>BMAU01019365.1:192500-330000 GCA_019973935.1 Trichonephila clavipes | reverse complement strand
ATTTTTTCAATTTTAACTTTTATTCATAGTATCTATTAAAGAATGTAGTTAACTAATATTTTTGGGTATAGAATTTCAACTTTGAAAAAAATGATGGCTAATTAATTAATATTTAAAAGTTGACTAATAATTTTAGGTATAGGATTTCAACATAAACTTTGAAAAAAATAAAGGGCAATTAATTAATATTTAAAGTTTAACTAATATTTTTAGGTATAGTACTCAATAGGTACTATATTTTAGGTATAGTAGTTAGGAATTTCAACATAAACTTCGAAAAAAAATAAAGATAATAATTTTAATTTTCTCATGTTTTGTAAATGTACTATAGATAATTTAATAAAATAAAATTTATTAAAATTGGGCATAAATGTGTTCCTGTGGATTTTTAATCTATAAATGATAATTAAATGTTAATCCTTTTTTAAAAAATAAAAAATGGCCTAATATACACTATAAAAGAAAATTCAATTAAGAAAATAATTTTCATTCTTATTTAAAAAAAAACAGTATAAGAAGTAGTATATGAGATTTGTATATAGCTGTAATTATTTAAAAAAATAATTAAAAATGATCAAACAAAAAGATTTAAAAAAATTCTATCGAACTGCTAAATTTACACTTCGGATCATTAGTACCAATTTTCAATGGGAAACACAAATTTTATTTGTTTTATCATTCTCTTAAGAAACCTATAAATATGTGAAAAGTTTTAAACATTTTTATGTTTACACATTCTTATTTTTAACATCTTCAAAAATATAAATCAAAATTGACGTTGTTCACATATTTTGTTACTTGTTTCTTACATAATAAAGATTGTAAAGAGTGTTTTTTTTAGAGGTATAGAACTTTAAATTGCAATAAAAGAACAATGTATTATTCGATTGACATGATTTTTTTTATTCGAAAGATAATCTTGTGGCATTACATTTGAATATGATTTCTGGAATATGACTGCCACGGCTGGCTCGCATGTAGTCCAATCTGGACGTCCAATTTTCGATGACTTTTCCCAACATTTGTGGCCGTATATCGGCAATAACACGGCGAATGTTGTCTTCCAAATGGTAAAGCGTTTGTGGCTTATCCGCATAGACCAATGATATTACATAGCCCCACAGAAAATAGTCTAGCGGTGTTAAATCACAAGATCTTGGAGGCCAATTCACAGGTCCAAAACGTGAAATTAGGCAGTCACCAAACGTGTCTTCCAATAAATCGATTGTGGCACGAGCTGTGTGACATGTTGCGCCGTCTTCTTGGAACCACAGCTCCTGGACAGCATGATAGTTCAATTCAGGAATGAAAAAGTTAGTAATAACGGCTCTATACCGATCATCATTGACTGTAACGTTGTGGCCTTCATCGTTTTTGAAGAAGTACGGACCAATGATTCCACCAGCCCATAAAGCGCACCAAACAGTCATTTTTTCTGGATGCAATGGTATTTCGACATACACTTGTGGATTAGCTTCACTCCAAATGCGGCAGTTTTGTTTGTTGACGTAGCCATTCAACCAGATGTGCGCTTCATCGCTAAACAAAATTCGCTTATGAAAATCGCGAACAACCGCAATCTCGTTTTGGGCCCATTCGACGAATCTACGCCTTGCTTGATGATCGTTTTGATGAATTGCCAAACCAAACTGAGAATAAATCACTTGTCAGCTGTTAAATCGGTCGCCATCTTGGAAAGTAATTCCAACTTAAACTTCTATACCTGGAAAAAAAACACACTTTATATATTAATATCAACTATATATTACCATTGTTTTCAAATAAAATACAAACATTGAAATGTTTACAAAAATTAAAAGGTTTTACCCTGAGATAGATGGTCGTAATGCATTTTTGAGTTAAGACAACGGTGCTTAAACAAATAGTAATAAGAGGTTTTTCCGAGGTGCATCTAATCGTATGTTAAATGTTTTATCTCTCTCAATTAAACTGGTTGGTAGCTGTGCTAATTTTTCATTTTAAAGTGTAATTTGCATAATTAAAGCGTGTTTTGTACTCGTTTGTAAATCAAGTTAACTTTCTTTTCTTATTGTAAGCATTTTGTTCAGTTAAAGGGTGTATTTTAGTAGATCTTCTTAAATAACCTTTTTCCCATTATGAAATCTAATGATTTGCACATACACACAAATACACAAAGTGCATAAGATAAAAATGAGACGAATATAAATATAATTATTATAATTCTACTTATGAAAACAATCACAAAGTTTGTAAGATTTCCTTAAAGTGGCTTGTGCAATATTTTCACATATATATTGAAAAACACACAAAACTTTTTGCGCACTAAAACTAAGAAAATGATTTACAACGCAAACACTTGAATAAAAGCTGTTTACATTATTCTTCATATGATATTAAAGAATGAAGTCAATATACACACTATAAACTCCTATTTTAAGTTGAAATAAGTTTCTCTTAATTAATTTTAAGGAATGTGAGTTTGTATAATTTGGGTGAAAAATTCTGTGTAGAAACGCTTAAATTCCTACTCAATTTTTAAAAGCTCTTATCAAAACATTTTTTATAAAATAATATTATTTGCTTTCATTACAAGAAAAAAATATACTCAATTGCAGTAAATAATTTAATTCATTTTAAGGTATCCGACTACATTCGGAACCATGATTTTCAAAAGCGCATAAATGGATAATTTGCATGATATTTTGTGTCAGTTCGATTAGAATATATGCATAAAATTGTTTTAAGGACATTTTGACCAAAAAAAATTTATTTAAATACAATATTTTGGCAAAAAATTAACTAAGAATAATCTTTTTTCCAAATGTTCTCCTTTTGTGAAATATGCTTCTATTAGAATAATATTTTGCCTGTATATAGCTCAGGCCTCTGTTCAGAGGCTCAACTAGAATTTTTGAAATATATAATTTAGAAGTGGGTTTATTCATATTTTACGACAACAGAGGGGAGCAATTTTAAGAAAAAAAAAACGCAAATAATCATTTCAATTGGTGTTAACTATGAAAATAATGTGGTTTTTTCAAAAATTCTCTAATTGAGCCTATGTAGAGAGGTCTGAGCTATATACAGGCAAAATATCATTATAGTGAAACCATTTTTCACAAAAGTGGACCATTTGGAAAAAAGATTATTCTAAGTTATTTTTTTGCCAAAATATTATATTTAAATAATTTTTTTTTGTCAAAATGTTCTTAGAAGAATTTGATGCATGTATTCTAATCTGAGTGACACTAAATGTCATGAAAATTATCCATTTATGCGCTTTTTTAAAATCACTCTTCCGAACGTAGTTGGATGCCTTAAAAGCTGAAAAAGTTTTAACTCATTCTCGAAATAAATATTTTAGCTTAGCATAAAATGCGTATTGTACGGATAAGAAATTCTTTTTTAGCATCAAGCATCAATTACGCATTTTATTAAATATTTTCTTTTCATTTCCGGGAAACACATTCCTAAATATTTTTTAATCATTCATTTTCTATGAAACTTTCATAACAGTAAAACAATCTATGAATCGTTAATTACTGTTAAAATGATGTTTAATAAAAGAAAAATTAAAAAAAAAATAAGAGAAACACTTAACTCGTCATTTTTATTTGACTAATTTCATTAAGTTTTGACATTAGTTAATTGATTTTTAAAAATATTTCTTAAATATTATTATTATTTTTATTTAAAAATAATACAAAAATGAAACAAAAAATATTTATTTTGTTAGGAAGAAAAGTTTACCTTAGTTCTTTTATGAAACATAAATTATAAAATTTAAAATACCTTTGATTGCATGTAAGATTAGTATTTATTGTTGTAATGGATATTTTAAAAAATGTGAAAAGCAAAAAATTGTAACAATGTATAAATATTTTGCAATTAAATATTGCAATAAATGGGAAATGAATACGTTAATGTGGTTAAACAAGAACTATATGCTTAAGAATGAAATAAATTATATTTCCTCATTAATTTCTATATTCTATAAATGATAAAAGATAAAAACACCAAATATATTATAAGAACTTAGATAACATATTGAAATTCTAATTAAATTAAGAACTATATAATTTCAATGTGTAGCGACAATCTGAACAATTTCTTATTATTAAATATAATACAAGACGTAAAATTGCTATGAAATTTAAATATTTATGCTTATATATATGAATCACTGTTTTTCAACAAATTATAGTTAAATTTAATTTTTAGAAATTTGAAAACTAAAAGATATTTTTATTTAATATGAGAAAGTCTAAATATATATATATATATATATATATATATATATATATATATATATGTATATATATATATATATATATATATATATATATATATATATATAAATATACATATATATATATATAAATATACATATATATATATATATATACATATATATATATATATATATATATATATAAATATACATATATATATATATAAATATATATATATATATATATATATATATATATATATATATATATATATATATATATATATATATATATATATATATATTAGTGACGAAAAAAATATGAAGTACATTGATTCTGAGGCTTTTCTCCAACAATTTTTATGAGTTGTTCTCAAAGCACCATGTAATAAAATTTTCAGTATAATTTACTCTTGGGATTCTGCAAGAGTATTTTACAGCTCTAGTAATGTATTATCTACAATTTTCCAGATTTTTGTCGTAATTTTTGCATATTTAAAGGTGTTATTGTAAGATAAGAAAAGTATGAACATGAGGTTTTCGAAATGTCTATAACATTGTCATGTATTATAATAATCTAAGCACGTATTATTAACGCTATTTCACGTAATAGTATTACTATGTATTACAATGCAAGCAATTCCTATGGATAAGATTTATTAGAGAAGGCATGCGAAATTGCAATATTGTCATGTGGTAATACTGACTCTAAACATCTTAGTGTAATTTGAATTCAGTCAATAAATCCTTGTTATAAACTCTAGTGAGCAATGCTATTCAGAGTTTAATAATGTTAATGTGAATTGGGATGCACGCATAACATATACCAAATACGTTATCTGTCTTGCAAAGTTGAATACATTTATTCTGTTTTACATTTTCTGTTAAGGATTTTGAATTGTACTAAATCACATCATCATTAACTAAATGCTTTTAAGCCCTGCATTTTACTATCTTTTATTTCTGCTAGATGAAGGTATACTGAATAGCTATATTTCATCATAGGATTAGTATTAAAAAAGTAAATACTAAAAAAAATATTAGGAAAATAAATAAATGGTACGCTCTTAAAGTATCCGAAAAAAATGGATATATATGGGTATTTTTTTGTGGTGCTTCGATTTATTTCGTACATTTTAAGAAAAATATGCTAAAATTAAGAGAAAAATAAATTACTATTACTAAAAAGGGAAAACAACTTGGTAAACATTTACACAAAATTAAATAAACAGGGCCCCTTCTGTAAAAAAAGTTCATAAACAAATTTCCAATTTTGATGTTTTGCTTTGCCATTCATTTTGACATGACCTTCAGGATAAGAGATATTTTAATTTTTACAAAAACTCTGCTACTTTATTTTAGTTATTATATGAAATTGCTTAAAAAAACAGTGATTATATTCACATAAGAGACTTAAATTTTGTAATAAAACAGTGATTAATAAATCTGATAGTTAAAGCACTTCCACTATTATACAGAACATACCCCAAAAAATTCAATTAATTATTTTCAAAACGTTTTGAGCAGTCGCTGTCCCCGTTTGAGTTTTTTTGAAAAAAAATCACATTTCGAGTAAAACACATTTTAAAGTTTGACACTTCGTGTAAAGTTATGACATCTGCTTTTATTAAAAAAATGTAGTTTTTGGAAAATAAAAACTTGATATATTTACAAAACTCATGGCCGTGGGTAGCCTAGTGGTTAGAGCATCGGACTCCTTACCGGAAGGCCTGGGTTCGATGCCCGATGCCACCAAATACCCTCCGAGTACACACTGAGTACATGCTCGTTAAATCAGTGGGCTCGAAAGTCTTGTGAGCTGAATCACGAGTGCAGGGGACTGGAGAATATTTAACTCCCCTTCAGTTCCATATGTAAATTGTGGAGGTGGAGTTAGGTGGGGCCACCATCTATCGTCCCTTCGGGGAATTTCACCGAGCTAATTCGCACTGTCACCTGTATGGTGCTCAAGGCCAACGACAGGCGTACTGCTAGCCCCTTGCCACAATGAGTTTCGTGGGCCTCGTTCTGACTACGTCAGACAGGTGGCATTAGCCGCAACAAAGCTCATAAAGCGCTCTATAAAATAAAACCATAAGAAATAAGTCAATTTTTGAAACAAAATCACAATTTTAGGGTAGTCAGATACCTTAATAAGCGATACTATTAGGCACCGCTAAAGATTGAAGTTTGAGATAAGTTTACTGATGTTAAGGGTAGCTTGTGCTCAAACGAACATAATTTAAATTTCATGCAAAGTGTTCACATGTCAACATTCACTTACAAACAGCACTGGGAGAAACGTTTGTTAAATCCCGTTTCTATATCAAAGCCTATCTTAACTTTTTTAGTGGTGTAAATAAATATGTGCATGAAAAAGTGTATAGGATGACGTAAATGATCTCTGATACAAAACGTATCAAAAGCTTTACATATTGTCAACATATTCCATGCCATCCGTGATAGCTTACTTTTGCTTATGTAAAAAATTCAAAGTAAAATTTTTTTCAAAAAATTGAAAGTAAACTAAATTAAAATTATGTACAGTTAATGATAATTAAACAAAATAATTAAATTAAATTAAGCAGTAAAAAGAAAATTTCCAACCAGTTTAAAGTAAACCAATTTTACTCAATTTCAGTTTAATTTATTGTTATTTTAAAACAAACTCAGAGAAACGAATTTTTGATCAAATTTACAATGTAAATTTTGATTCAATATATTAATTTTTAGTAAATTAGTTTTTTTTACGGATTCTTCGTATTTATCACTAAGTATTATTTTTTTAATATTTCTATAATTTATTTTATAACATTTTAATGATTTAATGATTACTTTCAACTACGAAATATAATCAAAGGAAAGTTTTAAACAATGTAAAATGGGACTTGTGGAAAGAAACTAAATCTTTTTTACCAAACTATGTACAAAAATATATCATGTCTACGAATTTAATTTTTCTTCACCCTTTTTACATTGTTTATTTTCATTCATAATTTTACAGTTATACTTATCAGATGTATGCATTCGCTTCTATAATTGGAATTCAAAATATTTAAGGAATTTAATTATGTTGATTATGACTTACACTTATTGAAATCAATTTAGATCTGGTTTCAAGAATTCAAAAAAATTGATTTTTGACATTTTGACTTAATGCTTTATATTGAGATACGACAGTTTTGTCACATATTACGTTTATCGATTATAAACTAATACTTTGACATAGGATTACAGTTACAGAATCTGAAAAACTTTAGGCAAGCTAATACTTTGACATAGGATTACAGTTACAGGATCTCAAAAACTTTAGGCTATTATTTACATTAGCATATCTTCCTTAAACGCATGAGACACATAAATATTCATTATTATAAATTAAAACTTTTTTTGAAAAATAAAGTGTATTTCGGGTAAAAAAAGGAACATAAAGAATTAAAAAAATTTCTTTTAAGATATTTTTTATTGTAAATAATTAAATTTTTTTACTAAAAGAGGTGATTAAATTTTGATTTAATTAAGATTTTGGTAAATGAAACAAAATAGGTGCATGCTTATTGATTTGCGTAAGAAAACATCTTTTTTTCAAGATTTATTACAATTAAATTCCTTTTTAAACTCTATATTATATGGAGCTCATGATATAAAGTGTAAGAAAATTTATTCTTTGTTGTTCCTATATATATATACACATATATATAATAACCAGTTGTGTTGTTCCTATAATACTCTTTTCATTATTGGAACAAAGGATCGGAATCGAACAAAAACTTAAATTTATGAATACATTTATGAAAATAATACTTCATACAATAATTATTAATTCACACATTTCATGAAATGAGTAGTGGTAAATAATTTCAGTTTAATTAGCTAAATTTTTAGAAAGTTGATTTTTTTAAAGGGCTTTTGAATTATGTAACATAAATACATTAAAAAACATTCTCAATGCAAGTGAGTTAATTAAAAGCTCCTGGATTATATAACACACATGTATAAATAAATTATTTTCAATACACACGAATTTGAAAATCCAAAGCTAATAAAACAATAAAGATAACTTATTAGTTAAATGGCAAGATCAAAGGTTTCAAAAAAACTTAATTAATTAAAAGTAATATTTTTACACCTAAGAGTTAATTTATAACCTTACAAATACTAGAAATAATAAATCTCAAAATTTAACAAAGGTAAATCAATTGATATTCTTATGATATATTAACTTATTTTAAACTCAATTAATTTTCTAAGAATAATATTGAATATATTCAAATATTGCTTCAAATGATTCTTGTTCAGTAACATATTTTGTAACTTTCATGGTGTGTTTTGGTGTAGTTAATACTATTAATTTTAATAAGATTAATCAAGAGGGCTGAAGACTAATACATAACAATACAAGATTACAACACATATATCAATATACGAGGACTGTTCAATAAGTAATAAGACTAAAATTATAAAAAAAAACAGAATACCTTAAATCATCATAATTTACATGTTTTTTTTAAATAACTTCTGTGGCAAGTAATGCATTTATCTCAAAGTTCTGTTCACTTTTTAAAAACACGTAGGAGCCCGTTTTATGAGAGCTGTTTCAATACCGCCTCCGCAGCCTTTGCACATGCTTTGTTGCTTGCAAAATGTTTGCCTCGTAATGGTTTCTTAAGTTGAGGAAAAAGCCAGAAATTGCATGGAGTGAGACCAGGACTGTATGGAGGGTGTGATAAAATCTCTACGTTGTTCTGCTGTGAAACATCCAGTACGCAACCAGCAATATGTGGTCAGGCATTGTCATGGTGCAATGGGAAGCCATTTCGAAGCAATGGACGTTTACTTTTAACGTGCTGTACCATTGTTCGCAGGACATTCGTGTAGTACGAGTCGTTTACGGTAGTACCGGGTCCGACAGCGTGTTGATACACAATTCCTTCATAAAAATTTATGATCATAACTTTACCAGCCCATTTCACAGTTTTTGCTTTCTTGGGAGTAGGTGAAGATGGATGTTTCCATTCGCTGCTTTATTGTTTTATGGTTGGATCATAGAAATTCCACCAAGCTTCGTTTGTGGTGATAAAGCGTTTTAAGATATTGTTGCCTTTTTGTTACAGTCTTTAATCATATCGTATCATATCAAAGGTCTCCGAAGCTGATTTTTGCTTCGATTTCGACAACAGGCCGCGTCTTGTAGGCGCTTACAAACACACTTCAGTTCGATCACGTGATACTCAAGAATACGAATCTATACACGCCATCTATCGGTAGCTTTTTTAAATACAAACAACAAACTTTTCTTATGCCACAGAAATTACCATTCCGAGAGTGTTTTGCGGCAGTAAAATTAGTCTTATTACATATTGAACAGCCTACGTATTTTGCATACATTAAAAAAGTTAGCTTTTTAGTTATATATACCATGTACTTCTTTTAAGAATTTCCATAATTGACTTAATGGACTACTTACCAATTATTCTCTTTCATGAATGGTATGTTTGTGAAACTCTAGACAACTATTTTACGAACAAAATCTGAACAAAATACAAACATTGTTTCATCTATGTGACTTAATTGTTTAAAAATTCCAACTAAATATTTTTAAAAAGAATTTTTTTACCTACAGACGCTCATAAAAATTTCATTTTTATGCCTAATCCTATCTTCGGATTTGCCTTAGAATAATTAACAATGTAATAAATATAATTTATTTATCAAAATTAAAGATCAAAACTTAAGTTATCACAATTTATTTTAGGAAATTATCATAAAAGAGCGGAACAAATTATGTGTATATATTATAGTGTGGTTACTTAACGGGGAAAATTAGAAAGGACATTTTTCATCGATAATTAGAAGGGGATTTGGTAATCACCCATATTTCATTGTATTGATAGCAGAATGTGCAATAAGTGCATATAACCATTAAATTAAAAAAAAACTTCACTATGGATTCTACAAAAAAATGTCGTACCATATGCTTTAAATTCATATGGTTACTTTAATTACATATCCGTTATTATAATGTAACATAAGACTAATTGCTCCCATATATTTAACTATAAAAATATATGATCAATAAATGCTGAAACATGGGCGGGCGATTAAGGCTTTTGTTGAATGTAGATATTTTAGAAAAGTATAGACATTGAAAAAAAGTATTTAAGATATTTATGACAATTTTGTTAGATGTTTCGATTTTAAAGAATTAAATTTTCAAATGAAAAATGTATTGATAATGCATCCTCCCCAAATATGTTTAATATTATATTCATGTTATTATTCCATCCAGTTCTTCTTATAAAGTTTTGGGCTATGTCTATAACTATATGGAAATGTTTTGAAATAAATTAAAGATATGAAAGAAGCACATTTCTTTCAGTTTCAGTTAAGTTTAGTACAAAAATTGTCTTACTTATGAAGACTTTTTGAAACTAAACAGTTTTACGAAGTTTGAAATATAACAATTCTTGTATATATTTCCAGCACAATCATTTTTTATACAAAATTCTTTTGGTAGAAATCTATAAAATTTAGTTTCTGATTACATTGGTTTTTTTTCTCTCTTTAAATCTAAACTTGTATCATACTTTTTTCCCTATAATATTCTCTTTCAAAATCTTTTTGACTTACCTCATAAAAAACAATTAAGAACTAATGAATTTTGACTCAAGAGCTAAGAATACAAGTCCAAATTATGAAGGATGGAAAACAAAGCTTGCAAAACCATTTTTGAAGTCATTAATTATACATTCAGAAATATTTCGTTGGTGAAAAAAGGTGCATTTAGATCACTCAAAATCCTTTACCCTAAGATTGCCCTTTTGCATATATATGTAATAATTCCCAATCATTTAATCTTTAATATCTCTTGATTTATTTATGGTCCAGTCTCAAAGATAACAGTGTAATTATTTCAATTAGTCACCCACATAACGGGGAATTCTGGAACTACATCCATCCACCCCAAATAATGTGATCTCCCGCTTGGTATAAAAGCGAGACTAGAAAATCCCTCTCTCTTCTCTCTTATGTCTTTGTCCTTAACCATGTAGTCGACTGCAACGCGTAGTATCGTATTTTCTTTGTTCTGTATTTAGTCGCCCATACCATGCTTTTTTTAATATGCTTATATATTTCAAGATGTGGAATAAAACGGATTTAATTAATCACAAAACTGCCTCGTCAATTTCATCAGTAGGCAACATCAACAATAATTCAAAATTGATCCAATATTAAGAAATCCCTTCCACTGGCCACGCTTTGTCCTTTCCCTACAGTACCAACCACTCGCCACGACATTATAATTATCATTACCACTCTAAGAAATATTATAAAAATATTTCATACATATATACTACACTGCTGGGCAATTGCTAAGGACGGATCACAAATTGCTATGTAGCATAACATTAAGCGAGACATGAGGCCTAGTAGGATAAAATATAGTTGCCACACTGTTCAGACATTAGAATAAAGAATATTTATTGTTCTGGAAAGTACAAAAGCTGTGAAACATCTGAAAGAAAAAAAAATGTTCATTTGATCTGCGTATGGAGAAATGGAACAATGCATCTAAAAGTCAGCAGGCACCTTAAAGAAAGGTATCAGTACGGGATATGTCCACCGTGGAGTATGATGCAACATTCCACACGTCGTACCATACTTTGCACAACATTCTCCAGCAGCTGTTGAGGCAATTTATCCCATTCCTCTGTGAGTGCACGGATGAGGGTGTTCTTGTTTGTCGGAGGATAGTTTCGACCAGCAACTTGCCTCCCCAAAGCATCCCACACATTTTCAATGGGGTTTAGATCTGGAGAACGCGCTGGCCATACGAGACGTTGAATACCCTCGCTGTCTAGAAAATCCTGAGCAGCGAGTGTTCCATGACATGTTGCGTTATCGTCCATAAAAACAAATTTATCACCAACAGCACCACGGAAAAGACGAACATGAGGAAGTAAAACTTCATCAATGTATCGTTGGTCCGTCATAGTTCCATTCGCAACCACATGTAGGTGCGTGCGGCCATTGATCATGATGCCGGCCCACACCATGATACTGCATGTCGGATATCGGTCCTTTTCCTGGATATTTTCTGGACGATAAGCAGTACCACTCTCGCGCCAGATCAGTTGGCGTCTACAATCCGATGACAGACTGAACCTACTCTCATCTGAGAATAGTATGCATGCCCAGTCCTGTTCAGTCCAATTGTGATGCTCACGACACCATTGCAAAACGATGCTGTCTGGTCAATGGGACACACACAACAGGTCTGCGTGCGTATAGTCCTCCTCCCCTCAAACGTCTGGCAACAGTTTTTCGGGAGATCTGCTTTCCTGAGGCAGCAAGAAACTGATTTGCCCCCTGCTGAGCTGTGGTGCGCCTGTTCCTTTTTGCTGATATAGGACGATATATCTGTCTTCTGCAGGCGTCGTACTTCTAACACGACCTCCCCGTGCCGTCTACTACACATTCCGGTAGTTTTAAAATGACTTCCACAGCCGTGAAACAACGCTGTGAGCGATGTCGAACTCCCTGGCAACATCTGTTATTTTTCGCCCTACTTCGATCTTTCCAATAATTCGGCCACGCATAAAATCATCTATGTGATGTCGGGAAGACATGCCAAAAATTTTAAGTTCGTCTATTAAACCTTTCCTGTAAAACTTTGAATTGAAGCAACAACTGTCCACACGTGTCAAAACCTTTAAAGCTCTTATGAACGCTATCACCTGATGAACAGACGTGGAAAAAAATTTGCATACTCATACTTTTTCTTACTAATATCCCGCACTTATTCTAATTTTCCACATTTTGCTTCCTTTCATTTTGTGGTTGCTATGGATGATAGTGTTATCCGTCCTTAGCAATTGTCCAGCAGTGTATAACGAAGGGCCATTACACACACATGGACAATAAAATTAGCGCACCAAGAAGGAGTCGTCAAAATGAAACGAAATTTTACATGCGTAGTGACTACTTTCGTGAAAGAAAATGATTAGAAAATCAAAGGAAAAGGACCATTTATTTCTGTGAAAAAGGGAAAAGAATGGAGGATTTAATACCCTGTTTAAATCTCTCTTACACGAATGCACTATGCGATACGGTCAGGCATTGAGGCATACAAGTTCTGTATGATGTCTTAAAACATTTTGTTCCGTATTTGCTGTAACCTTGCCTCTAGTTCATTCAAACTCAGGAGATACCCAACTTGCTGTCCCAAATTATACCAGATATGCTAGATTTGATACAAATCTTGGGATCGGGCTGTTCCAGAAAGGGCAGTAACAGTGCGGAGTCTTGTGACACCCGTGTGAGACCAGGTATTGTCTTGTAGAAAATTGACAACTGGAAGCCGTTGCATGAGTGGCAACATATGTGGTTGCAGGATGTCATGGACATACCGCTGGTATGTCATGGTGTGTAACAGATCAATACTAGGGGAGACCGTGTATTGTAGGCAATGGCACCCCATACCACCACACCAATTTTGGGAGCGGTGAGTCGTTGTAAAACAAATGCAGAATTGAGGCGTTCACCATGGGAACTCCACTCACGAACACGATTGTAATCACTGCTCAGATTGAATCTGGATTCGTCGCTAAAGACGACCTGGCTCCATTCCACTTCAGTCCAGTTTCTTCGTGTGTGGCACCACTTCAAACGGAGGCGTCGATGGGTGGGCGTCAAGTGCAGCACACGTAATGGGCGCCACGATCTCAAATATCCTTCAGTCATATTTTCTTATATTCGTATAGTTCGAGAAGACACAGATGACCCTAATGAAGGTGCTACCTCTGCTTGGATGGCCGCCGATGAAACAGTTGGTTGCACACGTGTATTTCTTACCATGTGGTGGTAAGGGCCATTTTGAGTGATTTGTACCAGATGCTTCAATGTTGTCTAGTGTCTATAATTTAATAGCACTTCAGCATATATATATATATATATACATGTGTGTGTGTGTACAGGTTGTTAACAAATAATGGAAATAGCTGTGAATAAAAGTAACATTTTTGAAAGCGCTTCTAAAGCATTAAGTAGCCGCGGTAGCCGAGTGGTATAGGTATCGAATCGTGGCTTGCCTTGTCACGAGTTTGAACCCATACCACTGAAGACCCGCCGTGTAGGGCAGTGATGCCCGTTAAATCTGTCGAGAGCTGAAACGTCCTTCCGTTCGTGTGGTGGCAGCTCAGGTGTTGTCCACGTCACTTAACCATGGTTCAAAATTATACGTGGTCCGTCGCCAAAAGCCCTCGTGCAGCTGAACAGTGCGACTTTAATATTGAATCAATCAATAAAGCATTAAATTATAATAATAGCTACCAGTTTTTTCTTATATATAAAAATAGTAATGCATATATTCTGGTAGTATGTAGCACAGCGTTATTGAAGTTCTGTAGGTCTTGGACTTTTTTAAAGAAACATAAAATTTTGAACCTCTCAGATTTTCAAAGATGGCTATTTATAGGAGCCCGTTTAGCTGGAGCACATGAGACCGAAACATCCCAACTTTTAGGCGTTTCTAGAGATATGAGGCATAAAGCCATGACACCTGACATACAGCGTGGCAAGACAAGATGGACAAAGCGAAATAGTGGACGGAAAGAGAAGCTTAGTGAAAGAGATCGAAGAGTATAGTAAATTGTAATGTATAAAAAGCGATCAACTGCAGCAAAAGCTGAATTAGCATCTGGATTCTCCGGTGTCAATGATTACAGTTAGAAGGCTTCCTCATAAACAGAACATTTACGGCAGAGCAACAATTCCCATGTCACTTATCCTATATGTTAATGCCAAACATCGTCTACAGTGGTGTTACACTCGCAGAACCTGGTTAACTGATAAATGGAAGAAAGTAATATGTTCTGACGAATCGTCTTTCACACTTTTTCCTACAACAGGATGGGTGTACGTTTGGAGGATACCTGCATAAGTGTATGTGTGTGTGATCGTGGTTGTCTCCTTCCAACTATCAAGCATGGAAATATGTATATCCATCATGATATGGGTAGCCATGTCATGGGTTTGTCTTGGACCAATCATAATCCTGAAAGGAAGGATCACTGCGGAGAATTATAAAAAAAATTGTAGCTGACCAGGTTCATCCTTTGATGCAAACTTTGTTTCCGGTAGGAGATGGAATTTTCCAGGATGATAATGCGCCTATCCATGTAGTGGGACTTGTCCATTCATGGTTTGATAAACATGAGGATGAAGTTAAGCATCTTCCTTTGTACATCCGATCTCAATATAATATAACCCTTATGGTTTATTTTAAAGTGTTGAATACGGAATTGATATCTCCTATGGCAGCGTTTCTCAAACTGTGGGGCGCGTAAAAACTCTACGAGGGGGTGGGGGGTGCGAGCATATTGATAAGTACAAAACAAAAGATTAGTTAAAAATTAATTAACTTACTGAAAGTAAATGAACAAAATACATTTTTACAAGATAGAAAATAAAATACACATTTACACTCATATAAAACACTTATAAATGTATCAGTACTGTACAATGTATTTTATTATTAATTTAACAATATTAAGTTAAGAACAAGTTTATTAATTACAATTGACTCCATGGACTTGTCATGTATAAAATTATATACAAAAATCAACATTTACCTTGACCTTGATCATTTGTACGGTGTTTATAATTGATCCCTTAACTTCCGATTAAAAGTTGTGTGGTTCGCTCCCCAATACATCTGCCTTCCTCGTAGTGCGTGTATTGGGGAAGGAGGAGAAAAAAGGAATAAATAAACAAATTTTCTAAAATAAGTAAATCCTTCGCAAAATCTGTCAAGGTACTTTTATTGCAGTCCAAAACCTACGGAATAATTTCATGGATAGCAGTGCACAGAAAAGGTCGCACTTCGGAAAGTCGTATATATACGTTCGGGGCAATTAATTATTTGGCTGAGCGAGACATTTTTATGGTGGTACTTGAGAGGTTAAAGCTTTATTGTTCCTTCAGCATCAAAGTATAGTAATATAGAATTCAATAGACTGTTATTATATGGAGTGGGGGGCGATGAAAATTGGGTCGCAAGTATTGAAAGTTTAAGAAGCCCTATCCTACGGCATCTCCTCAGAACTTCTACATTTTCTCCATAAAGAATTTTACAATATTCCACTAAACCAGTGCTTCTCAAACTGTGGGGCGCGCCTCCCTTTAGGGGCGTGACAACTCTACGAGGGGGGCGCGAGCATATTGAAAAGTCGAAAACAAAAGATTATTTAGAAAAATTATTAATTTACTGAAAGTAAATAAACAAAATACATTCCGACATAGTAAAAATTAAAATACATATTTACATTGATATAATACACTTATAAATGTATCAGTGCTACACAATGTTTTTTTATAATTAATTTAACAATACTAAGTTAAGAACAAGTTAAATAATTACCATTGACCCCATGGGACTCTGTCATGTATAAAATCACATACAAAAATCAACACTTATCTTGATAATTTTTGTAATGCTTATTATAAAAAAATCCCTTGACTGCCAATTAAAAGTTACGCAACTTTCTTCCCAATGTCAACCGTTTTCAACGTAGGCGTGTGTATGTGATGTATTGAGAGGGGGGGGGAGGAGGATAAAGAAAATAATCTGAAATAAGTAAATGCTTTGCAAAAATTGACAAAGTCCTTTTATTGCATTTCAAAGCCTTCGGAATAATTTTATGGAAAGCAGAGCGCAGACAAGGTTTTACTTTGTATAAACGTACATATACGTCCCGGGAAATTGACGCTTTGGCTGACAGAGACGTTTATATACTCCGGTGACACTTAAGAGGTTAAAGTCGTATCGTAGTTTTAACATCAAAGTATATTATTCAATTATATACATTGTTATTGTTTGAGGGGGGCGCGACTAAAATTATGATTGAATATTGGGTCGCGAACATTGAAACTTTGAGAAGCACTGCACTAAACACTAGTCAACTCTAGTATGAACTGATTCCTGGCGAATCCAAGGTACACACGCCAGAAGTGGTCCTGCAACATACTAATAAAAGATTCTTTGTAAAAACTAAGATGTCTCAATTCTTTTGACAACAACCTGCATATGTGTGTGGACGTTCGAGCGCATGTGTAATTTGGCATACAATATAATACCAACATTTCATTAAAAATGTGTTCAGTTTCGAAGAGTTATTAATGGCTTTATAATTAAATTGCTACTTTCGGAAAAATAATTTTAATGTTTCTTTTTTTTTTTTTTTTTTTACAGAGGGTTTTAAAATGCCTCAAGTATGTAGCTATTAATAAAATTATTAAAGATTCCATTAATTTTTTACAAGACAATAAAAATTACTCCAAGGTATTCTACACGTATTTAAAATTTGAAATATATATTTGATCAAATAAATGTTAATGGTACAATAAGGGTTTTTTTACAAATTCTAAGTAAAATCGTTTTTTTTTAACTCTTTATTATTAAATTTCATACTAAATTGTTTGGAACAATACATAAGGAATGAAATAAAAATATTTTTTAAATATATTTAGAACATTGAGAAATAATAAATTTTGAATTACTAATATTTTTTTTTTACATTTAGATTGCGCTAGAATAACTGAGCACATAATTATATTTAAGGAAATTGGAAAAAAATAATATCTTAATTATAAATAAAAAATATCAAAATATTATAGAAAAGCAAGATTAAAACTGACTAGTTTAAAGTTCTGAAATATTTTTTTAAGAAAATTAAAGAACATTTAAATGCAGCTGAAATCTTTTATTCTAAAAAAATTATCTAGATATTAAAAACTCTAACTGGCCATATTTTAATTTAACCCTATTGGATATTTTCAACATCAAAAACAATTAAGGAAATCACGAACTTCTTTCCCTCCTATTTCTTGTTTTATGAAGAATTAAGCAAACATGGAAATTCAATGCTTTGAATTAAGTTTTTCCTTCTTTTTTTCTCTCCCCCCTCTTTTTTCTTTCTTTTTACTTTTTGCTATTGTAACAATTTTTAACACCGGAACATCGGCAACTGCGTCTACAGTTGTGCCAAGTCAGATCAATGTGGAATGTCACAGATTGAAAAAAAGATTGTGTTTAGTGATGAATCCCGGTATGTTTTGGGGACAGATGATAACCGTGTACGGGTGTGGAGGTGCCCTGGTAGCGGTACAATTCCCCCCACATTGTTCTACGTCACACTGCACGCACAGTTGGTGTAATGGTCTGGGGAGGCATAGCCTATGATAGCCGGTCCACTTTAATTGTGATGCGTGGAACCTTAACGGGCCAACGTTACGTTGATGATATTCTTCGACTCCATGTAGGATCTTTCCTAAATGGTCTCCCAGAGGAAATTTTCCAGGAATATAATGCTCGGTCAAATACAGCAAGAGTTGCTAAAGACTTCTTCTGTCATTTTCAGACTCATCCATGGCCGACACGCTCGCCCGATTTGTCCCCTGTAGAGCACGTGTGGTATCATCTAAAACGGCAGATGCCATCGTGCCACTCTGTACATGATTTAGAGTTGGCTGTTCAAGATTTGTGGGCCCATCTGCCTCAGCACAACATAAGGTGTCTAATCAACTCAATGCCGGACCGTGCGGCGGCATGTATTGCAGCTGGAGGTGGTCCAACACGCTATTGAAGTTGCCCAGAATTTGTGTCGTTGCACACCCTGTATTTGCTTAATTGTCTTGTTTTTGAGATCAAGTAAACTCTCATCTGTGTCATTATGTGTATTAAATTTCATTTCAATCCGATGCTTTCTTCTTGGGTCGCTATTTTCAATGTTCCTGAGTATATATATATATATTGTGTTTTACTCATTGTGCATTTGCATTTTTGCATAATTTTAAACATTTAATTTGATCCCCAAATTTGGGACATTTTCACTTTCTAAGGAAAACATGATTGCTCATGAATTTCGTTATCATATATAATTGATTGCTTCATATTTAATTTAACTAAAATGATATTGATTCAAAGACGAAGCATGGCACAATATCATCTCCTCATGATTTTTGAGATGATAATCTCGCTCATTGTCTGAATTTTCGGGTGGATCCGACAGCAGCATGGTTGGAGAAGCCATAGAATTAAACTCGAAATCATTACCAACACGAAATTGCAATAATTTACTTTTATTCAGTCAAACACTAGAAATGACTTCGCGATATGCAAGCCAGAAAACTTAAAATGTATGGATAAATTGAGTATTTATCTGGACGAGATGCAACCCATCGGCCTTGAAGATTCAAATACCTCCCAAAGAAGAGTTTCAAAAGTTTAAAAGGCAATCGGACTTTGGGATCAGTTAGCACGAACCAATATGTGACAATATCATCCACAACCATCTACAATCATCTGTTTTCAACTCCATTTTTCAGATTATTTATATATTACTTGCTGGTGGAGCTCACACTTGAATTAAGGCGTTGTTCTAGCTCAAAGTGCCAACTTGGTTGGATTGAAATAATCCAAGTTAGAGAGCATAGATCTACTGAATAGCTCATTATTGCAAATAAAATAAAAATATTTAAGGTGTTGTGATTTACATATATATATATGAAAATCATGCTGTGGTGTTGTGTGAAAGTTAGGAAATGGAAATACTCACTATGGGAATGAGATAGAATTTAAAAGTATTTTTCTTCAATAGATTATTGTTCATTGTAATGAAATCCATCATTACTACTCCAAGTGTACATTCATGAAGATTGCTTTTAAAACCAAATAGTGAATCCTTCAATAATAAAATTTTCAATCATTTCAAAAATCAAGAAATATTTACTTTAATATAACCAAAAATAAATATTCTGTAATGATTTGAGTGTTCAGAAAACATTTATAGAAATCCAAACTATTTGAATGAAAAATCTAATTACAAATGGGATAATATAGAAAGGGTTATTGTTACAAGCATTTAATTTTCCTTACATAGGTAAAATCAATTTTCGCAATATAAGAGAACTTATAAAAAATTGATACACTGAAAGCATTCCACTTAAAATTATTGTCCCTTAGATATTTATATCTTCTACTGCAATAATTTTAATAAAAGTTATATGTCTGCCCTTTTTTGTAAATGTAAAGGGATATAACATATTTGTAAAAAGACTATGCAGCTCCTAAGCTCTTCGGTGATTCTAATTAATATTTGGCCAAAGTATATGAAATCTTTGTTCTTTGAAAGTGAAATATATGGATCAATATCCTTTCGGTTAACGGTATATGGTTCAAAATCCTGTTGACAGTAAACTCTAGGATTACTTCTTTTGATCCTGCTTAAGTGAAACAAGTATCCCAAAAAAGCGGATTATTAAGGAATATCAGGATAAAATTTGGGGACTTTTGGACTCTATGATTTTTTATGTGTGGCTGGATAACAACCCTCTGTATATCCTATTACAGCTCATAATTCTCCAATGACCCTTAATTTGGGATGAATTATCTCTTCTTTTTCATTCGCTGTACAAATGAATAAATTCTCTTTCACTTAGCAAAATAAAAGGGTAGAGAAAAATAGAAATAAAAAAAATACCTTCCACTTCAGTCTAAAAGTTTTAAAAAAATGGGAAAGCTCACTATTTTTTGTCAATATCTTACAATTGTTTAATTTCCCAATGTAGTAGTTGCTCTAACTGTGAAGCTTAGAGTATGAAAAGCAATTATAAAATCTGTTAATTCAAAATATCTATTGTTTACGCAAAATCTCAAACACTTATAATATTTTGTGTTTTTGTTTGAATTGACATTTTTCGCCTTTAGTAAACAAAAAATGAATTGTAAAAAAATGTTTTCCTTTGAATGTTATAAACACATTGTGTGGACCTTTTTCTAAGCATAATTCAAAAATAATCCAATATTTTTATTCAAAAGAATGCACTTTAAATTTAGTTATTATTGAATTATTGAACAAAATGATGATTTAATTATTGATAGGTTATTATGATTAATAATTGGGGTATTATTGATATACGAGTTATCCAGGTAATTCTATCCCTTGCTTCATCACCAAACATTTTTAGAGATATTTTGTGGTTACAAGTATAACACTACTATTCATGGCTTCCCATAAGAAAAAATTTGATGATATGTATCTAAGTCATTTAGGGGTGTTGGAAATCTAAAATCTTTATAATATGACAATTTTGAGATTTTTACATTTTCCTATTGTGTAGAGATTTTAACCTTTCTATAAATACATTACTTTAACTGCTAGGATAGTTAGAAGCCCTTAAAACCGGTTTTTAAACAAGCATTGAAACTGGGCCACGTCCATTTGAATGGCGAAAGGTGTAAACAAAGTATTTTGCTTTTGCTTAAAAGTAGGAGGAATGATGGAAATCAAAATATTTTTAATCCGTAACTGCTAAAAAAGTGTTTACATGGAAGTACACAAAATCCCAACGAAAGTGTAAATAACGTAATATGGTCTCGTGTACCGAAGTAAATATTTGTTCAAATAGAAGAATTATCATTGGGGTACATATGATGCGATTTCATCATTTAATATGGGAAATGTTTCAAAACCAGAAATGTTGAGAAAAATTTAATATTGAGTCTGGTACAGACAATGGCGCCTCGACAAAAAGATTCTGTTAAAGGCTAAATATTCATGTTTAAAAAAACGTAGTTAGGAAAGAAAAAAGACTTAAAAGGAGAGAGAGAATGATGAGATTAAAAAAGTGTAGATTATTTGGAATATGGGGAAGAATATTTTAATAAAAAAGTAATTATACATAAAAGTTCATTTATCTCAAAATGTAAATTTTTGATGTTCTATATAACTTTTCTGGGGAAATAATGTTCACAGGTATGTAAGTTTTTTATGACATATTTTTAATGATGGTTAATATATATTGAAAAGAGCGTTTTTTGCATAAAAGCTCAAAAGTTTATTTTTTACAAATTTTTTAGTGTGAAAATGGGTCAAAAATTTCGCTATGTTTGATAAAATATTTTATAAATTATTAAAAATTTCAAAATGTACTAAAAGCTCATTTCAATATAATGGAAAAGGCGTACTTAAATTGAATGAAAAATTTCAAGCATGTACATGTAACAAAGTTTGAGAAAAGATAGATCGAAATTATATCTAATTTAACATTGTCGGTACTGAGGTTTCCGACTTCCCTTTATCACTTCTTGAATTTCAAGGAAAGTTGAAGAGAACGCAGTTGCTTCTTGATTAGATTTCCTAACACTTCCTGAACGATAATGTAGTTTTTAGCTTTAATCTTGTTTCCCACGGTTTACTGATGCTTTACCCACAAAGTTTAAATTGCTGATTATCATTACCATTAACACAGACATCAAGATGTCCATATATATTTCTTTTTTTTTTTTGGTGTCAGTATGTTTTGATTCTTGAGTCTCCAGAGTGTCTTTCAAAGTACTTTGCTATTCCTAGTATATATGCTGTTTGTTTTTCCTTTCAAGCTTATTTGTCAATTTCGTATTTTCTACGAATAAATTTAACAATTCAAACTTTCCCCGACTCATACTCTTTCTGCAGGACCATAAAAACTTAGCTCAGTTAAAGGAATATGCTTAACTTTATCTCCCTGAGAGTTATTTAAAATCATGCACTCATTTAAATTAGTATTTTTTGGGGAAAGGGGGGGGCAAAGACAGTCCATGACAATAGATCATATTCATTGTGCTATATAAAAAAGAGAAGCATCCTTTTTGGAAGATGTAAATATTTTTTATGAAGGAAACTTTGTTTATATCGCGATGGTTGAATTTTCTTAATTTATAATAATTAATTGATATTTATGCCTCAGCTCTACTATTCTGTTCTCTGAAGAGTACATAATAATATATTTAGGAGTCTATTTTTCAAGTATGTTGCACTGGCTCGAAAGATTTTGCTAATTCGAACTTTCGGCCTTCTTAGGTGAAAGGCATTTTTTTCTAGAGCATAACTATCGAAAATGGAAAAAAAATACTTCGACCTGATGTGTAGGTATATATTGATGTCAAAAATAATATTTTCTATTGCTTCCCGTAACTTCAACTTGTAAATCCTTCAGTGATGCAAATTCAAAAAAATATTTCCTCACTTCTCCGTGTTGTTAATTCTATTACTTATACTTGTGAAATCCACGAAGAATAAGGTAGTGAACCATTCAATGGTTTTCGCTTTTTTGTGTTTTATACGTGACTCTTACGTGGAATGTGATTGATACCCACTTACCATAAGCTTCCATTTGGAGTAGTGTAACAATTGAAAGGATTGCACTATAACAGAATGGAATCAGATCGTTTTCACCGTTGAATCCATGTTCATTTTGAGCAGTGACGACAATTGTGCGCGTGTGTGGAGATGCCGTTGTAAAAGTCTCAAACCACCCTTCGCTGTACAACGGCATAGTCCTGTCCCAACTGGTGTGATGATGGGGTACATCGTGCACGGCATACGATCCCCTCCCCTAATATTTAATCACATTACCATGACATAATGGCCAAGTATTACCACTGATGGCAATGCACCCAAGAGTCATTTTTCAACAAGATAATGGTCATCCACACACAGCAGAAGTTTCATAGGACTACCACCCCTACATTTGCACAGTTACTTGGCCTGATTGATCCCTAGATTTATCACCGATAACTCATATTTGGGATAATTTAGGATGTCAAGTTGGACATCCTAGGAGTTTGATCGAATTAGAAGTCCGTTTACAGCAACTGTGAAGCAAGGTGTTACTGACATCATGGGAGATTTGTATACCTTAATGCCCCATCGTATCCCGTCATGCATTCATGTTAGATGTGGCCCACAAGAAGGTACTAAAACCTGCATCCATTTGTAACTTTTTCAATAATGAATAATCATTTTGCTTAAATTTTGTAATCGCTTACTTACATCAACCTTCTACTTACGTATGTAAAATTTCTTTTTATTCTGACGATTCTTTCTGGGGGCACGAAATTTACGGCAACGAGTGTATATTAATACAACATTTAGCAATTACTTATTGATATTTATTGAGCTTTAGATACCGTTTGCCAGATGTATTATATTTAATATTGTATGTTATTTCTTTTTCGGACTGAAATAAGAAGTAGAAAAAAATTCAAATGCACGAGTTTGTTATTGACGATAAAACAATGATCAATAGAACAGGATTAACAGAATAAATCATGAATGGACAATACTTCAATGTGCACCTCAATGAATATCAATACACCAATGTGCACATTGGGCCAGAAAAGGCATCAATGTGGAATAACCATTTTCGAATGACTAACAAAACAGGTAAAATAAAATCGCACTGCAGTTCGACGAAATCATTACTTTTTTTATTACATTTTATAAATTCCTTAAATTATAGATTTGTGGGTAGTAAGTGTTTTATATATTAAAAGATGATTCTCATTTTTCATTTACAGGATTTTTTTAATAAATATATTTGTTGAAAAATGCACATAAAACGCACATTTTTTTTTCAATTCAGAATTTCATAATGAGAAGTGGTAATTGTCAATGACACGTATTAATGATGAACTTTTGTTTTGATAGTTTGGTAAACAATTCAGTTGTTTTTATATATGTAGTATGACTATGTTGTGTTTAAAATGTTACAAATAATTATTTTTAAATACATTACTTATATGGTATATAGGTCTGCTTGTTAGGTCTAATTTTTTCCCCATTAATTATTTTCTACCTTACAAATTTTTATATTTATAAATTATTTTGGCAGACTTTTAAATCCATGCTCTTTAGTATTAGTTATATTTTACTATACTTTTTCTTTATCATCGTATTACTGTATAGTGTTTCTAAATAAAGGCGAAAAGTTCTAATTATCCCCCAAACATATTTGTGATAAAAACTCTATTTCTTTTTAAGAAACAATACATTCTGAATCACTACCATTTGTTTTGTATAAAATATTGTATTTGTAATGATATAGGCTGACAAACTGTATTATTTTGCGCCTTACTACACTTCAGAAAATGGACTGTCATAAAGAAATTTTCCTTTCAGTTGGAAGATTCAATCATCTGCATTGTTGGGAGGACAGAACCTTTATACCATTCTTTTCTTTTCTGAAGCCTCAAAAAAGAATTCATATACATCTGTGATACATCAATAGAGTCACAAAGGAGTTATTGTGATCTAGCTTTTATAAGGGGTGCTTCTAAAATGGAAAAGAGATTATCTTATTGATATTACTAAATTTAAATCGTTTTGAATAGTTTTCTTCAATTAAATTTGAGAACGATATTCGCTTTAGCACGGAGCTTACTCCTTGACTATACAGGGTGTCCGGTCATAAAATATCCAAAAGTTATGGCTTATTATTACGCAACTACCCACCAGAATGTAATAAACTATTCATTAAGGGGATTGGAAACCCTTCCAAGATATTTTGGGTTTAGTCCAGCGTTTCTCAAACTGTGGGGCATGCCCCCTTGGGGGCGTGATAACTCTACCGGGGGACGAGCATATTGTAAATTCGAAAACGAAAGGTTTTTAAAAAATTATTAATTTACTGGAAGTAAACGAACAAATTACTATCTGATATAATAAAATATAAAATACACATTTACACAATGATATGATACACTTATAAACGTATCACACAGTAATCTACAATATATATTTTATTATTTATTTAACAATACTAAGTTAGGAGCAGGTTTGATAAATATCAGTGGCCCCATGGGCTTGTATTAACACTTATCTTGATAAATTGTATGATTTATAATTAATTCTTTAACTTTCGATTAAAAGTTACGCGATTCTCTCCCCAATGCTACCGTTTTCCGCGTAGACGAGCGTATTTTGATGTTCTTTGGGGGGGGGGTGGAGAAAAAGAAATATATAAGTAAATCCTCTGAAATAAGTAAATCCTTCGCAAACATTGTCAAGGTCCTTTTATTACATTCTAAAGCCTTCGAAATAATTTTATGGATAGCAGTGCATATAAAAGTTCGTACTTCAGAAAGACGTATGTATACGTACAGAAAATTAATGCTTTGGCTGAGCGAGGCGTTTATATATACTGCTGGTCACCGTAAATGCAACACCCAGAAGGAAGCATGCAAATAGCATAATATTTACAACATGCCTTAGCGGAGGTGAAATATGCAAATGATAAGAATTTCAGCGCAGACACTCATCAAGCGTGCCTGTGGCGCAACCTCGAAGCGCTATTTAAGGCTTGGAGATTTTGAAAATTTCAGGTTCGGCAATTGTGTTTTTCTTGTGGTTTTTTTCAAAAAACGATCAGTTATGTCTCGTAGAAAACAGCGATCAGCTTTTGATCAAGTATCCGAGTTCGACAGAGGAAGGATAGTGGCCTACCGTGATTGTGGATTATCTTTCAGGGAAATCGGATTCGTACTGGACGAAACCAAACAACTGTAAAGCGGATACGTGACCGTTGGATGCAGAAGGGTACGACGGACCGACGTGGATGATCGCATCCGCCTCAGTGCACCACTTCACGTGAGAACAGGCAAATTGTGCGCATGACAGGGATGGATTGTTTAGTCACGTCATGAACCGTAGCACAGCACATTGAGTCTGTAATGCATCATTCAGTGTCTGCGCGTACCGTTCGACGCCGTATACAGCAGAGTGGTCTTTCCACAAGACGTCCATTGTTTGGTCTACCCTTGATTAATAGCCACAGACGTCTCCACCACCAATGGTGCAATGAAAAAAGGATATGGGGGGCAGAATGGAATGAAGTTGTCTTTAAAGACGAGTCACGCATCTGTCTACAACATAACGATGGTCGGATTCGAGTCTAGAGACACCGTGGACAGAGTATGCTGAGCAGCTGCCTTACGCACCACCACACTGGTCCGGCACTGGGTATTATGGCATGGGGTGGTATTGGATATCCCTCTCGCAATCTTGTACGCATGTTGGTACTTTAAACACCCAGCGCTATATCCCCGAAGTGTTGGAGCCAGCTGTCCTTCCTTACCTTCAGGGATTGGCCACAGCCATATTTCATCAAGATAATGCACGAACACACGTGCCACACATTGTCCAAGAGTTCTTTGTCATTCACCAAATTGAATTGCTTCCCTGGCCGGCTCGCTCTCTGGATCTTTCGCCGATAGAAAACATGTGGTCCATAGTTGCTCAACGATTGACCCAGATTTCACCCCCAGCTGCCACACCAGATAAACTTTGGCAACGTGTGGAAGCTGCTTGGTCTGCTGTACCCCAAGAACATATCCAAAGTCTCTTTGAATCAATGCCGAGGCATGTGGCAGCGTAGATCTCCAACAATGGCGGTTACTTTGGCTACTGATTCTGGCAGGAACCACACTTCACAGAAGTCTATAAATTTAATCATTTGATACTTGGTCAACATGTTATCTACAAAATAAATTTTGTTGTGCTATCTCCTGTCTTTCTTGGTGTTGCATTTACGGTGGCCAGCAGTGTACTTCGGCGGCACATAAGAGGTTAAGTCGTATTGTAGTTTTAGTGACAAAGTATAGTATTATTGGAATCAATACATTGTTTTTTTTTGGCTGAAGAGGGGCGTGATGAAAATAATGACTGAATAGTGGGTCGCGTATATTGGAAGTTTGAGAAGCACTGGTTTAGTTCGATCGGACGCATGGACGTGCATTATTCGGCAATAGCAGGCGATAGAATTGTTACACTGACTTCGTTAGTAAAGAGTTGGACGTCACAGCAAAAGATGCAGTGCGTACTTTGGTTAACGGAATTTCAATTAGTCACATCTGTGTACAGTGATGAGTTCGAACAGAATGGATTGTCATTACTGGCTTGTCTAGTAATTTTATCAGAACACCTTCAAAGTGAATCACGCATATGATCAACAGTGTCTTTTATCACGACAACTTAAGGATACTTGCCAGCTTGTTAAAATCCCCTCTCCTTTAAAATTTTTTCCCATTGATGGATAGATTTTGATATCGGAGGATCGGCGTTTTATTCAGTTCGAACATATGTCACTATACACGCTTGACTGATTGAAACTCCGTTAACCAAAATACGCACTGCAACTTTTACTGTGACGTCCGCATCTTTACAAATGAAGCCAGTATAACAAGTTTGTAATCTGCGAGTACTGAATAACGCATGCATGTGTGGCCAATAGAACTAGAGACAAAAAATATCGGAGGGGTTTCCAATCCACGGATGAAGAGCTTAGTTCTGTAATAAAAAGCCATAACTTTTAGATACTTTAAACCCGGACACCCTTTATATGGTCAATAATCAGGGATCTAAACAGAAAAAAAAATGTTACAGAAAAAGTATTACACAACATTGTGACCGAGTACATTGTTTCAAATCATTCTACTTACAACATCTGATGTTATTTAAATACTTTTCTGGAGTGGGTAAAATATTATAATAAATTTGAGAATAGTATCCATTTTAATACAATTAACTTCTTTACTGTAAGTGGTCAATACTCAATAACCGTTACCAATAAACTTAAATATAAAATAGTTCCAATAGAGGTATAAAATGCATAACCCAACGTCATGATCGAGTTCTTTGCCTCAAGCCATTCTATTTGCGCTCGTAAGAGTTGTTTTAATACTTTCCCTTAAATGATTCAAACATAATAGTGAATTTAAGAGCGGTGTCCGTTTTATTAAGATTACCTCATGACTGTACATAGTCAATAATAGTCATTAAGAAAAAGAAGTTATTAATATAACGTTCAATGATCGAGTTATTTGCTTGAAGCCATTATATTTGCAAACGATCTATCTGATGTGGTACATTAATACTTTCCCTAGGGAAAAAAAATTGAAAATTTTAAAAATCTATTTATTGAAAAATAATAATTGATTTGTAGAAAAAAAAAAGGAATCCCTTTTTAATAAAGAATTTATCTCTAGAACGCATGTGTGGCCGATACTCAATAATCATTGCAAAATATAATATTGATATATAAAACAAGTGTTTTGCAACTATATGATCCAGTTCTTTGGTTCAAGTCATTCTTTTTGCAATCTGATGAGTTATTTATATACATTCCCTGAAACAAATGAAATATAGTTACGAATTTGAGAATGGTGCCCGTTTTTATGAGATAAATTCGACTGAATGTGGTCAATACCCAAAATTAATTGGCAAAAAGTTTTATAAATATATAATATACAACATAATGCAATGGAGTTTTTTGCTTCAAGTCATTCTATTTTCAATCTCTTTGTCTGATGTGTTATTTTGATACTTCTTCTAAAGCAATTAAATAATAATAAAGAATTTTAGAATGTGTCCTGTTTTCGGTATCCGACTACTTTCGGAACCGGGATTTTAAAAACGCGCATAAATGGATAATTTTTATGATATTCAGTGTCACTTAGATTAGAATACATATATAAAATTATTTTAAGGACTTTTTGACAAAGAAAATATTTAAATATAATATTTTAGCAAAAATTAACTTAGAATAACCTTTTTTTTTCAAAATGCTCTCCTTTTATAAAAAATGCTTCTAAAATAATAATATTTTGCTTATATAAAGTAAAGACTTCTCCAGAGAGTCTGAACTATTTTTTTGAAGAATTCACATTTTCAGAGTTACAACGAATTGAAATACTTATCGCCGTATTATTCTTAAAATTTATCCCCTTTGTTGACGTAAAACATGGATAAACTCACTTCTACGTTATATATTTCGAAAAGTCTAGTTCTACCTCTGTTCAGATGTCTGAGCTACATAGAAACAAAATATTATTATAATAGAAGCATTCTTCAAGAAAGGAGAATATTTGGAAAATTGGTCATTCTATGTTCATTTTTTGTCACAATATTGTACTTAAATAATTTTTTACCATAATAATATTCTTAAAACAATTTTATATACATTTTCTAATCTAGTGACACTAAATATCATAAATATTATCCATCGATACGCTTTTGCAAAATCATGGTTCCGAACGTAGTCGGATACCTTAAGAAGGAGATAAGCACTTGATTTTATGCGGTCAATACTCAATAATCTTTAATAAAAAGCCTTATAGATATAAAAATATTGAGACAATGTTATGATTCTGTTAGTTGCTTCAAACCATTTTATTTGCAATATTTGTTTTTATGTTAAACTTTACCTAGAGCGACTGAAAGAGGAAAATGGACTTGAGAATGGTGAGAATTATATATAACGTTATGATCGATTTCTTTGTTTCAAGCCTTCTATTTGCAATCTCTCTGTTTTTCTCTCTCTCATAAGTTATTTTAAAATCTTTGCTTCGGTAAAATATTAAAATAACTCACACAAGCACATGTTTTATTTAACAGCAATATAAATAAATATGAAGTAAATAGTTAAATCTTCAGAAAAATCGAGTAATCTTAAGTTGGAATAAGATTGTTTGTGTGTTTATTTTGCATTTTAAAATTTAGAAGAAAACAATTTTTTAAACCGTGTCAGATACAACGTTAGAATAATAAAGTAGAGACAAACTGAATACATGGTAGAGTTATGCATTTTTTTCTTAAAAAAATTATCATTGTAAAATCGAAAAATACATATGAAGTATTAAAGGATTATAAATATGTTTTTTAAAATTGTTTTTAACGTAAAACAGAATGCTCTTAGAATAAAAAAATGAAATGGTCGAATAAGCCCATACACAGCTAAAATCAAATAAGCAGGACCTAAAAATAAAATCCAGTTCCATTTACTTTTTTAAATGAAAGAACAATGCACTCATGTAAGGAGGAAGTGAATCATTCGAATGATCTTTTTGAAATCGGATTTCGGATTTACAGTATCCAAGCGAGAAAACAAAAATGAACTTTTATTCAGATTTCTCTAGTCTTTTCTTTTCTGTTCTACAGTAAAATCCTTGGGGAGAACATTTATTTTTTGATATACTTTAATTTTTTCCCAGAGAGATTCCTAAAACTTATCCAGGATGGAAACAAAGGAAACTTTAAATTCCAGAGGAAGAATACGAATCGAGAACTCAGTTAGATACCTGCCTTTAATCTGATTAAAGCGACGCCAATTTCAGGAATAACAATTGTGATTTGGAATCTTTTGTTCCAAAAGCCAATCTTCGAACGGTGTTTCATTTCGTCCCAAAGAATCTTTCTGTTTCTTGGAAAATTGAATATAGATTGCCACTTAAGACAACTACAATCATTTATTGGATGAATTCCCTCTTAACTTTAATATCAAAATAGAATTCAACCTAAATTCAGCATTTGGGTGTAGATATGTATTACCTGTAGTTAAATGAACCTGTATTAAAATACGTGGAACTATTCTTTGTAAAGATTTGAAAGAAGGAGGGAAAAGAGATCAAAGAGGAAATTAAAAATGTAATTAAAAGCGTGTTATGGATATATCAAGCAATATGGGAAGTATATATGATCGAAATATATGCTTCTATTTATTTGTATTTTTTAATTAATGATATTGTAATTAAAAATAAGTAAGGCATGAGTCTCTCTTTTTCCATCTACAAAAAATATTGTAGCTGCTGATTACCTAATTTTTTTCTAGTGGTACAGTTTAATCTCATTTAGTGGAATTTTCAATTAAACTTATGGACAAAAAAATTAGCGCACCAAGAAGGAGTCGTCAAAATGAAACGAAATTTTACCTTCGTAATGACTACTTTGATATAAGTAAATGATTAGAAAATCAAATAAAAAAGGGACATTTATTTCAGAGAAAAAGGCGAAAGAACGGAGAATTTAATACACTCTTAAACACCGTCTAGCGCAAATGCACAATGCAATACGATCAGCATACAAGTTCTGTATGATGTCTTGAAACATTTCGTTCCATATTTGCTTTAAGTTTGCCTCTAGCTCGTTCAAACTCGTGGGATGCCCAACTCACCGACTGAAATAATCCCAGATATGCTTTATTGGAGACAAATATGGGGATCGGGCAGGCCAAGGAAGATTAGTAACAGTGTGGAGACAGTCTTGTGATACCCTTACCGTGTGAGACTGAGCATTGTCTTGTTGAAAAATGGCTTCTGGGAGCCGTTGCATGAGTGGCAACATGTGTGGTTGCATAATGTCATAGACATACCGCCGGGCTGTCATGGTGCCACGGATAAGTACTAGGGGTGACCGTGTATTGTAGGCAATGACACTCCGTACCTTCACAATAGCTGTGGGAGTTGTGTGTTGCCGTAATGCAAAGGCAGGATTGAGACGTTCACCACGGGGTCTCCACACACGAACATGATTGTCATCACTGCTGAGATTGAAGCTGGATTCGTCTCTAAAGACGACTTGGTTCCATTCCACTGCAGTCCACTTTCTTCGTTCGTGGCACCACTCCAAACGGAGGCATCGATGGGTGGGCGTCAAGTGCAGCACACGTAATGGACACCACGATCTCAAATATCCTTCAGTCATATTTGCTTATATTCGTATAGTTCGAGAAGACACAGGGGTCCCTAATGAAGGTTCTACCTCTGCTTGGATGACCACCGATGAAATAGTTGGTTGTACACGTGTATTTCTTACCATGTGGTGGTCTCCTTGACGACTGGTCTTTCGAGGATGTTCTGAGCCTGGTCTTCGTGTAAATGGCACCTCTTGAATTCACTGGTCCCAACACCTCCTCACAACACAATCAGAGCAACCTAAGTGACGAGCTACTCGCCTAGCTGACCACCCAGCTTCCATTATGCCGATGATTCTCCCCTCTCAAACTGTGACTGCTGCTCATACTGTCTTCGAAAACGGTGTAATGGTATGTCTACCTCAGCTCTCGCTTTGTAAATGATTCAGCACACTCAAACAAGCTCTGGTTACCTGTTTTATACTCCAGGGAAAACTACGTTAAACGCCCTTCTACCGGCTATACGTAATGCGCATTCTAATCATTTGTATATCTTTCCGACATGTATCCTCATGCCAAGTTTCGTTATGATCTCGCAATTATTTTTGGTGCCCTAATTTTTTTGTCTATGAGTGTATATTTTTATCATTATCTTCTTCAAAATAAGAAGTGCAGCAGATTCTCCTCGCTTTTTCGAACCAACCTCATGGAAACTTTATTATATGGACTGATTTGTGAAGTTCATCTTGAGAAGAAACCCGGATATATGTAGATTAGAATAGCTATAGAATGTTGACTGAATTTGTGGGAATCAGGAAGAATACTGTGATTGTAATTGCAACCAGATCAGTGCTTCTCAAACTTTCTATACTCGCGACCCAATTTTCAATCATAATTTTCCCCTTACATACAATAATAATGTATAGAAGTCAATAATAATATAATTTGAGGTAAATCTACAATACGACTTTAATTTTAAACCGTACAATTTATCAAAGTAAGTATTAAATTTGTATATAAATTGATGACGTACCCATATAATCCCTGGTAATTATTAAACTTGTTCTTGACTAAGTGCTGTTTAATTAATTATGAAATACATGGTGCAGTACTGATACATTTATAAGTGTATTATATCAGTGTAAATGTGTATTTATTTTTTATTATGTCAGAATTCATTATTTTTTTGCTTCCTTTCAGTAAATTAATAATTGGTTTAAAAATGTTTGTTTTCGACTTTTCAATGTACTCGCGCCCCCCTTGTAGGGTTATCACGCCCCCGTAGGGGGGCGCGCCCCACAGTTTGAGAAATACTGAACTAAGGATATTGAGATTGTAAGTGCAAGGAAATGTTTTGTAGTCCTAGGTGTAATAAAATCTTTTGAATATTTGTGATTAAAATTGACGAGTTGAATTAAATTAATGGAATTACGCACCTATTGCTACTTAGGATTATTCTAGATTTAGAACCTACTTGGCTTTGTTAGTAATGGATTTAAATTTTAGAGTGTAAAATTAACCATTATTATTTTTGGCCTGGTTTCGAGACTCTTTTTAGTTAGGGTTTCGTTCCTGATTAATGATGATCATGGAGATAATTCAATACTAAGATATTTGATTCAATAAAAATCGTTAAGTTTTACAATCTCGACCAGTTATACCATTTAATAAGAACTGTAGCAACATCACATAAAAACGAAATCAATTACAACACTAACTGTATTTTAAATGGAGTAAAACCTCACACAAAAGACTGCGAGAAATTAAATTAAAAACTTCAAATAAAACTTTCTGTTTTGTTTTTGTTTACGTAGATTTCACTTGAATGTTCTAAATTTTCACGGTGCCACGGTATCCTATTGGTTTATGGTTACGAACTCACTGGCGGTAAATCATGAGTTTGAGCCGTAATGCCAATGAAGACATGCCGTTTATAGGGGCCGCGAGCCAGAGTTAGAGAGTTATAGCGGTGGGTAAGACAGTTTTGCCCGGGTACAAAGCTTGGTTAGATTTAACAGCGCTTACGCACTAAACGTAGTCATAGGGTCTATTTTGACCAATGAAGTTGAAAGGTGGGCCTCTCTGCAACTTCCTTGTTACCTACGTCTGAGGGATTGAAAGATGAACCACTAGACACTGATATAATAAAACAGTTTATTATGATTTTATTTTATACAAAATACAACAACACTAGAATAGGAGGCTTATAGTCAGGAGTGAAACGACACAAACCGTAATACTAATAAATAGCGCAATTAACCACTGAATCTATACATATAGATTATTTCCTAACTTAAAAATATTCGCGCTATTCTTAAAGCTTAAACATACAAACTTACCGCTATTTCCTTGGCGAACAGCTACGGTCCTTAAGTCATCGATTTTATCCTTCCAACTGACTTGCTCTTGCTAAGACAATACTCTTCTGGACTCGGACCCACTTTTGCTTATCTACACTGGCACTATTAGACCGACTCAGAGAATTCCTAGCATGTACTACCTATCTTCCCTAGAACTTTAACTCACTTCACTTAGCTTCACCTAGCGCTACCCTCGAATACTAACTTTCTAGTATATATGATTCCTAATGTGCATAACCACGTTCTCTTCTTGGGTTGGTTGGAAAGAATTTCCATTCTGGCCCCAAAGAAATCTCAAGAGGATTAATAGAAGTAATTCCTAAAAAGCCCCGTCACAAAGTGGCAAACTCGCAGTTCAGTAATCGGAGTTAACAAATACAAGTGAAATGAAGTTTTAATCTAAAAAAGGGGTTCACTTCACTTTAGGTACTTAACTCAAAACTTCAGAACCTGATTCAGTTAGCGGTGATTAAAGCGGTATTCTGAAACTCCCATGATCGTAAAATGAACAATATCGTTTTAACATAATATTCCTAAATTTTAAATCAGTTATTGTTAGATTTATCAGCAAAAAAATAGATGCAAGCATTAATTTTTTTGCAAATTATAAACATAGCAATTAAGAAGAAATAAGAATAAAATTTTTGATATTTTTAGAATCATCTAAACTCAATATGATGTGTAATTAATTGCATTATAGTCAAACTTTTTATTCTTACTCGGTGACGGAAACTGTATTAGCTAATCCAATTACTTAAGTTAAATCTCAGACAACTCTCTGACTATCCTGTTTCATAAATTTCTGCCGAATTTAGCCAAAGGCAACACAACTCAGATATATTAAATTAGCTTAAAGAAAACTTCCCACTAATCAATTTATTCTCATAGGAATTTAAAAAAAAAACTTTTAGGTCCCAGCAACTTTATTTACATTCCAGTTAAATAAATATTTTTCTAATTCAATTTAAATCAGCGCAGATGTTATAAAGTTAAAAATCAAATCAACAAGTCAATGTTAAAACAAAAAATAGTAAGGAAATTTTTGTTTGAAAAACTCCTTGTTTCCTTTTAAACAAACTTAAAACAAAGATAAATATTTTATTATAGATATTTATGTAGAATTTCAGAAAAAAAAAAACGGTTATTACGTAAACCGGTACAAACAGGAGGATTAGAAATCATTGCATTTTATAAATTATGCATTAAAAGTCAGAAAACTCTCGATTTACTAATATATATATTCTAAGATTCATATATTTTTAAATTTTTGCTTAATTATAGAATATAATTATCAAATATATATATATATATATATATATATATATATATATATATATATATATATATATATATCGTAAGAATATTTTGAGATTTTTTTTTGGTGGTATTCGGGAAAATAGAATGTGGCAAGTAAGTTCAGATTACGAGATCTAACAATAATATAAAGAATCGGACATTGTTAACTTCATAAAAATACAACGAATTAAATGGTCAAGTCACGTTATCAGAATAGATGAAGACCGCACCACTAAAAAAATCTTCAATGACCAACAATTTGGCATAATTATTATGTATTTTGTAATAACTTACTTTGAACCTCGATAGGTTTAATAAGCATTAGTTTCTCTAATAGTTGGATTTACAGCGGCACCAGGACTCGATGGAAAAAACACCGATCACGGTTTCAAGATCATGGCGATTAGGCTAAGTGTCCACATGTAACTAAACTGAAAGGACTTTTGATGATGATGTCATTCCATGATGGGACCAAATGAGGCAGTACCATGGGCCCAAATGACGGTTCTGGCACTCTGTTCAATATTATCCATATAGAAGTTTTCTGACGAAAACAGGACCCCTATTTCTTGTAGAGCAGCAAGAGTAGCTGAAAAGTCAAAAATATGATCAGGAATTAGTTCTATATCTGAACAGTTATCATAATTTCAATTGGTTTCTCAGCCATTAAAATCAATTTCCATTCCTCTGTAATGGCTTGTTCTTAGTCTAGCAATGGTCTTTGTTATAAGGCGATCTCCAATTATATTACAGAGTTGATGTTTTACAGGAATGGTCATCTCTCTTAATTTGAAATTTGCGACAGTATTTGCGTCTAATAAGGTATCATTGACAAAGTTGTCATTGTTCAGATTTCTAACCTCTTTCGACAGTTTATGCATTTTCATTAAATGTAATGTCAACATGTGCAGGCAACCATTGGAAAAATCAGACCTCATTTAACTCCTGTAATCAAAACAGGTAAGAATAAATCTCTTCAGTAATCTATGAACCTCCATTTAGAATTGCCTATAAGTATGCTTTTGTGTCATAAAAAATGACAAAACCTTTAACTTGTTCCAGAATGGGGAGTCTCATATAAATCAAAAGCCTCAAATATCGCCCGCAGTTCACAAGTAAAGCAAGAGGCAATGACACCAACACCGATAACTCGTCGGTAGGTTGCATCACTTGGAGTGGTCATAAATACCCCGAACCTCCATTCGAGAACTTTTCATCAGAAGAACCGTCTGTATAGGTGAACACAAAATCATCTTTTGGATACTTATCAAAAGTCTTGAGTCCTTTCCCCTTGATGGCAAAAGACCTTGAGGGTCACTCTTAGAACTTGTTAAAATTATGGCATTCATAGGAAACCTAGAAGAGATAAAAAAAAGGTTTCTGATAAATAGAAAATTTGTTGTGATTAGCCCCAAGGGGTATTCTAATTTCACTATCTAATTGCATAGAAGATGATCTTATTAATCTTGTGTTACTAGTATAATTTTCGCAGGTCCTCTATGTAATATTTCCAGGTATACGACTTCTAATTCCGTTTGTGAATTTGATCGTTATAATCTTCTTTTCTCTAGCATATCAAGGCCATATTCTTTTACGACCCTTAAGTCGTTAGCAGACAACACAGCCCCAGCAATGACTGACCGTGTAATGCACCCATTCGGGGGTTCCCCACTTCTACATTATCCTCGTGACCTAGATCTGTTGGAAGGAACGAAGAGGCAGCCATAACGTTTATCTTAATATCACTTTATTAGGATCTTAACTTAAGCAATATACAATAATAGTACTAATATTCAATTCGAGTGAATCTGAAGAGAAAGGACACACTATTCATATTACCAAATAAACGCATAGCCGACCGCTATATAAAACTCTACCGACTATTTCTAACTTCTCATAATAACTAGATTTAACAATCTTACCACCATATCTTGGGTAAACAGCAATTCGCTTGATTCTAACTGAAGTGGCTTTAGTCCTTGTGGAATGGTACCCACCTTTAACTTGATCGCACAGGTACGGATTGCTTAAATCTTGAACTCGGGATTTCCTCGTCCTTTAACTTAAGCACTGGCAAAACATAGACCTCGCATATTCCCTTCTCATAGCCACACCACGTACGCTAAACTAATATTTATAAGATTCCTAATTTGCATTATCACGTTTTTCTTCTCGAGTTGGTTGGAAAGAATTACCATTCTGGCCCCAAAGAAACCCAATAGGACATTAGTTGAAATCACGATGAGCCCATCACAACCTTCTGCAGCTCTTGCCTGAAAACTATCTAGTTTCTCTAGTGCAGCCTTAGCAGCATGTGTCCAAATAGAAGAAGCATATTCCATAACTGGCCTTATAAGTGAAGTATATATTGTCTTTAATGTCTTGGGGCCTGTTCCCCAGTCTGTAGTATAAGATCCTTTAATTATCTTTCATTTTTTCAAAGTTCTGTTTGCTCAGGTCTTAACGTGTTCGGTAAAATTTAGTTCAGCATCTAGGATGATACCTAGATATTTTGGGCATGTTGTCCTACCTATAAGTTTACCCTCAATATATAACATTTGGTCCATCTGAGATCTGAGCTTCCTATCCGTTGTAAAGACGCAGATAGCTTTTTTTATGTTGATTTTTAATTTTAAACTCTGTGTCTGCTTTAAAATTCCATTTAGAGAGTGCTGCTGATTTAGAGAGTTTATTTCTGAAATATTGATTTCCCTGCAAGAGTGGCAAATCACAATGTCGTTTGCATAGCAGGCAACTTTAGCGCCATTATTGATATTGGTATGGATATCATTTACATAAAGTAGAAAAAGGAGGGGCTTAATGCGGATCCCTGAGGAACACCTGTAGAGATTTTCTTTCTCTTAGATAAACATCCGTTATATCGCTCTCTTACATTCCTGTCCCTCAGAAAGTCATGTATCTAAACATGAACTTATCCTGTAATGTCATGTTGATGTATTAATGTTCTAAGTTTCTGTCTCCATACTCTGTCAAAGGTAGAGGGCATATCAAGGAAGGAAACAGTAGCCTTCTTTGTCAGTCATTCTTGAAAACCATCTATCACTAATTGGCAAGAAAAAAACTGGTCTTCTGTAGAATATTGTTTCCTGTAAACTCTCCAATAAAAATTTATCCCCTTTTTTACATTAGGAACTTTATTATTAAAAAAATGTGTAATGCATTTCATCATTTTGCAGATAGTGCTGGAAAGGGTGATTGGTCTGTAATTCTTACACTTCGTAACAGGTTTAACGAAAGGATTCTTAATGGAATTATATATCTTAGAGAAATTTTTAAGATATACTTATTGAGTTCGAGTTATATTTTCATTTAATGCAAACATGTAGTAAACTACATCACATAAAGCCTTTAATAATATTTATGATCATCTGAGGCAAAAATTCTTAACAGTCACAACCGTATTTAACGAATTTCGGGATTTAACGAATTTTCTCAATCTTCAATTAAAATGAATGCAAAAGGAAGCCCTCTTTAACGAATAATAAAACTCGAACTAATTAAATATTTCAACAGCTTAAAATATTTTAATTAGTTTGTATTAGAAAATAATGGAATTTTTTTCCAAATAATTTCCTTTTTGCCTGGAACAGGAAAAGACTTTTCTAGTACGCGGAATGTGTGTAGAACTTTATTAGATTTTACAGGTGCAATGAGTCATGAGTGTAATCTATCGCGTGAGTTTTGAATAAAACTGAAAATTCCTTTTTTTATCTCATTCCACTCCACAACGAAGGTGATATCTTATGATTTAACGATTATTTTAGATTTGATGACGGACTGCCTACCTATGCAACTGAAGTTGAGAAGTTAATTGATTTGCCGGAGACAACGAATAGTGATTCTGATGAAACTCCTATCAAAATGTTACGAATTCTAATGATTTACATTGTTTTGAAACTGTTAAAACATCCCTTATGCAGTAGGATGTAAATGATACAATATTTTCAACACTAAATAAAATGAAAAAAAAAAACTCTTTCCAGTTGGAAATCAAAAAGATTGCCAAACATCAATTGGTCAGTATTTTAAAATTTCCAATTAATTGGTGCATAATAATTTCCAAATAGTATTGTAGCTGTTGAATAAAAAGTGTGTAATTTCTAACTGGATATTTTTGTGTAAATGCTTATAAAATTTCCGAAACGTAAGTGCAAAAAGAATTGTATTTGGTTCGGACCCCGATATAATGAATAAACCCGAATTAACGAGAAAAATTATTAGTCTTGATGAACTCTTTAAATCGGGGTCCAACTGCATAACAAAGAAATATTCCAAATAACTCATTAATTTTCATATCCTCATCAGTTTGTACGTGATCAATTATTAGAAAGTAAATGTAAAATTTGGAAATAAAATATTAAAAAAATGATACATTTTTTTTAATTAATTGTGTACTCCTATTTTATACGCAACTTCAAAATATATTTCCCCAATTTCTCCTTTTTTTATATACTTTGAATATTTTATACCCTAATATTTAGTGCAGAAAATAATTTCTTATTTATTTAGGAAATAATAAGACAGTTCATGAAATATTTTGTGTTCTTTTCAAAATAACAAAAAGAGGATTTAAAATTAGTTTCATATTGTAGATATCTCAATAAGATTCTTTAATACATCGACTCACCTCAATACAGGTAGAAACTAAGTTATTTCTAATAAATCTCGTCCGAGTTATTAATTTTTATATCCAAAAAGTCTTATGAAGTTTTTGAAAACATTTGAAACAACAAAAAGGAATTTTTGTTACTATGTTTAAAATTTATTTATTATTCCGTATTTATTTGTTCCATAAAATTAAGTAGAAAGAAATTCGACTTTTTTTAAAAAAAAGTATTGAAGAAATAATTTTGAAACACTGACAATGAACTATGTGATTTTTATTTTTAAATTTTGCACGCAAAATCAATATCTATTTGGTCTGATACCTTCAGCTTATGTTTTAAAATATTGAATTTTTATAACGTCTATTTCATTTTTATTTATTCCCTTTTGTGTCTTGGAATATATTCTTTTATATCGATTCTGCCACTTCCTTTAAGAAGAACTTGAATTTATATGGGTAAATAAAGTTTATAATCGATATCGTATTTCAAATTTCAAGTTCATACTTCAAAATGTGTCTATGTATTTACAGTCGAACCTCTATATTGTGAATTTTTCTATATAGCAAACTTTTTCCTGGAACCTTGCACATTTCCCGATTTTCTTCGTAAAATAACCTCTCTATAGCGAAGTGTATTTTCTATGTAACGAACTTTTACTTTTGTGATTCAATTTTTGTTCTCCCTTTTTTTTTAAATATTTTCGAAAACATTTCAAGTTATTCTCTCTTTAACACATTTTATGATGGTCATAAACATTGAACTGGCTTTATTAGATCCTAACTTGCCGAGAGCAATGGAGTTCTGGACGTTTCATCCAAGAAGTGCAACTTTTACCCCCTCCTCCCATTGTCCAGTTTACTAGAAGTATCTTCGAAATCCTCTTTCACCCTCAATGGAATTATCCCTTGTCCTCGTGTTCGAATTATAAAATAATGTATGTTCAATATTACTTTATGATTTAAATTACAAAATATCCTTATAAAATTCATTAATTTTAATATAAAATTATTTTCTTAATATTAAAAATACAGTGAATTCTTCGACATTTTTTGTTCTTGTTTTCCTTGCAATTTTTTTTCTCTTTGATGGGTAAATAATATAAATAATAATATAAAATAAACTTATATTAATTTATAAAAAGGTGTAAATAATAATTTTTTTAATATATAGTGTTTATGAATTTAAATTTTCTTATGCGGTTTTTAAAGTATATTAAAAGATGAACCTCTATGTAACGAATTTACGCTATAACGAACTTTTTTCTCGGATTTAGTGAGTTCGTTAAAATAGAGATTCAACTGGAATTGAGTGTAAAGAGCAGAAAAGAATCGAGTTTTTAATTGTAGCATTTGAATTCGTTCTTAAATGTAGTTGAAAAAAAGCGAAATATGTTTTAAATCTACTTTAAAACTCTCTATACTACTACTAATCTACTTCAAAGACTACTTTAAATCTATGCACACATTAATTTGCTCGAAAATGTGCTTCTACGATGTATACAAAACTTTGCATATGAAAAAAGAACAAAATAAGTTTATGAAATTTTAATTAGAAAGATCGAAACTACAAAACTAATAAATAGCTGTTGAATGAAAATAATGAGAAAAATTTAAAAAGGAAATTTAATCATGTTAAGCTAACATGCTAATTTTTTTCAACTCGGTAAGATATTAATCATTTTTCTATGCGGTAGAGTAATATTTCAATCTTAATAAATTAAAGTAGTTTTAGAGTGAAATACTTTTAACGCGAAAATGCTTAAGACGAAATATCAGTTAACACGAAATAATACAACGGCTCCTGCAAACTACTAAGTATTTTCATGCATTTTTCCCCTCTTAACATGAAACGGAAACCACTTAACACGAAAAGCTTTCCCTTCTGGGAATGAATGAAATAAGGAAAACTCTAGCCGCTCCACGAGAGATTTAAAAGGGGTTTGGAATGAAGCAAACTTGGCTTTGAAATATCCTCGGAAAATCCTGTGACGCGAACCAATTTTGCGTGTAAAAGCTACTTTCACCTTCAATCTGTGCAAATGCAACACAAAAACATCTCATCTCACAACATTTGGCTTTAAAATTCGATGACGAATGCATATCAGTGTGAGTAAAAATCAATGAATTTCGTTTGCATTAATTTTTCTATTTTAAAAGAATATTTTTACAAATACAATTTTAAATAGTTCAAGGGGGAAACAAACATATATTTCACTTAAAATGAAGACTGCAGATCAAAAACAGAAGACGAAAAACGGATATCTGAAAAGACTTTGTACTTGTTTTAACTCTACTGTATTAATAATAATTAAAAAAAGAAAGAAAATTGCATAAAGGTTTGAACATAATTTTATTAAATACGTACATATACATATATATGGGTAAATTAAATTTACTCTAATAAACTTAATTTCGTGAAAGATATCTTTTATTTGCAATATTGTTTAACAAGAAATTTCTTCAACCCGAAAAGATATTTCAGTCCTCTCAGTTTCGTGTTAAACGATTTACATTGCATTTTGATTTTAATAATTAAAAAGAATTATGAAAATCAATATTTTTTCTATCTTTTTGCAACAAATTTTCTTGGGGAATAAAATACGATCTTGATCAAATTTAGTGTGTGTGTGTGTGAATAATGTAATACAAAACATTTTATTTTCATTGCTCCTAAACTAAAAAAACGGAGTTAATTTCAAAGATTAATAAATTCGAGTTTGTGTTACTAATTTCTGTTTCATATTTCTCGAAATAAACTACCTTTTTAAGTAGAAAAAAAGATTTCAATCATAAATCATTTAAAAGATTTTTCAAGCTAATAATACACTGCTTCTAAAAATTTCACTATTTGCGACCCAATATTTTACCAAAATTTTCTTCACGCCCCCCTTCAATACAATAAAAATGTATTGAATTCAATAGTAATATACCTTGACGCTAAAGCTACTTAACCCCTTAAATTCCACCGGCGTGTATAAACGTATAGCTCGATCAAAGCGTTAATTGCACGGACGTATCAATTTCGTCTTTCCGAAGAAGTACGTTTTTTTTCTGCACACTGCTACCCAAAAAAGTTATTCTGAAGGTTTCAAAGGCAATGAAACAATAAACGACCTTGACAGTGTTTGTAAAGGATTTACTTATTTCAGAGGATTTGCTTATTTACTCCTCTCCCCCCCCCTCTTTCCCCCCATACATCACATACGCACGCCTACGTGGAAAAATGAGGCATTGGGGACAGGATCACGTAACTATTAATCGACAGTTAAGGGATTAATTAGAAACCGTACAAATTATCAATAAAAACGTTAATTTTTGCATATAATTTTATATATGACAAACCCATGGGGTCACTGGTAATTATTAAGCTTGTTCCGTAACGTAGTATTGTTAAATTAATTATAAAGTATATTGTACACTACCGATCCATTTATAAGTATACTAGCTGCATGGCCCGGCTTCGCACGGGCTTTCTCTTTCCCTCATGACGCCAGCAATTATGTGTGTGTTTGTACGCGCGCAATGTAGGTGATTTATAAAATTATTTCATTAAATTTCCCTTTTTCGAAATTTCATCCACATATTTTCCATTTAAGACAGGTTTCCCCCCCCCCTCTAGCCCGGCATAACACGGTTTTTTTAGTGTAAAAGTACTGTTTCCTCTTCCCCTCCCCCTCACAGATAAATTATAGCTTCAAATTTCGATCTATGACTTTTAAAAAACAATATTGCATTAGTTAAAAAATTATTAATGTGAAGCAATAAAAAGAAAACGATTATTTAGTAAGCTTAAAATTGTCTCTGAAATGTATTATTATCCAAAATAATAGACAATGTACTTTTTTAACATATAATTATATAATTAATTAATAGAAATAATAAATTAATAGAAATACTTTAATATATATATATATAAAAATATATATATATATATATATATATTATAATATATATATAGAAAACAGTATGGGGAAAGCGTAGATATATATTTACATGTACTGAAAAAAAACATTAAAAAAGAAAAAAAACTAAGTGATAAAAACATTTTGATATTTTATTTTAATTTCGTAGTTTTCCTTCCACTGTCATAGTTGAAAAATTTGTGTAATGAACGCTTAAAATGGTGTAAATAATTTATATCAGGAAGTGTAATACATTAATATTACTTTTTGTTGTATTTATTTTATGTTAAAATCTTGCCACCACTTCTCCCTTCCAAATCTAGTTTTATTATGAAATAAAAATAGTGATGAAACTGATGAATGGAATAAATTAAAACCGAAAGCCCACTGAGGCATGGCGTAGACAAAACAGAAGGGATAAAAAAGATAGACGAATGCTGTCACGGGCTTTTTTGCAAATGGCCGAATTTTTTCCTACTTTCTTGACAATTGTCGTTATATTTTGAAAACTTCTCACAATATCTTTATAAATTTTAGCCTATGTGTTATTCTGATGTATAAGCTATATTACTGTAAAGTTTCATTAAAATCCATTTGGTTGTTTTTGCGTGAAAGACCCACAAATATACTCACAAACTTTCACATTTATAATATATATTAGATTATACCAGTGTAAATGCATTTTTATTTCTTACTATGTCAGAATGTATTTTGTTTTGCTTTCTTTCAATAAATTAATATTTTTGAAATAATCTATTGTTTTTGACTTTTCAATGTGTTTGCGCCACCCTCGTAGAGATAACACGACCCCTAAGGAGGCTGTGGGCCCCTAAGGCCCACTGTTTGAGAAGCGCTGTACTAATAGATAAAATTTTTAAGAATTAAATACTCAATTAGCATATCTATCCAAAAATGAATTAGAAATGTTCGAAAGAATTTAGTTCAATGTACATATTGATACATTAATTTAAAACAAAACCAAATTTTTGATTCAAATTCTGTGTGTTTCGTAAAATGTAAGTTAATGGTGATTTGAATACTTCTAATTTTTATAAAAAATATAATAAAAATAATTTGTTATATTTATATTAATGATTAAATTACGTTTTATTGAACCAGTTCTGGAATGAAGAGCTCAATATTTAATTAGAAGTCATACATTTAAAAAATTGACATAAAATGAAATATGATTTTCTTTGTACTAAGAGGATGCTTTGATTACTATGAATCTAGAGATAATTAAAGTAATTAAAGTTCTTGTTGTTGCATCAGCCAAATTTAATTTCTTACTCATTATGTAAAAAAAGTAATGGCCAAGATAACGGTTTATCAATTAGCTAATGCATTGTTGTGAGAGCTTGGATTTCAACGAAAACCAAAGAAAACTAATTAATTATTTAATTATCTGGTAGTTAAGACCAGTAAACATGCCTCGTTATACATGGTTACTTAAAATGATTTTATAAATAAGAGGAGGGAAATTATAAAAAAAGCTTCCTTTTGAATTAGAATTCAATGTATCGTAGGTGAATGTGAATTAATTTTACTGTTTTAAACATTTATGTATATATATATATATATATATATATATATATATATATATATATATATATATATATTAATTTGTTTAATTGAACTAAAAATACTTAAGCAAATAAAATTTGAGCCTAACACATTTTATCAAGAAAAGTGTCTGAACTTTGTTTTCATAATTGAGAAAAGAAATATATATATATATATAAAGGGTGTTTTTTAGAGGTATAGAACTTTAAATTGCAATAAAACAACGATGTATTATTCGATTGACATGATTTTTTTTATTCGAAAGATAATCTTATGGCATTACATTTTAAATATGATTTCTGGCATATAACTAACAAGGCTGGCTCGGATGTGGTCCAATCTGGACTTCCAATTTTCGATGACTTTTTCCAACATTTGTGGCCGTATATCGGCAATAACACGGCGAATGTTGTCTTCCAAATGGTCAAGCGTTTGTAGCTTATCCGCATAGACCAATGACTTTACATAGCCCCACAGAAAATAGTCTAGCGGTGTTAAATTACAAGATCTTGGAGGCCAATTCACAGGTCCAAAACGTGAAATTAGGCGGTCACCAAACGTGTCTTTCAATAAATCGATTGTGGCACGAGCTGTGTGACATGTTGCGCCGTCTTGTTGGAACCACAGCTCCTGGACATGTTGATTGTTCAATTCAGGAGTGAAAAAGTTAGTAATCAAGGCTCTATACCGATCACCATTGACTGTAACGTTGTGGCCTTCATCTTTTTTGAAGAAGTACGGACCAATGATTCCACCAGCCCATAAAGCGCACCAAACAGTCAGTTTTTCTGGATGTAACGGTGTTTCGACATACACTTGTGGATTAGCTTCACTCCAAGTGCGGCAGTTTTCTTTGCTGACGTAGCCATTGAACCAGAAGTGCGCTTCATCGCTAAAGAAAATTCGCTTATGAAAATCGGGAACAACGGCCATCTCGTTTTGGGCCCATTCGACGAATCTACGCCTTGCTTGATGATCGTTTTAATGAATTGCCAAACCAAACTGAGAATAAATCTTTTGACAGCTGTTAAATCGGACGCCATCTTGGAAAGTAATGCCAACTTAAACTTCTATACCTGGAAAAAACACTCTTTATATATATATATAAATATATATATATATATATATATATATATATATATATATATATATATATATATATATATATATATATATATATATATATATATACATACATATATATATATATATATATATATATATATATATATATATATATATATATATATATAAATATTATATTTATTCCACATCACACACCTTTATGGCAGTACTGTTAACATCTAATCAACTACACCTCTCAGCTATATTCTCTCATAACAGCAACTGCTACTTTAACTTTGCCTCTAATTCTTTCCTACCCACGTCGATGCACTTATTTTCAACGCTGCTGAAGCCTACTGCATATGGTGTCTAAATATAAGTTATGGGTTGGAGTATATAATGTTTAGTTTAACAACATAAGAAATAGACTAAAAATACGACGAATGACAGCCTTTTCATATAATCATGATCATCCAATGAATGTGTAGTGGGAGCTACAGCGCATCGGAAATGCGCTCTCAGCAGGTGTCTATAAGGAGTGATTCTCAATCTAATGGTGAAAATTTCTGTTGCATTGCGATTTAGGATGGCTTTCAACGACTGAAAATATGTTTCACTACAGGATCTGGGCTCATTATGAACAACTGTCAGAGATTCAAAGAGGTCATACCATTGCATTGAAAAAGGCAGGTTGGGAAAATCGGAGAATCACTCGTCACATGGTTTAAAACGATTCAGCAATAGAAGATGCTGGAAAAACGGGTGGACAATAGCAGATTTCAGCGTCATGATGGTAGCAGTTGATCTAGGGCCACAGCAGATCGGGAGGACAGTTTGTTTGTCAGATCATCCGCCACAGCGCCTGGTTCATCATTATCAACAATCAGACATGCGATCTGCACACGAGTATCCACCATGGCCATTCATAGACGGCTGATAGAGCAAAGTGTATGCAAGTACCGACCGCTACGCCACCTGCCACTCACGCCTGCCCACAGTTGAGCCAGATTACAATTTTGCTTGGCTCCATCGGATTGGAATGATGCTGATTGGGGACGTATAGTGCTTAGCGACGAATCCCGCTTCCAACTGTGTCCTGTCGATCATCGAAGATGTGTCTAAATACACCTTGGGCACTGTGACTATCGTGCTTTCATTATTGCACGCTCCACAGGCCCTCAACCGAGAGTTATGGTTTGAAGTGTCATTTCTTTCGACATCCGGACCCTTTTGTTCGTCATTATAGGCACACTTACAGCACGGCATACGTCGGCGGCATTCTAAGAACTGCTTTGTTACCGTTCCTTTTACTGTACTTTGGCCTTATTTCAATGCCAGGTCACATACGAAACGTGTTGCCATGCACTGGCATACAGCTTATCAAACACTTTATTGGCCAGACAGATTGGCAGATCTCTCTCCAATCCAGCACATCTAGTACATGATGCGAAGGTGACTGCATCTACCAGGAAATATTGATGACCTGGCCTGACAATCGGAACAAATCTTTCAAGAAATACCACAATAGACCATCAGGATGCTTTATCACTCTATGCCACGTCGTGTGGCAGCTTGCATCCAGGCTAGAGTTGGGTCTACACCTTACTGTAACTCTGAAGTAAAAGAAATCACATTCTCAGAAATCAAACCATCCCAGATAAGATTCGAATCCACGAATTTTTAATTAGAAGTCCATTGCACTACAGGGACACAACGAGTGATTTCACTTTTTGTATATGGTACTGGAATATTATTTTTGTTTGTTTCTTTGTATTAATTTTTAATTTAGTTAATGATTTAATATTTGAAAAAACTGTAACAACATCGAGGACCATCCATTACAAATTTAAATATGTATTTAAACTTGAATAAATGAATTGAAAGTATTTTTATTAAGGATTTAAAATTTGAACAATATATATATATATATATATATATATATATATATATATATATATATATATATATATATATATATATAGGAAGAGTGTGAACTAATATTAGGAATTGAAAAAAAAAACGGTCTGTACTTACATAACTATTCAAAGATGCCCGAAGAATGTATGCTCTAAGACTAATCTATAAGAGTAAAATTTAATTGCTTGAAAATTACTACAGAATATATTTTATGGTCTATAGAATGACCATTAATTTCATCAGAATTGAATATTGAAGTCTATATCGACTTTGCGTTTCAATACTTTTTGGGATATTTAATTTACGGGGTTATGTTGATTTTTCTATGTTTATATGAACATTATGGTACAGTAGATTTATATGTATGTCTTGAAATGTTTCTTATGAAAAAATAAGATCTACTGTGTTGATTATATTCCGAAAAAAATGTTTGAAGATCTTTTTACATTCCAAAGTTATTCAACACTATGATAATATTTTCTTTACATTAAAGAATACATTAAACCCAAAGAGTGAACACATAAATCAATAAAATACATTTAGTTCCGAACATTCACTTAGTTTAAGTTCTTAATGCCATTAATATCTTCATTCTATAAGTAGAATTACTTTTCTTATCATGAATTTTGTCTAGTCTATTTAATTCTTCAACATTAAGTAGCATTTTCTTATCATGTCAGAGAACTACATTTGAAAAATTGCTGTTCAATAAAGTTGTCAAGTAAATAAAGTGCAATATCTTAATTGGTGTTACATAAATATCGGTTTTTTAAACCTGGTAATAATATTATCATGCAATTTATAAAATTGTTATGGAATCTGAATGCATATATTCGATAAAAATCATTCTGAATATAAACTTATGCAACACACATAATAAAATATTAAAGCATTTTTGGAAATCATTTTGAAATTAAAAAAAAAATTAATTGGTTTGAAGCGATTTATATTCGTAGAGAAAGTGAAAAAGGAACTTAAATAATATGGTTCTTTCATGTTAGAAGTATTTAAGATTAATCAAAAATAAATTCGTTCTCTGTTATTTTTAGAAATAAAATTTTACAGCACGGTCATCAACATTTCACTCTTTTCCTACTCGATCTCTCTAAAATATATTATTTATGCGATCATCGGATGTATTGCCTCGTAAAGCGTTTATTTCACCAAATTTACAAGAAAATAAACTTCTATGTGTGATTTCAGGGTTCTTCTTCCCAGTAATTATAATAAATTTGTACTTTAAAAAGTTTTTCTTTTAGAACGAGATATAAATGAATATATGATGTGCCATTTTAAGTTTTCAGGCAAAAAATGTAAATAGTGCTTAATCTCTTTTAAAAAATGATACTTTTATCTATTAACCCCTTGCTTGTTGAATATATTTAAGAAAAACTTGCCAAAATTGGAAAAAAAAATTCTTTTCAATTTTGTTTATCATCGTCAAAAAGTTAAAAATACATTTTTTTTTCTTAAATAAGCAATTTTTAAGCGAAATTACTACTATATTTTCAATATGTTTTGCAAATATTGGATATGTTGATAAATTACTATAATTTTTGGTCAGCAGCAGAATAAATCTAACGACATAATTTTGAAGATAAATATAATAAACTAATACACATCAATATTATTATTTATATCAAATTTCATGAATTCCATGTCCTTCAAAATTCTTTGAATCTCACAAATCTCTTACAGTGTTGTATATCCAAACTGTAAAATTACAAAAATCCGACAAATGACGCTAAGGTGCCTGACTTTTCACAGGGAAGAGCCCGAGCTTAGCTCAGGCATTCCAAAATTGGCGCATTTGCGTTAACCGAGCTGAGTTCGGGTGTCACAGGCAAGAGGTTAATTATTGACATAATCTGTTTCTTAAGTATTTTTTCTGTGGTTTATTAGATGAATTTGTCACTAAAAACAACGGAATAAAAAACGAAGTTAAAAAAATTAAACCAAAAATTGATTAATAAAAAAAGTTCTCAATTAATAATATGAAAAAATTGACAGTAAAATTAGGAATATAAACAGATAATTACCGCAACGATAATTAGACTAATATGAAAACGGATTAAAATTATTCAGCTGTACACGTAGTTATAATCCTGGATAAACATTTTTTATTCTTATTTATTAAAAATTAAATGAGTGAGAAAACTCACTTAAAAAAAAGGAGGAAGGTATTTTCATATTTTCAGAGGATTTATATTTGAAAGAAAAAAATAGAAATTCCTTAAAACAAAAAAATTAAAAATTAAGCGGCTTTTAAGTTATTTACTAATGACATTTCCCTTATGAATACATTCACGTATGTAAAATCATACAATTAAGGGAAGCGTTTTTATTAGCCACTATGATAAATTCCTTCAATTAAAATCAAATACATTCAAATAATTAGTTGAATGAAATAAATATTAAGCCTAATAAGCCCACTTTAAAGCAAAATTATAATTAATAGCTTATCTCAAGTTTTTCCCTCAATTAATTTCTACTAATATTGTCGTCTATTTATTTTTATGCTAAAGAAAAAAAGAAAAAAAAAAGAAAACACCGAGAGATTTATGATTTCTTTTAACGCATTAAAGGTTAAACATTGGAAAAAGAAGACAAAAATGGAAATTTAATGCCATTCTTTGAAATAATGACTACTACATCAGATTAAGAATGAAAAACTGACGTAAGGAGTTTTTATGGTCAGGAACGAGGGAAATGACAACGCATAAATGAATTAATGTTTTTCTTTAATTTACGTTTATGAGCGAAAGCATTTACTTAAACACTTTCTATAAATAGAGGAAGTAGGATAATCTTCAAAGCTGGAATAATTATCATGAAAATATTATATTATAAGCCTAAGACTTATCTCTCTTCTCTCTGCCTCTTTAATATTTCTATGAGATTTATAAATGAATATAATTAACTAAATAAGTAGAGTTACATACAGATTAATTTACAATGAACTTCTATTTTAAAGAAAATATGTTACACAAAAAAATCTGTTAATAAAACGTCTACTTTTAAAGTAAAATGAATATTCTTAAAAAAAAAGAGAGAGAGAAAACTTATCACAACAAAAACACAAAATAAATATTTTTGTATCCTGAAACTATATCTTAATATATAGCTAATGTAGAAAAGCTTTCAATTAAATTGTTCAAAAATAATTGTATTATGAATTTAAGAATTTTTTTTTTCAAAAGCGATTTCCCCAATTTCAGGAAAGATTTATAGCCGGTGGAGAGAGCAAAGCATCACACAACATAGCGAAACAAAAAAATTGGAAAAATTCTTATAAAAACAACTAAACTACGCAATTGTATAAAATTGACACTGTTAATAATTTTTGAAGGATAAAACTCATACTATATTTTTTAACATATAATTACTCAAACGGAACTGAATAGTCATTTTAAAGGCCTTAATAACTAAATAAATTTACATTGCTGAAAATTTCTTAAATTTTTTATCATTATATCTTACATGTTTCCTTTGAGTAAATGTCTTGTTCTTCATAAATATATATAATCCAACTCCCACACAAAATTCTGCTCAATAGGTTTGAAATACGAAGACATAAAATGTTGTCTTCTGTAATTAAATGTGTGCCTTAAAAATCTGATAACAACAAAAGTTATAATTAGTAGTTTCCAAATGTGTATTTATTTTAATACTTAAAAGAATTTTATTGAAAATCTAAAAATGTAAAAACATTAGAAAGCAATTTACGCAATTGTGAAATACGGTTAACGTGAAAACGCTTCAGACGAAATATCGGTTAATGAGAAAAAATACAAAGGTTGCGACAAACTACTGAGTATTTTTATTCATTTTTTTTCTCTTAACACGAAAATTTTCCTTTCTGGGAATGAACAAAATACAGAAAACACAATTCGTGCAGGCAAAATTTAAAAGGGATTTGGAATGAAAGAGAATTAGTAGAAAAGAGGCTAAAAAAAACTTGGCTTTGAAATACCATCGGAATAGCCTGTGAGAAAGGCCAATTTTGTTTATCTATATAAGCTAATTTTATCCTCCATCCTTACAAACTCCACGCAAAAACATCTAATTCCTCATGCTTTGTTTTGGATTTTGGTGAAGAGCGCATTGCGGTGTGAATAAAAATCAATGGGTTTAGTTTACGATTTTTTTCCAATTTTAGAAGAATTTTTTACGAACCCAATGGCCGATAGCAAGACTTTACTTATTGCAAGTAAGTGGCATAGTGGGAAGGAAATGTGATTCAACTTTAAGGCAACTCGAAGATAAACAGAGTATGAAATTAGTACTCACATTTGCCTATTCTGGCAGCTTATGTCCTTCCGTGTTCGTGAGGTGGAAGTTTGGAGAGGGAATACTAGCTCAGGTGTCATCCTTGTCACGTGACCGTGGTTCAAAATTACGAGGATCATGGCTAATGGCACAATAGCCTTAGTCTGGTTTTAAAGAGCAATGTAAGTTTAAATAAAATAAAATCAAATCTGGTGACTAAAATGACATCGAATCGAATTGGACTTTAACGATTTATCTACCGACGGTACTTATAAGTACCATTCACTTTAAAATTACACAGAATAACCATTTTTATGAATGCTTTGACGATAATCAGCAGGAAAATTCTTTTAAATCCACTCTTCCAAGATATATGACAGTACGGGTTGTATGAGTAGTATTTTAGCGGAGAAGGTGAATAGTTTTATAGCAGAAATTGCGCTTTTAGGTGACGGCGTTTTCAGTGGATTGCTAAGATTGTGACTTTTGTTCCGAAGAAATAGGTAATGTCAAAAGGTAAGTGTCTTATTTTTTGTATGTTTATGGATATCTTAGAAAGTGATTTGAATACTTATTTTAAGTAAACAGTTTATATAATTAATTTAACAGCTGAATATCTTTAATTAATTAATTCGCTCTAACGGATTAAATTTCCAAAAGTTGAGTATTTTATTTATGTCCCTTAATTTTCAATGTAGTGATTAAGAAAACAGGGACATCATATACTTTGAAATAATCGATTTTTCAATTTTAGTTCTAAAAAATAGTGCTTATTTTTCTGAATCTAAAAATGTATAATACTTATATGTTTGTTGATAAAATAGCCCTAAGATATGAAAAATAAAAATGTAAATAAATTCCCACGCCCCTTTTGACACGCCCCTTTGAACTTTAAATATGTAGTTTCCCTGTGCTTTATCTATATTAACTTTTGATTGTTTTTTTTCGTTTGAATGTTAACCCCGCTACTTTTTAGCGACGCGTGCGTGATCTATTGTTCCAAGCTGTGTGACAAAATTTCTTACTTTAAATTTCGGTTTATGGCAATGTTTTGAACCGAGTTCGTCTATTCCGAAGTTTCTTGTGGCATACAACTACTTAATTTTACATTAATTTTCGTAAGAAATATTTATTTTTTACTTATAAATATTAATATTCATAAGATTTTAAAAAAGTATCTTAACTTTTTAAACGAGTAATTATGCCAAGAATAAAAAATTTGGCAGAAGGAAGTATAGTAGCAATCAACATAAAAAAGTCTAAATCGACTGAAGAATTGCTTTTGAATTCCGTGGAAAGTGCTTCTAGGAGAAAATTAAAATACCGGATTTACTAAAAGAACAAGATTCTCAAAATGTAAACATAATCGTTGAACTGGATTTATTATCTTCCCTTATGAAAAATCTCTTATGTTGTAAATATTGTTGTTCTTCAGAGAAAATTGAGCTGAGAGAAGATTTAAAAAGTCGTAGAGGTTTAGCTGTGAGTTAGGAAATAATTTGTCACAACTGTGGAGAATCGACGAGCACAATGTCATCAAAAATATCAAATAAATATTATGATGTTAACCTAAGATTGACATATGGAATGAGAGCTATTGGAAAAGGTGGAGCTGCTGCTCGAATATTCTGTGGGCTCATGAATTTGCCTCCACCACCTGCAAAGTTTGAACGCCATAATTCTTTGTTTTTAAATGTTTTAAAAACAATTAGTGAAGACTCGATGAATGCAGCTGTTCACGAAGCAGTCATAGCGAATGATAATAATTCAAATATAGCTGTGGCTGTAGATGGCACATGGCATAAAAGAGGCTATTCTTTATTGAATGGAGTTGTGTGTGCTACGTCTGTTGAGAACGGAAAGGTTATCGACTTTGAAGCTCTCACAAAATATTGTTCTTCATGTAAGGGTAAAGAAAAACCATGTGAAAATTGTTCTAAAAATTACGAAGGATTCAGTGGGGGAATGGAATGTCGGGGGTATTAAGTATATTTCAGCGATCTGAAACATCACGAAAAGCATGTTATACGCAGTACCTTGGTGATGGGGACTCAAAAGGATTTCTTACTATAAAGAAGCAAAAGTATATGGCGACCCAGGAGTTGAAAAATTAGAATGTGTTGGCCATGTGCAAAAGCGTATGGGCACAAGGCTGAGAAACATTCTAAAAATGAGCAAAGGCATTGAGCTATCAGATGGGAAAAATATTTCGGGACGTGGACGGCTAACGCTTAAAGAAGTGGACTCATTCCAACATTATTATGGGCTAGCAATACGTAAAAATTTGTCATCTGTGGAGAACATGAAAAGAGCCATATGGGCTATTTATTTTCATAAACTAAGTACTGAGGATAATCCTCAACACGCTTTGTGTCCTCTTGGTGAGGATAGCTGGTGCGGTTATAACCGTAGCATTGTTACGGGGAATTTTATATTCACAAGCATTCTTTACCTGAGTCAATTTTATTGAAAGTGAAAAAAGTGTTTCGGGATCTCACAGAGAAGGACTTATTGAAAAAGTGCCTTCATGGAAGAACACAAAATCCCAATGAAAGTTTTAACAAATGTATTTGGGAGCGAATTCCTAAAACAGTTTTTGTTGGCATTGAAACTTTGAAATTTGGAGTTATGGATGCTGTAATTTGTTTTAACGATGGATATGTAAGTAGGATAAAAGTCTTTGAAGCTCTGGGCATTAAACCAGGATACAACACGGAACGTGCCTTATTTATAATTGATAACAAACGAATTTTTGAGGCTGAACGTATAGTAAATAAAGTGTCATTGGAAGCCAGAAATAAAAGAAGGTCTTTAAAAGGAAAATGGATAAACAGAATTTAGATGAAGATAATGAATACCAAGCAGGGAAATATTAATCAAATCTATAATGTAAGGAGAAATTTTTTGTTAAGTTTTATTATATTTTTTCTCGAATGTTTAATATTTTTAAATTTAGGTACATTTTAAAAACTATTGTAGCATATTGTTTGAAACCTTTATGTATCTAAACAGGATACATGTGCATACAGTGAACAAAATATCTTTTAGTATGTGTCTAATTTTGAAAATTGATTTTATATGTAAAAAAAGAAAATTAAGATTTTCATAATTTTAAGGTTTTATGATTATTTTTAAGAAATTATGCAATTAATTAGTTAAAAAACAGATTCATTATATTTAATATGTTACTTTAAATATATTTGTACATTTTTTTTTGTATATTCAAAGAATATTTTTGTAAGAAATGGTACCTATACATGAAAATATGTATTACAAGATCTCGAAAATTATGTTCATGTTAACTAAAACAAAGGGAAAAAAAACATATGAATTTAAAAATTACTTTTGTAACTCTAGAAAATAGTTAAGGATTATTATTAGTCATATAAAAATATGCAAGGAAATACTAATTAAGTGTATAATATGTGAAAATATTGTTTTTTTTTAGTTTTTCACTTTTTCTCAAAAGCATATTTTTTTGCAATTAGGTACATTTTAAAAAAAAAAAAAAAACTATTGCACTATATGATTCCTGATTTTTTATACTTCTATACAAGATGCCTATGCATATAGTGAACCTAATTTTTTTCTATTAAAATAGTGCCTAATTTTTTAAAAAAATTGTTTTATGCATAAAAAAGCAGAAAAATAAAAAAAAAAAATTTCAAAGTTTCATAATTTTTTAAAGAAACTATACTAAAGTTTTACTAAAAAAAAAGGGTTTCACTCTATTTTATGTATTGTTTTATATATGTGTAAAAAATATTTTGCATAAAAAAGGATACTTTTAAAAAAATGGTACCTAAACATAAGTATATATTACGAGTTCTCAAAAATTATGTATTACTTAAATTAAGTAGTAAAAAAATTTTTGGAGTAAAAAGTTATTTTTGTAGTTCTACAGAAAAATTAAATTATCTTTATTATAGACATAAAAAAATCTAAGCTCTATTGGAAATTGTAAATGATATATGTCTCATAAACAAAGGGTCTTAATTTTGGCATTTTACTCTTTCGAGCATGTCCTGGTTCCCTTAAAAAAATATTGCGTGAAAAAAACTGCAGTAATTCATAATGTGGTACATAAAGGGTTAATTACAGATACGAGCAAGTAATTCCATGAATTTTAATCTAAGAAATAAACCTATGGCAGTTCATATTATCAACGAAACCGACAAGAGAAGTTCGTATTATGTATCCAATGACTGCCCAAACATCAAACCAGGTCCTTCGGGAGCTTGTGGGACGCTATGGGCAGCCATTGACAGCCATATGAAATATAAGAACACATACATTCCCCTCGGTGCCTCCAAATGGATATGTCGATAATAATGCTACAGCAGCGCTTCTTAAACTGTGGGGCGCACCTCTCTACAGGGGCGTGATAACCCTAGGAGGCGGGTACGAACATATTTAAAAATCAAAAACGAAAGATTATTTTAAAAAATTATTAATTTATTCAAAGTAAACAAACAAAATATACTCTGGCATAATAAAAAAAAAACATTTACACTGATATAATACATTTATAAATGTATCAGTCCTGCACAATGTATTGTATAATTAATTTAACAACACTGAGTTAAAAATAAGTTTAATAATTACCATTGACCTCACGGGCTTTTTATTTATAAAATTATATTCAAACATTTACACTTATTTTGATAATTTGTACGGTTTATAATAAATCCCTTAACTGCCGATTAAAAATTACGCGATTTGCTTCCCAATGCCACCGTTTTGCACGTATGCAAACGTATATGGTATTTTGGGGGAGACAAAAAATTAAATAAGAATATCCTCTGAAATAAGTAAATCTTTGGCAGCACTGTCAAGTTTCTTTTATTGCATTCCAAAGCCATCGGAATAATTTTATGGATAGCAGTGAACCGAAAAGATTGTATTTCAAAAAGACGTATATATACACTGCTGGACAATTGCTAAGGACGGACCACAAATTGCTATGTAGCATAACATTAAGCGAGACATGAGGCCTAGTAGGATAAAATATAGTTGCCACACTGTTCAGACATTAGAATAAAGAATATTTATTGTTCTGGAAAGTACAAAAGCTGTGAAACATCTGAAAGAAAAAAAAATGTTCATTTGATCTGCGTACGGAGAAATGGAACAATGCATCTAAAAGTCAACAGGCACCTTAAAGAAAGGTATCAGTACGGGATATGTCCACCGTGGAGTGTGATGCAACATTCCCCACGTCGTACCATACTTTGCACAACATTATCCAGCAGCTGTTGAGGGAATTTATCCCATTCCTCTGTGAGTGCACGGATGAGAGTGTTCTTGTTTGTCGGAGGATAGTTTCGACCAGCAACTTGCCTCCCCAAAGCATTCCACACATTTTCAATGGGGTTTAGATCTGGAGAACGCGCTGGCCATACGAGACGTTGAATACCCTCGCTGTCTAGACCATCCTGAACAGCGAGTGTTCGATATGTTGCGTTGTCGTCCATAAAAACAAATTTAACACCGACAGCACCACGGAAAAGACGAACATGAGGAAGTAGAACTTCATCCATGTATCGTTGGCCGTCATAATCCCATTCGTAACCACATGTAGGCGCGTGCGGCCATTGATCATGATGCCGGCCCACACCATGATACTGCATGTAGGATATCGGTCCGTTTCCTGGATATTTTCTGTACGATAAGCAGTACCACTCTCGCGCCAGATCAGTTGGCGTCTACAATCCGATGACAGACTGAACCTACTCTCATCTGAGAATAGTACGCATGCCCAGTCCTGTTCAGTCAATTGTGATGCTCACGACACCATTGCAAACGGGCAGTGCGGTGCTGTCTGGTCAATGAGACACACACAACAGGTCTGCGTGCGTATAGTCCTCCTCCTCTCAAACGTTTGGCAACAGTTTTTCGGGAGATCTGCTTTCCTGAGGCAGCAAGAAACTGATTTGCCACCTGCTGAGCTGTGGTGCGCCTGTTCCTTTTTGCTGATAGGACGATATATCTGTCTTCTGCAGGCGTCGTACTTCTAACACGACCTCCCCCTTGCCATCTACTACACATTCCAGTAGTTTTAAATGACTTACACAGCCGTGAAACAACGCTGTGAGCGATGTCGAACTCCCTGGCAACATCTGTTATTTTTCGCCCTTCTTCGATCTTTCCAAATTTTAAGTTCGCCTATTAAATCTTTCCTGTAAAACTTTGGATTGAAACAACAACTGTCCACACGCGTCAAAACCTTTAAAGCTCTTATGAACGCTATCACGTGACGAACAGACGTGGAAAAAATTTGCATACTCATACTTCTTCTTACTAATATCCCGCACTTATTCTAATTTTCCACATTTTGCTTCCTTTCATTTTGTGGTTGCTATGGATGATAGTGTTATCCGTACTTAGCAATTGTCCAGCAGTGTATATACGTTCGGGGCAATTTACGCACTGGCTGTGAGAGACTTTCATATACACTGGGGGCACTTAAGAGGTTAAAGTCGTATTGTATTTAGCTTTAGCGTCAAAGTATCGAATTATTGAATTCAAATCATTGTTATTATATGGACGGGGGAGCGTTGAAAATTCTGATTGAATATTGGGTTATAAGTACTGAAAGTTTGAGAAGCAATGTGCTGCAGGCAAAACTGGGACTCGTCTGAAAAGAGGACGGGGGATATTTCTTTAACCAGTTTTGCCGTTGGGCACAGCACTGTCATTGTTGTCTATATTGTTGTCAATACGCGCTTTGTATTGTTGTCAAGGGAGCTTGCAATACAGGTCATCGTTCAGATATTGTTGATCCAGAAGTTGTACACAGTTTGTTCAAACACTTGGTGTGATGAAAACAAGTCCGCTTCTCCTGACTCAAGGTCATTTACGTTTCTGTAGGATCCTTAAGACCCACCTGTACACTTCAGTGTTAGGGGAAAGTTGGGCATAGAAATCCTGCATGACACTCGATGGGAATCTCCTTAACATATTGTAAGGGCGCCCCCTCGGGTAGCATTTTCCTTGATTATCAGAGTGAGCTAGAGGTGTAGGAATAACGGAAGAACTAGAAGCAGACATGATCTTAATATGACTTTATTAAGATCTTTAACTTAAACGTCTAACAAATTAGATAATAATAATATATGTGAGAGTATCTACGGTGGCTAAACATACAATATATATAATACCGCAATAACGTAGCCCAGACCACTATCAATACTAACTCGCCTAAGCTCTATTCCTAAACTATCACAGATCCTAATATTAAATAGTCACTCCTACTTTTAATGTAGTCTGAAGTAGCGATCACAATAATCCTAGAAGAAATTGCGTATTTACTGGAGTGCAATGGTATGCACCTTGACTTAAGGGCTCTCTATCACGTATAATTTATGTTTGCTGTCTCTTAATCTTTCTAAAACCTCTTCACGCTTGAACCACGTATTATCTTTACATTCCACAAATTGCCACACAGCTTACTCTAACTTCTGATATTTAAAAACTTCCTAATTTGCATCTTTCCTTCACGCTTCACTTCTTGGATTTGGTTGAAAAAGAGTTGCCATTAATTCTGACCCCAAAGAACCCAAAGGACATGTTAATGAAAAGACGCGTGAGCCCGTCACAATATCGATTCCATATCCCCATGACAGCCGATGGATTCCATTTCAAAATTGAAGAACAATGGATCTCCCTTTTGATAGACTACATTCTGGTCAGTACCGAATTTCAAGGCAGCCATTTTTCTTCTTATACGAGGCATAACGCAATCCTCTCACTAAAAATCCACATTGAAATGTGGCTTTGGAAAGAAAACACCGCTCCGTAACTTTCCTTTCACACAGAGTTTGAGATACAATATTTTTGCCTCAAAAAAAAGCCCCAAGAGAACAGAATACGATTCAATTCATAAAAATCGGTCAAAAAAATCAAGTCCAATTTTTCTAGCCTAAATTATTCTTTATATACTTTTCTATACTCTCACAAAATTTGAAAGCTGTAAACTTAAAAAACGCAGAACTATGATAGCTTTTACATTCGTTTTTATTCACATTCCTGTGGCAATTCAAAATTTTAAACTTACTTATCTCAGAAAGGTAAAATAGCTAGTTTGTCCTCATTTAAAATGATAAGGCATTTTTCTGTTGTGCCAAATAGTATATCTAACATAAGTTGGTATGTAATTTTGAATCAAAGCAATACTTATTTTTTAAAAAATAATTGAATTTAGAATATACTTATTTTTTAAAACATTTTCATTAAGCGTTCACAAAAAGAAGTATTGCATGAATAGCAATCATATTATAGCAAAGCTCATACCAACTTTTGTTATACATAGTTTGACGTACGTGTAAATCATATTTCACGAGTGTACGTAAGTTTTTGTTGGAGGAGTAGCATTTTAAAATCACTTTACAAATTTTAAGTTTTTTCCTTAAAAAATCAAATGACTAACTTGTTATGAAATTTTGTGCACAAAATCTGTTTTACATAGTATACACACATAGGAGGCAACAAAAATTTTTTGAAAATTCTTAAATTAAAAGTTTTTACGTAAATCATACCATGTCTCCTTAAGTGCCAATCCCTTGCATATACCAGCAGCTTTTCCCTTTGATGGAAATTTGACGTATTTTAAATCATTCTTTCTTGTAATTGCAACGTTATCTGGCGAACACAAATTATTTAATAGAAGCAAGTGAAAGAAAATAATTGTTCAAAATCAATATTTATCAGCCAACCATAGAAAAAGCATATTATTTAAATTAAACAAAATAAAGCTTCGTTTCTTTGCTTACAAATTTTTAATTAATTTCATCAATATTTACTAGTTATTTTCAAAAGAGAAACTTTTTACTTTATAATTTTTTTTATCATTTAGAAAAATCAAAGGAAGTATTTATACAATTCTTCCTATTTAAGTTCCATAACTGTTTCGTAAATTAATCAGCGAATACAAATTTCCATCGCAGCGCTTCAAACTTTGGGATCGTTCTTTCTTATCGATGATCATTAATTAATTATTGATCCTTCAGTTGAAATCTTTTCCTTACCATCATTCCTATTAATGGAGACTGAAAATTGCGTCGTAATCACGTAAAATTAAGATGTTATTTTTTTTTGACTGACAAAGAAATTATTCATTTTTTTATAAAGTAGTAATTGTTCAGTCTTACTCAATTCAGGCAAGTCTCCTTTGATTCTAATTAATAAAAATAATTTATCCAAAAGAAGAATTGCTCTCAGAAATATTTTTTCTCTCTCATCTGTTTCAAATTATCTTTACAAAAATAGTAATTCCAATTTTACTAAAGTTCAGTTAAATATATTTTATATGAAAGGGAATAGGAAATACTCTTAATTCCTAAAGCTTCAAAACTTAAAAAAATTATAAATCAACAGCAATAAATTTAGAGTTGGGTAGTATTGTTTTATTATATTTATATCAACTTAAAATTAATTGAAGATATTTTCACGAAACTTTATATTACAAGTGTTATATGTAACATTATTTCATGTTATAACTTTAATTCACTGTTTAATGGTGGTTTCATTCTGAATTGTTCCTTTTGTATTTGCTACGTTTAAAAGCCCAATTTTGTACAATGTTCTTCTGTTTTAATAATAGCTTTAATTAAGAGAATTTTTTTTACAAATTGCATCTTTAGTATTCACTCGAACACAAAAAATAGTTAAATAATTGTTTATCGCTTACCATTATTTAATATCAGTGTAAGAATTTTTTCGGTACGGAATATTTAAAACCATTTTTTGTATACGTCCAAATCGTAGTATTAAACAAATGATGCGTTAAAAAATATATAGTCGAGTCACATAATAAAGAATGCAAGATGTTATTCTTTCTCTGACTCATGCGCCAATATTAATGTTTCTCGAAGAAAACTTCAGAGGTTAATATTTGGAACCATTTTGTTAACTGTTTACTTTGCTGTCTATTGCAGACCCGGAAATCTCGCAAATGACACCCAATTTGTTTGGCTTCTGTCTAACTCAGCTGCATTTTTGCGCCAGACTGTAAGCTTTCTAACTAATTGTATTTGTCAGAGTTTGATTATTCTGTTTGGTCCATTATCAGATATACTCAAAGAATATCATGATAATGGACCCATGACACTTCATTTCCATTAACATTTATCCGGTGTTTTTATAAATATTTATTGATTGATGTTGTAACATTGTTCTTGATCATGTATAAATGCTGTTTTTATTCAAATAATCGAAAGGTCTTCGAAATGAGCATTGTGTTTAAAAAAAATAACACATATCTTATATTTAGTTTCCCAGGTTAAATATTTGTAAGAGTTTCTTTTTCTTTTGAATTGCTGTCTGATATGTGTTAATTAATCGGTCTTATTACCCAGATAGAAATTTATTTGATTTTCTGAAATTGTTAAAAATAATTGTGTGTTTTTCAGGTATTGAACTGCTAAAAATATCGCAGATGGTTTACAGTTTACGTATTGTAAATTTAGATATTAAAGAGAAATTAACTGAATTTCTTAAAATACAGAGATAAATTGCATGAAACATTTAAAAAGAAAAAAAAAGAAAATCTGTTGATTCTTTCATTAATTTTTATGTTATTTTAGTCATTTTTATGTCACATATATATCACATGTTTATTTTATTATATATACACAATAAGACTTCAGTAAATGTAAAAATCTGTGTTAGATCGTTATTAAAATTAAAAATAGATTAATTTACGAGTATATATATTTTTTTGAAAAATCTTTCACATTCCTTAAGGTGTTATGATAATACTATAATGCATTATTCATTGAAAAATATAAACATATGACATGCAATTGAAAAATGTCCTTCTTTTTGTGATATAGCATAAAGTACTGCAGGTTTAATGCTTAATTATACTTGATCTATATACATATTAAAACATGAAAACATATAGTTATATGTATTTTAGCCAATTATTATTTATATAATAAAGGTTTTAATTTGATCATGCTGAAATTGAAAAATAGTATACTTTCTTCGTGGAGTGTTGTTATGAAATTATTATAAGTATACAGAAGTGTAATAAAAGGAAATTCAAAAAAAAATCGTATGCCTTTCTCCCCTTTAAAATTCAAATTGTGATATTTTATATGACGTCAGTTTGATAATGAGGTTTATTTTAATTTTTTCTCCATAGGTACGGTAAAACTTGCTTTTAACAAAGTTGCCAAAATTTTTTAGGCAATTTAAGAACTTAAAACATTTAACATCTGTTTCAAATTATCTTTACAAAAATAGTAATTCCAATTTTAATAAAGTTCAGTTAAATATATTTTATATGAAAGGGAATAGGAAATACTTAATTCCTAAAGCTTCAAAACTTAAAAAATTATAAATCAATAGCAATAAATTTAGAGTTGGGTAGTATTGTTTTATTATATTTATATCAACTTAAAATTAATTGAAAATATTTTCAAGAAACTTTATATTACAAGTGTTATATGTAACATTATTTCATGTTATAACTTTAATTCACTGTTTAACGGTGGTTTCATTCTGAATTGTTCCTTTTCTATTTGCTACGTTTAAAACCCAATTTTGTACAATGTTCTTCTGTTTTAATAATAGCTTTAATTAAGAGAATTTTTTACAAATTGCATCTTTAGTATTCACTCGAACACAAAAAAATAGTTAAATAATTGTTTATCGCTTACCATTATTTAATATCAGTGTAAGAATTTTTTCGGTACGGAATATTTAAAACCATTTTTTGTATACATCATCATCATTTTTTGTATCCGACTACGTTCGGAACCGTGATTTTCAAAAGCGCATAAATGGATAATTTTCATGATATTTAGAGTCACTTAGATTAGAATATATGCATAAAATTGTTTTAAGGACATTTTGACAAAATAAATTTATTTAAATACAATATTTTGGCAAAAAAGTAACTTAGAATAATCTTTTTTTCACTTTGTGAAAAATGCTTCTATTAGAATAATACACTGCTGGACAATTGCTAAGGACGGATAACACTATCATCCATAGCAACCACAAAAAAAAGGAAGCAAAATGTGGAAAAATAGAATAAGTGTGGGATATTAGTAAGAAGAAGTATGAGTATGCAAATTTTTTTCCACGTCTGTTCATCACGTGATAGCGTTCATAAGAGCTTTAAAGGTTTTGACGCGTGTGGACAGTTGTTGTTTCAAGTCAAAGTTTTACAGGAAAGATTTAATAGACGAACTTAAAATTTTTGGCATGTCTTCCCGACAACACATAGATGATTTTATGCGTGGCCGAATTATTGGAAAGATCGAAGAAGGGCGAAAAATAACAGATGTTGCCAGGGAGTTCGACATCGCTCACAGCGTTGTTTCACGGCTGTGGAAGTCATTTAAAACTACTGGAATGTGTAGTAGACGGCACGGGGGAGGTCGTGTTAGAAGTACGACGCCTGCAGAAGACAGATATATCGTCCTATCAGCAAAAAGGAACAGGCGCACCACAGCTCAGCAGATGGCAAATCAGTTTCTTGCTGCCTCAGGAAAGCAGATCTCCCGAAAAACTGTTGCCAGACGTTTGAGGGGAGGAGGACTATACGCATGCAGACCTGTTGTGTGTGTCCCATTGACCTGACAGCACCGTACTGCACGTTTGCAATGGTATCGTGAGCATCACAATTGGACTGAACAGGACTGGGCATGCGTACTATTCTCAGATGAGAGTAGGTTCAGTTTGTCATCGGATTGTAGACGCCAACTGATCTGGCGCGAGAGTAGTACTGCTTATCGTCCAGAAAATATCCAGGAAAAGGACCGATATCTGACATGCAGTATCATGGTGTGGGCCAGCATCATGATCAATGGCCGCACGCGCCTACATGTGGTTGCAAATGGGACTATGACGGGCCAACGATACATTGACGAAGTTCTACTTCCTCATGTTCGTCTTTTCCGTGGTGCTGTCGGTGATAAATTTGTTTTTATGGACGACAACGCAACATGTCATCGAACACTCGCTGCCCAGGATTGTCTGGACAGCGAGGGTATTCAACGTCTAGTATGGCCAGCGCGTTCTCCAGATCCAAATCCCATTGAAAATGTGTGGGATGCTTTGGGGAGGCAAGTTGCTGGTCGAAACTGTCCTCCGACAAACAAGAACACCCTCATCCGTGCACTCACAGAGGAATGGGATAAATTGCCTCAACAGCTGCTGGATAATATTGTGCAAAGTATGGTACGATATGTGGAATGTTGCATCACACTCCACGGTGGACATATCCCATACTGATACTTTTCTTTAATGTGCCTGCTGATTTTAGATGCATTGTTCTCTTTCTCCGTACGCAGATCAAATGAACATTTTTTTTCTTTCAGATGTTTCACAGCTTTTGTACTTTCCAGAACAATAAATATTCTTTATTCTAATGTCTGAACAGTATGGCAACTATATTTTATCCTACTAGGCCTCATGTCTCGCTTAATGTTATGCTACATAGCAATTTGTGATCCGTCCTTAGCAATTGTCCAGCAGTGTATTTTACCTGTATGTAGCTCAGACCTCTGCACAGAGGCTCAACTAGAATTTTTGAAATATATAACTTAGAAGTGGGTTTATTCATATTTTACGACGACAGAGGGGAGCAATTTTAAGAAAAAAACGCGAATCATTATTTTAATTGGTGGTAACTCTGAAAATATTGTGAATTTTTCAAAAATTCTAGTTGAACCTGTGTAGAGAGATCTGAGCTATACATGGGCAAAATATTATTATAAAGAACCATTTTTCAGAAAAGGAGAACATTTGGAAAAAAAGATTATTCTACTTTAATTTTTGGCCAAAATATTATATTTAAATAATTTTTTTTGTCAAAATATCCTTAAAACAATTTTATGCATGTATTTTAATCTGAGTGACACTAAATATCATGAAAATTATCCATTTAGGCGCTTTTTTTTTAAATCACGGTTCCGAACGTCGTCGGATACCTTAAGTGGTTAACATCTCTTGCATTTCTAAGGTAATAGTAACAATTATTACAAAAATTGAATAAATTTTGAATGCTACTATATTATTCTTGTCATTAAAACAATAATAATACGATAACTAGATGCTAAGTACCCCTTAGAAAGTCCGATGCAACTCAGGATTTGATCCGGTGAATCTGGATGGTCACTACATTTTTTACAAGTAGAGTGGATTTTTCTATCACTATCAAAAGAAAGACATTTAAGGTGGCCAGTTGTTAGTCTATCCCAGAGCAATCTTGGAACCACCTTATTATTGTATTGTATTAAAACGGATTTGGTACACAAAATTTCTTCTAACATTTGAACTATTCATTGTATTACTATTTTTTTAGACATCAATGTATTTGCATATAGAAACATTTTTTACTTCTCTAATAAAATATTCACACAATCCTAGTACGTACATATATACTAGAAACAATGCAAACTAAGGCTATTCATTTTAATTTATCTGATACCAGTATTATTCATTACCTAAATGCATACTTTCAACATTAAGTTTTTATTACTATGTTCATAAATATTAATTTTATGAGCCTATATTTCAAATTTAGTTCATCAGTAGAATTTTGAATACTTCAGATTTATTCGAGTAGCATTAGTTATAAATATTCAAATTGAAAACTTCGGCAATATGAATTATATTTGTATAACATATTTATAAAATATAATATATATATTATGTATTATTCAAATTTACTCTCCAAAATTATTCATTCTTAAATAAAAATCAAAGGAATGGATTTTGATAAAAATTTCCAAAAAAATGAATACATAGAGAAATAAAATCTCTTTTATCTTTTTTAAACATCTTGAATATCTTAGATTCTTCAACATCCGTGCGCGAATTCTTACTCTTACTAACGTATTTTTCTTTAGCCAAAGAATATGTCTTAGATATTCCATCAAGGACTTAAGAATAATTCAAAGTGGAAAAATATGTCCATAAATATTTTTTTTTTATGAACAAAAGACTTTTGCACTCGTACGAAGTGGAAACCATAATCTTTTATTTCTATAAAAATTGTAGCAGATTTTGAAAAAAATTTTTTGGAGTATTCTAGTCTAGTAATTGAAAAAATAGAACAATCATTTTTCAGCTTGAAGATTTCAGTATCTTTTTTTTACTCTGTTGCTAAAATATTGCTCTTTATTTTTATCTATAAAGTAAACTACTACTTGGCCTTCTATAATAGTAATTGCTTCTATAAAATGTAACGACTTTTAAGAAATTTTTAATTAGCTAAACTAAAATTAATTTATTCCTATTCATAAGATACTTATATAAAATTTAAAATATAGGATACATTTAAGTTTAAGAGAATTTATATAAATTTTAATACTTAAAAATAAGTATTTTATTTGTTTATAATGCTTTAAGTTGCCTAGCGAAAGCATATTTTTTATTAGTGAATAACCGTAGGAAAATATCAGTCTTTTATTCTATAAACCTTATAAGTATGTAAGATTTTTAATTCCCGATCATGTCTATTTGAATTCTATGTTTTGCAAAAGATCTCACCGGGATGATTTAAATCTTCAAAAATACTTTACGTAATGAATAAATTTTTCTTAATATATCTTTATTTTTAATACAAAAGTCTTTATTTTACTATATTTTCTTATACTTGTTTGTCATTAGAAAGATATATGATGTTCAAACTTTATATTTAACTTGTTAATTCCATCTATTGACCCCTGCGTGCACCTTCTACCGCCCATACGTAAGATGCCGCAGAACCTGAATGACTTTCGGCAACAACAGAAGGGAGTATAAACTGTTCTAACTTCGAGAAACCCACAATCACTTTCATTATAACTTTTTAATTTTTTTTTTGTTGTTATTGTTAAGGTTATATTAAAAAACATTAGTCGAAATACTAGGTCCATCACATTAATTCATAGCTCGTGTTACTCACGAACACCATCTTTAACTAATCTATATCAAATTAATGAAATATGTGGCACAATTTATCTGATTCTGACTCTATCAAATAAGGAGTATAGAAGCCCGTAGGCTTCTAATATCGAGATTTGATTAAGAGCTCTAACTCCCATTAAGTGGGCACTCCTTTAACGCATTTTAGTTCTTGTATCCCCCGTGCGTCAATGTTTCGTTTTTCTTCGCTTTTGTTAATTATAGTTTTACTAAAATAGCTAACTCTTTTACATACATCGTAGTTCCTCTATAAAGTAACTATTGAGTTTGTAACGGATACTATTCGAATTTTTCTAATCATCTGGGAGTAAAGTATTATTTAACTGTGATTTTAGTTTAATAACCGTTTTTCGTAGAGATGACTTGACTTTATGCAAATGTAACTACTATTTACGTGCCGTTCCTTCAGTATGTGAGTTAAGCGTTAAACGATAAGCTGAAATCCAAGTGTAAGAAACGTAAACAGCGACTATTGGTTACACATCTTAAGACAGATTTTAACCCTTAACTTCGCAATTTTTTAAATTTCTATGAAAAAATTATATCAGCTAGTTCTCAAGTAATAATAAAAGGGAAAAATATGAAAAAAATTAAACAGTTTTAAATTGAATTTCAGTCATTTTTTTTGTTTGTTGCAGAAATGCAACATTGCGCAGTAGTGCTTGTAAATTACAAAACTTTTTTATATGAGGATTTTATTATTCATCATAAAATGTCTAAATTTCTTACTTAGTAATTTATTTCGTCAATAAACTAGTCGAACAATAAAATATAATGAATTTTTTATAGCAAAAACACAGTTCTTGAGGCATCAGAGGTTTTTATAATTGTTGTGACTTCTGGGAAATATGTACTTCCATCTAGAGACAAAATTAGCATGTATTTCGTTGCAGTAAATATTTTTTCTCGGATAGGTGATTTGTGGGTAATTAAAAAAATATTGAGTGTGTTAAATTAAAATAAATCGTATGCTGCAGAAATGCAAGAGTGCGAAGTTAAGGGTTAAGAATGCTTTCGCCACATGTAAGATAGTGTGAACTTAACGCGGAGCACATTCTCGAAAAAAAAAATGCCTCAATTTTTTTTAAAAAATTGTGACATTGTCTCAAGCATTTGTTTATAGCAAAGTGTTTTTAAATTTCAAAATATTTAAAAAATAATCCGTTTTTCTTTTTAACATGTAAATGGATGGCTCATTTAGCATTACGATATATGAGAAAGAAGGCGAAACACATTTTATAAAATAAAATGTGTATCAACTCAGATGAAAACGATTAGCATGATAAAATAAGTGATTCTCTACAGGATAGTGAAGCCAGAATATAGTATTAATGTTTGAGTACTTTTTTATCTGAAAAATATTCCAAATTTGGATCCTATTCTTTAACATTTGCCGAAGAAAACCTTATGTCGACATAGAATCCACCAGGAAGTGGTTAAATAACCAACCTTCGTGCTGACCGTGCTATCGGGCTTCAATAAGAATCAAAACAATGTGCTTGAATTCAGTACCTTCCAAAATCTAGTTAGTCCGATTAAGGTATCCGACTACATTCGGAACCGTGATTTTAAAAAAAGAGCATAAATGCATAATTTTCATGATATTTAGTATTACTCAGATTAGAACACATGCATAAAATTGTTTTAAGGACATTTTGACAAAAAAAATTTTTTTAAATATTATATTTTTGCAAAAAATTAACTTAGAATAATCTTTTTTTTCAAATATTCTCCTTTTGTGACAAATGGTTCTAACTTTAAAAATACTTTGCCTGTATGTAGCTCAGATTTCTCTATAGAGGCTCAACTAGAATTTTTGAAAAATTCACATTATTTTCAGAGTTACAACCAATTGAAATAATTATCGGCGTTTTTTTCTTGGAATTTCTCCCCTCTGTTGTCGTAAAACATGGATAAACCCACTTCAAAGTTATATATTTCAAAAATTCTAGTTGAGCCTCTGTACAGAGATCTGAGCTATATACAGGCAAAATATTATTCTAATAGAAGGTAAAAGATTATTCTGAGTTAATTGTTTGCGAAAACATTGCATTTAAATAAATTTTTTTTGTCAAAATGTCCTTAAAATGATTTTATGCATATATTCTAATCTAAGTGACACTAACTATCATGAAAATTATCCATTTATGCGATTTTGAAAACCACGGTTCCGAACGTAGTCGGATACCTTAAGGCTTAGGATTTCTTATCAAATTTGTATTCTTCATAAATTACTAAAGACAGAATAAAACTAGCTATTTTCTGATCATGTCTGCTTCTTCCCGGAACCCTCTCACATCCTCGACGATCAGACCGTGACAAATTAGTTAAGGAAACAAGGGAGAATCCCCTTTAAGTTTATTACAGTGTTTCAAATTCCTTTTGTTTCACATAAAATCATATTTCTAATTCTTTTAAAAAATATAACGCTTCAACTGTTTACAAATATTTGACTATTTAACTAAAAAAGGGAAGAATTTAAAGTAAAATAAAAAAATATTAATAAATGGTAAATTTACTCTCTCTCTCTCTCAGTCAACAATTTTTAAATTAAATAAATTATCTTTTAATAAATATGAACTTTTGAAATTCCTCAAAAAAAATTATAACTTTACTATCCTGTGTTTACATATGATGATGCAAAAAAAAACAGATAGAACAATGGAACATATTGTTCATATAAATCATCATTTTCATATTTTCGTCGTTTCTCTTGTTAATTTTAAAGCATACAAGGGGAAAATTTATAATTAGTTTGCATAAGAATTTTACTTTGTTAGAAATAAGTAACTATAAAAGAAAAAAAAAAGAAAGAAAAAGAATTATAGAGTTTTCACAAGGCAATAAATCAATGAGTTCTTTTAAATATAAAATAAAACAAATATATAACAATTTCAAATATTCCAATGAAATTTTTACTTTTGCTGAAACAAATATAATTCTGTTATGTCGAATGACATGGAAAAATAACTGGAAAAAGACAAAATTTAGAAAACTGCATACCCAATTTAAGCACATGCTATACAGCTATCAGATGTGCGTATAATCCATACCATGTCAATGGAGATTAACTAGTGAATACCATTAGAATATAACAACCTATAAGCTATATATATGTTAACGGAACTCTTCATGTTAACGGAAGAGAGAGAAAGGAATGTCGTATGTTAATACTTTGATATAGGGGCATGTATTATTCAGTAATTCCTTTCTTATATAGTTGCTGTGTACTCTAGCTTAGAAGTATTGGAATTAATATTCATCTAAATTACATTTATTGTAAATTTTTACATTTGCTTCGTATTCTAAAAATGCAATCGAGTTTAATTTCTTGATTACGACATGTCTTTTTATGTTTTCTTCATTGATTGCTTTCTGTGTTTCTTGTTCCGTAAAAATGACTTCCTCCGAAACAACTACTCCGTAATTAAAATCAATCAGTATGTGTGTAAATCATTTCTCTCTGAAAATATATATTATAATTTTTAGGTTTTCTCTTGATGCTCATTTATTTCTTCTGATTTAAATTTGTACTAAGCTTACATCATGTTTGATTTCCAATAATTTAGTTAACTCTATTATTAAATACTTTGCTATGTTAATTAATGAAGACTTTTCGTCCCTTAAATTAAATTTGTCTTTCTACGTTTGGAATGTGTTTATGCCAAAGGAGAAAAACACAGAAATTGAATTATTTTAAAAATTACCTGGATGTAATATAATTTTTGAATGCCTCGGAAACTATTCCAATGTAATTTTTAAACGTTCATCCTACAGTTTAAATTCTTTTCTAGAATTAGATGTAATCTAACAAAGGATGATTTTTCAAAAAGTACCAAAGTTCTGTAAATGTATTGTTATTTTTATTGTGTGGTGAGCAGAAAATTATGCACATTATCATAACTTTACTAAATAAAAATAAGTACTCACTTTTTTTTAATTAATGAAAGATTATCATAAAACTTTCAATATTGCTAATGATAACTCAGAAACTTAATTTTTATGTGTTATTGGTATGTTTTCTATGTATAATGAATATCTATACATTCCCTCTTCATTTTTTGACCATTTGAAATGCGTCATTCTAGAATACGGCGAAAGCTATTACTCTTGAAGGACTTCATTCGTGTTGTCAAATCTGCAAACCTGCAATGAGTTTTTGAATCCTGGGAAAAGAAAAGTTCGCTTGGAGCGAGGTCTTGAGAACAGCATGGGTGTGGCAAAATTCCAAAGGCACATAGATTTTATTAGTCAACCGCACGTGGAAATGCCGGAGTGAATGCATTGATGGCAAGAAAAAGGATATCTTGGTGATCAAACTGCGCCGTTTCTTGATCATAGCATCTCACAATTTGTTCAGCATTATGCTTTAATCAACATTTGTAATAGCATGACTCTTTTTCCACGTAGCATATTAAGATGATGCACAAAAGTTTCAAGTAACGGACACGGATACCTTTCCTCCAAACTTCAGCACCTTATCCTACGTTTAAAATGTGCTTCTCTACTATTACACCTCTTGCTCATTCTTTTAGACTCTGGATCAGTTTGAGGAATCCCAGATTGATCAGTAGTAATCAGGGGATGAAAAAAAAATTATCTTTGACTTGCTCCAAATGATTAAGTTCACACACTGCTGTAATTAAGATTAGTCTCATTTATATTCATTCGAATAATTACTCTTTGGAGTCATCCGTTTTTCATCACAATGACAACCTCCGTTGTGGCCGCAGTAGACTAGTGATCAAAGTATCCGATCGTGGCTGGTGTGTCACGAGTTCGAGCCCATTACCACTAAAGACCCACCGTGTAGGGGAGCGTTGCACGTTAAATCTGTCGAGAGCTCAAACGCCCTCCCGTTGGTGTGGTGTGGTAGTTAAGAGGAGGGGGCAGCAACTCAGGTGTCATACTCGTCACGTGACCATGATTCAAAATTACGAGGTCCGTCACTTAAAGCTTTCTTGTAGCTGAACAGTGCGACGTTACTATTTACTCACTAGACAATGTCCGTTAAAAATGGTGTTCCAATGCTTGATATTATCAAAATAACATGCGGTGAGTTTAAAAATTCCTTATCCATCTCACAACAATGTTATATAATGATACTCAGACTGCGAAATTCTGTTGTCTTAATGATGCGGTTTACTTCAATCTTCAGCTTTCTAAACCGCATAAATCATTATCAACAACCATAATTTACAACCTTACGTAAGGAGCAATTAATATGTAGAAACATTTTGCTCAATTACAATATATTGGTTATTTTTTAGTATCAATTAAAAATTTACATAATACCACTGCATACTGGGTTACTTTTTTTTTTATAAACTAATACTATTCAGGGCTTCATGTAGCTCGATCTAATAGTCGCGATGACACCAAACTTGATATGTAGACTAATGCTAATAATAACATACGAAGTAAACCATCTAAAAAGAGGTATTATCTCTCTCTGGCACTATTATAACAAACAAAATCTCAGCACAAATCACTGGTATGAAAGCAGAATCTGAATAAAAGAAGAATATCAATGCAAAATCCAAATTTATGCATACATATGCGACAACGGCGCTCTCAATTGTGGCTATAAAAACTTGTAGATACCTCCAAAAAGCAACATTCTCATCTAAAGCAAGGTAGTTGATGTAAATATGGGACTCACATTACCAGAACGGGGACTATTGGTAAAGTTGTATATATTACCTTATTCTTGCATAGTTTTTCTTGAGCTTAAAACTTGACAGCAAGTACGTAAGAGGGCTTTATCGCTTAATGTTTTGAAAGGAATGATTAAGAGGTTTGAAAAACTGTCACTGAGACTATCCCAAAGACAAAACTGTCCCAGGAAGAAGACGTAACCCTTTGTTAATAGAAGTGGTAAAAGATGTTTCAACTCCAATAGTTTGCAGATCACAGGGAACCATTAGTGGTACACATATCACAGACTGTGTGAAATAATTCTTGTGGCACGTTTCGTACGGCATAGGAAATGTACAGTGAATGAGAGATGTTGTCTCGGAAAATGGCATTCATATTTAATGGGTAGATTTCCTCGCCGGGGAAGTGAATGTGAGGTAGCATTTCACTGTTATTTTGTATGCGTTATTATTTTTTTTACTCTTTACCTCCTTTTGCATTTTACGATGTCATAACAACCACTAATGGCGATATTTGAAATTAAAAAAAAAATTACTGAATTCTACATTCTATGTAAAAATTCGTCTCCTTATCAAGTTTGCTGCCCTTATTTCTATCCAGCCGAGCTACAGGTGGCTCTGAATAGTGCGTTTTAAAGAAAAGATACCTGCATATTAATTTATTCCTAGTTTAACGTATATATATATATGTGTGTGTGTGTGGTGTGCGTGCGTGCGTTTATAAAATGTTTTAATAGATATTAATATATATAACATAAGAAATTCACTTTTCCATTATAACATTTAATTCTGCAACGTTCATAAGTCTGCTCTATTACTGTTTCATATGTCAAAACAGAATTTTAGATTATATTGTTTTTACCAAACTCAGATTATAGGATATAATCAAAAAAGGATTTTTCTGCAATGTTTTTATAAAAAATACAACTCATTTTTATGACTTTAATAATTTTTTTAACATCGAATGACAAGTTTATGCATCACGGTAAACTTTAAAACGATAAAATTCATTCTGATTAATTAAATTTCTTTTTTCCTTGCCACTTAACAGGATTATACTTCCGTCGTAAAATGACGGTCCAGCGAGCATGATAACACATTTTCACACGTGAATTATCCAGTTTTAAGTCTTGACAACCTAATTAAACGTCGTTTGGATAAACTTTAAAAAAATTGTTCTTGAACCTTCTCATCTTTTCATCGAAAAAAGAGCTTAGCATAATATTGATGCATTATCTGTACAATAATAAATAACGAATAACTATACAAAATTGTCAAAAAAATTATTTGGTAAATAAGAAACCTTCAGAAAAAGTAAGGTACGATATAATCCCATTTTAAATTGTTGGAATTTTTTACTGCTTAATATAATATTTTTATGTAGTGTTATTAAGCATATTGTGCATATTTTTTATTACATGTGGAGTGAAATTTTGTTCTTTTGCTACAGAAAATATAGATTATTTCACCCAATAAATAAAATATATTTATCGTAACAACTAGAGTCGATGTTCATAAATGATACCAAAAACTAGATTAATAAAGTTATATGAACAATATTCATGTATTACCCGAATAGAGACAAAAAACTCTTTAGTGTCAAAGTTATTTGTTTTTATATGACTTACTTATTCTGTTTAACAAACTGAAATGGTAAAACCCGTATCTTGGCTATCACAATTTCTGGATCTAAGTCCATTGGACATTTCATGGAGACAGGAGAAGTTGATTCATGAGACACTATGGACTCAGTAGAAAATCTTGCCAACTAAATTTTAATTGATATGCACAATATCAAAGCAATACAAGAAGTTTTAGAAAATGAATGTGATAATTTTTGCATTTGCTGTTGTTGCTATTGCAATGAATCCATTAAGTAGCTCTTTAAATGTTTCTGTAATTCAAAAATATTGTTTTATATGCTAAATAATGTAGTCTAATTCTTCTTGTAAAAAGAAACAAAATAGAGGATCAAACCTGTCTTTCTTTATACTTTGATCAGATTGAAAGTCAATGCTCTAAGCCGTGGTCTTTATAATCTTCGACCCATGAAACCTTAAGAACTACAAAATGCTTTCGTGGAACCTCATCCCGCACTTATAAGAACGTATCTTAAACTAATATTTAAAATATATCAACATGCTTTAGGTACTTTATGTAAAGATAATTTTTTTAAAAAATTGCATTTTTACTAAAAAAATTTAATGTAATTTTAATATAGTTTACTCACGCACAATAATGATATTAATCTGCGATGCAAGTATCAAATACACTTGCATTATATTTAGTAACTGGGATATGCACTTGCATTTTTGTACGCAATCTGCCTATGTTTGGGTCTATTGAAGTGATCTGCCGTCGCATCTCACATATTCTGCATTTATTTATTTTTTTATATTTTGTTTGTGTAGCCATATATATATATATATATATATATATATATATATATATATATACATTAAAAGTAATGTTTTTTGCTTAAATGTATTTTTCTGAATTGCATTAAAATGTTTATAGCTGTGCGTATAAAATTATTTCGGGGAACTCAGAATAGTAAACAATAAATTACTCACAATCTAGTAGGTAGCACAAATAAACACAAAAGTTTTGTTATATTATAAAAGTTAAAAAAAATTATCGTGACATTAGATTATGTATAAATAAAATTGAATAACTAGGATGAGTTTTAGATATTTGTGTTTATACACACACACACACACACACATCTAGCAGAAATTGAATGCATTTTGCATACACATTTTGAATTCTCTTTTCGATTTTTTTTCTATTGTGACTCGTGGAGTCCCTGGGAATACCTTGTGGAACCACATGATTCCATGGAACACAGTTTGAAGATCACCGATCTACAGTAACTATTAGTTTTCTATCGTGTCTTTTGTTTTAGTTTCAATAGTTCCGAGACATTCTGCAGTAAATTTCTGGTTTGATCTTCTTTTGTAGTCTAAATTAATTGCATTCTATTTATGACTTACTGCTTAGGTCTCATTGATTTATAGTTAGCTCAAAAATTGTAAATTCAACGTATTTCATTTAGATACATTTAAATATTCAAGTTGTTTGCCTAAAATATTATTTATTGTTTCTTTCTTAAAAATTATTAAAATTAAAATTATTAAAGCTTTATAATAACTCCAAATATCCATAAGCTATAAAGCTTAAAAATTAAATTGTTTCATTAAATACCAAGCATGAAGTATTAACTAAAGTTGCTAAGTCCCATACAATAATTCTCAGAGCACATGTTTCTAACTTATTGAACTTAATATACATAGTTCTAGAGTGATATTATTTCGTTGACAAATAAAAAAATTATACCTACCTACAGCATACGAGTAATTTGTGCTGTGAAATTAGTAATTGCAAATCTCTCCTTTTTTGACCGATAAAAAGCATTTACTACCAACACAGGATACAGAATTAATGATTTATACGAAGTACTTATTTTATGTTCAATTGATTATACATATTATTGCATTTTGCAACATTTTAGGGTATATAATATTGAATATATATTATATATTAGATATATATTATATACATAAGTACGAAATAACTGTAAACGCATAAATCAAAATTACGTTATTATCTAATGTATATATGAGGAGATAATGTTTTTTCTTTAATATTTCTCCACATGTATAAAAAATTTAATAATTCGACACATCAAATATTGCCCATTTTGGATTACTTTTTTTTAATTGCTGAAAAAACAATTATGTACTAATAGCTGTTATAACTGCTCTTCGCACGGATGGATTGAAAAACTAAACAATACAGATTGAAGGATAAATAAGATTTAATAAGTTAATTTTACGTGAATTGCAAATTAAACAAAAAAAATGCTTTTTTGCATATCTCAGCTAAATAAAAAAATTCGTGTTTGTTAAATTTTCAGTCTGTAGATCTAATAGCTGATAAAAAGAATATATTTTTATCTATAACTCCCCTTAACTCTCTTGTGTGGGTCGATTTTTGAAAACACCTTCTCACGATGATCTCTGCTCAGCAAAAGTAACACATTGTTACAAACTTTGTGTAATGAACGCTTAAAATAGTATAAATAATTTATATATGGAAGTGTAATATGTTAATATTACTTGCATTTGTTTTATGTTAAAATTGTAATCAGCCTCACACTCCGCCTGTTCAAGCTTTCGCAGTTTCTGGTAACTGGCGGCGTAGACAAAATGCAAAGTTTTGCTTCACACATAAACGATAGATATATGCTGTCGCAGGCATTTTTTGCAGATGGCAGAATTTTTTTTTTCTTCTTACTTTACAATTATCGTTATATTTTGGACGTTTCACACAATATCTTTATAAATTATAGCCTACGAGTTTTTTCTGATGTATAAGCTGTATTATTGTAAAGTTTCATTAAAATTCATTCAGTTGTTTTTTCGTGAAAGAATACCAAACATCTCTCCATACAAAATTTCACGTTTATAATATTAGTAAGAATTAGGTAAAGTTTGTAATCGTATACTGAATTTAAGAATGATGAACTAATTTATGAAATACTTTAATAAACTGCGTAGCTAGTTTAAACGTATTTTTTCATTTTGCTTATCATTATTAAGCCTGTTATTGGAAATATTTCAGAAGTTTTAAATAAAAAATCTTTGCATTCTTCAATCGATAAAAAGCTTTTATTTGACCTGGTTGGAAAAATTTAGGAAAGAATATAGAGAATTTACAGATTTTTTAGATCTATTCCAACAAATATGATCCTGGGAAATGTTTTCATATGCGTGTTACATGTATATCAAAAGACGTTTTATATAATTGTCACTATTAACATGCTAAGTAATTTGCACGTTAGAAATCAGTTCCCATTACAGCATATTAGATGTAAGGCACTAATGTTATGTGGTTTAGTACCGTGCAAATAATAACACATTATGCTAGCTAATTAAGGCATCCAAGTCAAATTAGATGAAATTTAGTCTAAAATTGTGCTCAAATATTTCAAAATTCAGATCCTACAATCCCTTTTAAGCATATTAAGAAAATTTAAACACTATCCGAAATAGGATGCATTTTTCCTTTAAAACAGTTTTTTTACAATTAAATGCTTTATTTAACTAATTTATAAACATTTGTTAATTTTTCTTTAAAAAATTATAAGTAATTACTTTTATCTCCCAGCATATATTCCTCTTCAAGTTTAAAACATGGAAGCAGAATATGTGGAAACCAACTATATATAAACACGTCCTGTAGTTGTAAATCACCCCTATCCATTTGTTATCTTTTTTACTTTATAAAAATATTTAAGGAATTATATTTTCCCTTCCGGTATATGTAAATTCCTCTTCCAGTTCTGATACACAGAAACAAAATATGAGAGCCCTAGCTATATAAATAGTTTATGTAAATTTGTGTAAATGAGGTGATTTATAAAAAAAAATCAAGGAAAATAAATACAATTCCAAGAGATTCACATATTACAGAGTTATAAGCAAAAAAATCTTTTTTATATATATAATATTCAAGGAGAAGGAAATTGTCATACATTATAAAACTTAGAAACATTTCCTCATAAATTTAATTTTGGGAATGTAATTTTAAGAGAATTTTTGGTTCATTAATCCCTTAATAAGTATTGTTTATTTTCTATAGCAATGTAATATTCAAATTATATACAAATTAAATAGTATCAAATTAAGTTACGATAAATTCAGGTTTGTTATTTTACCTTTTATTCTTGAAAAAAAAACAAATTAAGTCATAAGTGATTGAATTGTTAAAATTTATTATAAAAAAAACGTAAAATAGATAATATATATAACCAAGTTTACAACAACAACAAAAACAAAAGAAATAAACAAAGCAAAAATGGAATTAATTAATAGGCAATATAAATCCATGCTGATACTATATGGGTTGAGTATGTAACAGCGGATGATGTATGGCGTCTAATCATTTGCTAACCATTTACCCCGATTATCTAATGGATAGTATATCCGAATAGGTGCTCCAATATAACCTGGTCAGAGGTCCAAAAATAAACTGAAAATCTGTACTCTTGAATTGGCCCAATGAGCACCAAATAAATAACTGTAAGAGTAACCACATCAACTAACCAATCCCTAACATCAATATATTTAAGAGTGCTGATATGTTTCCTTCTTTTAAATCTTGTGTGTGTGTGAATTCAGTTCTAAAATAAACTCCAACTATTTAAGATGCTTATTAACCGAAATCATCTGCCTACCTAATCCCAGTTTAAGTTATTTCTACAGAAGTTTATTTGTAAAAAAAAAGTTGACAATTGTGATTTCGAGGTGTTGATACGCTCTGTCACGAAATTCGACAAATGCGTCATAGAATCATAGAGTTTTAAATCCAATTCAAATATACCAGAGATTCAGAGTAACTAATAATACTTGTGCCCATATATTCCTCTACACTTAATAAGTTTTACACTACACTGTACTAACTCTTAAAGGAATTTGGCCAGGAGTTCAGGATCACCCTGTATAAAACTGTACTTAAAGCTAAAATATTTTTTTTTGACAATTTGCGATTTGTACATTTTCAAATTGTATATATTTTAACCTTTCTAAAAATATTTTACTTTAACCTCAAAGGTAATTAGAAGCCCTTAAAACCTATTTATAAATAATCATTGAAATTGGGCCACGCCCATTTGAAAGGCGGAAAATGTAAACAAAGAAATTCATTTTTTGCTAAAAGGTTTAACGTCTGATATAAACCAAAACATGTATATTTTATTGTAAATTGAGCCTTTTATTTTCTTATTTTTTAGCCGATTAAAAGTCTTACAGTATACATTAAAATCAATTTATCACGAAATGTAAATTTTGATGTTCGAGTACCTTTTTTGAGAAACTTCTATTCGCAGGTATGTTAACTTTTTTTATATATTTATAATGATGTCTAATATATACTGAAATGAGCTTTTTGTAAAAAACTCAAAAACTTATTTTTTACAAGTTTTTTTTATGAAAAATGGGTCAACATTCATAATGTTTGATAAAATATTTCATAAATTATTTAAAAAATTCAAAATTAGCTTAACACTCATTTCAGTATAATGAAAAAGGTGTATTTTGATCGTATGAAAAATTTGAAGCATGTACATATAACAGATTTTGAGAAAAGGTACATCGAAAACTGCCAATTTAACATTGTCAGTATATAAAGAAAGAGAGGTTTTCAACTCCCTTAAATTATGTATAGAAATCCTGGCTTGTGTGACTAAAAAAAATTCTTTGCTCACTTTAGTTTAGCTTTATGGAAACTAAATGGAAATATACAATACTGTAACGCAAATCGGGGCTCGAAAATTTTATGCAATCAGTCTCAAAGGACAAGACAATTCTTTATGAGCGAAAGAAATTTGTTGTCTAAAGGAAATCCTTGAAATACAGGATACAGTAATCAACTTCGTTTAATAAATCTCAAATCTCAGAAGGCCTTCACACCTTCTAAGGCGCTCAAACACAACTATCAGTGTATAAAATATAAGTATAGAAAATATTATTCACAAGCACTCGCTCGTCGTACACAATATTCTAAGTAATAACTAATCACTGATAGACTCTTCACGGTCAAATAAAAATGCAATTCAACAACGTTCAAAACAAGACTGACTCAGCTTCGATGACCAAAACCCTATTTTTAAGTCACAGATCTTTCGAGAAAAATTCGTTTGCGTCCTAGATCGTGATATGAATAAATTTCTCCACTTAATTCCAGAAGAATCCATAGGGTCGTGAACTCACCCAAACTGGTCACCAACATGGTCACCAAAAATGATGCCACTGCCAAAATCCCGCCAAGTTTTTATCGAATCACCATTATAATATAAAGAACGGCATTGCTTGTGAATATTAATATTTTAAGAAAAAATAAATAAAACATAGAGTAATAGAAGTGTGTTACACATTCAGATATAAATAATTTATACTATTTTAAAAATTCATTACACAAATTCGTAACAATGCGTTTAAAGGACAGTTCATTTTGTATACACTTCCAATTTATTGTCTCCGGAGTAATTCAAGACATACATTAAATACTGACATTCGGATAAATAATGTGTAAAAAATACACAAACAAATATTCAAAAATTATAGTTTATATATTTTCCATCAAATATGTTTGTCTAGTTTATATAAGGTGAAAAAATAAACTATAAAACGAAAAGATGCACTTTTTACGAAGACATGATTAAGAGTTATTTTTTAAAATATTAAGAAAATTTCATTTTTTTAGTTTTATAATTAATTATAACTAATAAAATAAGGGGATATTAATTGCCATGTTGCCAAAAATTAGCATAGATTTATTTTTAATGAATAACAATTTATAAGGATAGTTTAAACACCAAAGTCAGAAAATTCGAAATTAAAAAGTAACTTCAAACAGGAATTGAGATATCTATAAGCAATAAAGAAATGTTAATGAGATCTTTCTTTCTCTTCAATGGGATCAATAAAATAAAGACTTCCCATTTCATATTATCATTTCAATTGATTTTTCAAAACTTTTCATCTCCTGTTATGGAATAATTTCAATGAAAAAGTTGTGAGTGATAAATTTTCAAAGGCAGTTTTAGCTTAATGTCCTCAAGAAATACTTAAATAAATAAAGAAAAACAAGCTAAAAGCAGATCTTCCAGTTTTTGGCTAAGGCATTATAAAAATTCCGTAAAGAAAAATGCACATTATTCAAACTTTCTACTTAAAATCCCAAGAGAAATATTTTTAATCGTAAAATGCTAATAGATTCCTTCAAACATTAAGTTCTTACAAATTATTCTGCTGGGAAATATTAAAAGTAAATCCACATTTTTTCATTGAAAAAAAACTGGAAGAGGGAAGAATTTATATTTTAAAATTGTTTGCATGAAAACTTCAGCAATATGTGCATTTTGCATTATAAATCTAAACAATTATTGACTCAGATGGAATAATAAAATAATTTATCAAGATTTTTAAAAAATGAAATTGCCCATACACTTTAAAATTTTACAGACAAGCATTAATGATGAAAATACATTTATTCCATGTATGAGTGAATTGATTTTTCTATCATCGTGTTGTGAGAACCCCCTGGGTTCCACCCTGGACACCAAGATTGAATTGAGGCAAAGGATTACCAGACGACATTTTTACAATAACAAATAATATTTATATTCACTTGAATAAATTATCAACCTTCTAAATACAAACATTAAGCAATATGTCTACGTCAATGGGATTTAACTTTACTATTAAATTAAATAACGAATTATGATAATAATCAACTATTGAACTCAATATCGAACGGGTTTACCAGAATAAGAGGACCGGGAGATATACGCAATTTGAATTATTAACAATCATTAAATTTACACTAACTCTAATATGTATTTACTCTTACTATCCTATAATTGAAGTTTAAATATCACCTGACTTTTATTACTTCACTCCTTTCCAGTCGGCTCAACTTTCCGAATGTAGATCTCTGCCTGATCTCAGCTAGAAACTAATCACTCAACCAATTTGAATATTCTTAGCGCTACTTCTATGTATCTCTTGGCTCAATAGCCTTCTCCGCTAACCTACAACACTCTCCTTATATACTTTTTTTCATTTGCATATCCCGTTTCCTCCTTTTAGAGCTGGTTGGAAGTATACGCGAATTTACAATCCCAAAAGACACCCAAGAATATTAATGATACAGTGCCGTATAGATTCGTCACAGTCTCACTTTGAAGTTAATAAGTGTGAAAAGATAATGCAGATGCAAAACTTCAAAACCATGTCAACGTGAGAACTTTCAGTCTAGACCGATTTAACATGCACTAAACGGGGAATTTTCACTGGTGTCAGGACTCATACAGACAATTTTATGACGCCGGCCATAAGAAAGTTACTATAACTATTCCACTACCATGTATGAGATATTAGATGACGAAAATGTTTACTGTTCCGATTTATATTTTTTACTTATGTGTATCCCAAATTAAAGTTACAAACAGGGGAAAAATGGAATCTTTCAACAACAATTTGGTTTGATTCAGGCTTATTTCATATGCTGATACCTATTTCTGTAGGGTGGGAAATGACAAAAAAAAACAAATAAATAAAAAGCACAGAATCTTAATGGAGGCAGACAGTTAATGACTGTGGCAAGAATTCCCATTCTTTTAAAAATACCCAATTTTGAAGCTTAAAGGATCATTGGAAGGAATCGATTTTCAAAGGCCAAATGATCCCACAAGTGTTCAATGGGATTGAAGTCTGGAGACCTCGTTGGCCACACGATATGGCTAGTCCTTTTTTTCACCCAGATAATCATAGACAACTGCCACTCTGAGTGTTCGGGAGTTATCGTTTATAAGGACGTACAATTCCTCGAAAAAACCCTCATAAGTAAAATTGAAGGAATCCTTTATATAATATAGATATATTCGTATATTTTCCTTTTGAGTAATGTGCAACAGCTTAACTGCATATTTCATAACATTTCTAGAAGCTATCTATATATTTCTAACTATTATTTGCTTATTTGTTAATTACTAATTGATTTATTAATTACTCAAAAGGAAGGGGATTTCGTATTTGATTTTTGAAACATTTTTCAATATCGCTTAACAAAAAGAAACATTTTAATTATTAAACATTACATTGCAATATAATACATTAACTTCTCAATTACATTTAAATTCTAAAAATTACTAAGTGAAATAAATGGATTAATAAAGAGCTTCAAAATACGAACACGTTTCTGTCTACTCTTATCAAAAAAATATTTTTTGTTAAATAGTCTATTATCAAATGACAATGTAAGCACAAAGGAGTTGAAAATTAATTCAGCCATTCATTAAATTTTAATAAAATAGAAAAATTAGAATAAAAAAGAATATTTTTTAACACGCACTCTCAAAACCAATTTTCTCATTCTATAATTTTAATAACATTGTTTACAGTTATAAGAGGTTTAAAAAATATTTTATTTGAAATAAAGTTTCATTTAATATTCTTTGTAAAAACAGGCTTATTATATTCCATTGTTTTACTGTACGTTTTAATAAATTTAAATATTTACATTGAAACCATTCATTGATTTTTAAAGAAATAGGAATTCTAATATTCATCTTGTATCTTTTTTCTTTGTTTAAAACTTTAATAAGTTAAGAAAAATTAATTTTTTTTGCAATTGTTATAAGGTTTGAAATTTATATGGCATACACATGTAAGCCAATATTGATCACAAATTAAAGACTACGAAACTGAGGAATTCTTGTAACTCCTTATGTTATTATATACTTATATTATTACATTGAATAATAATTTGCATGAAAATAGGTATGCTTAATTCCTTAAAAATATTTGTTTTTCCTTATTTTTTTCCCATCTACACTTGTATAGGTGTATATGTATGTGAGTGCATGTATGCATACATATTTATATGTACACTGATGGACAAAAAAATTAGCGCACCAAGAAGGAGTCATCAAAATGAAACGCGCGAAATTTTGCATACGTAATGATTACTTTGATATAAGTAAATGATTAGAAAATCAAAGAAAAAAAGAATCATTTATTTTAGAGAAAAAGCAAAAAAACCCCGGAGGATTTAATACCCTGTTGAACCCCATCTAGCGCGAATGCACAGTGCGATACGATCGGGCATCAAGTTCTGTATGATGTATTGATAATTTCGTTCCATATTTGCTGTAACTTTGCCTCCAGTTCGCTCAAACACGAGGAATGCCCGATTCGCTGTCCCGAATGATCCAAGATAGGCTCGATTGGAGACAAATCTGGGGATTGGTTAGGTCAAAGAAGGGTAGTGACAGTGCGGAGACAGTCATGTGACACGCTTGCCGTGTGAGGCCGAGCATTATCTTGTTGAAAAATGGCTTCTAGGAACCATTGCATGAGTGGCAACACATGTGATTGCAGGATGTGATGAACATACCGCTGGGCTGTCATGTGTGTGTGGTGCCACAGATCAATACTAGGGGTGACCGTGTAGTGTAGGCAATGGCACCCCAAACCCTCACATCAGCTGTGGGAGTGGCGTGTCGCTGTAAAACAAAGACAGAATTGAGGCGTTCATCACGGGGTCTCCACACATGAACACGATTGTCATCACTAATCAGATTGAACCTGGATTCGTAGCTAAAGACGACCTGGTTTCATTCCGCTGCAATCCATCTCCCTCGTGCGTGGCATCACTCCAAACGGAGGCTTCGATGGGTTGGCGACAAGGGCAGCACACGTTATGGGTGCCGTGATCCCAAATGTTCTTCAGGCAGACGCCTTCGTTTGGTTTCAAGTAGACACAGGTACATCAGTTGATTGTACGAGTGCATTTTTTATGTTGTGGTAGTCTTCTCGACAACTGGTCTGTCGAAGGCGTCGTCTGGAGCCTGGTCTTCGTATAAATGACATCTCTCGGATCCAATGGTCCCAACCCCTCCTGACAACACAATCAAAGCGGCCTAATTGACGATCTACTCGCCTAGCTGACCACCCAGCTTCCATCATGCCGATGAATCTCTCCCTCTCAATCTGTGACAGCTGCTCTTATTGTCTTCAAAACCCGTGTAATGGTATGTGAACCTCAGCTCTTCCTTTGTAAATGATTCAGCTCACTCAAGCAAGAGTTGGTTACCTGTTTTACATTCCACGGAAAACGATGTTAAATGCCCTCTACGAGATATACGTAATGCGCAATCACCCTGCATTTCTAATCATTTCCATGTTTCTTCAACATGTACCTTCAAGCCAAGTTTTGTTACGATCCCGCAATTCTTTCTTGCTGCGCTAGTTTTTTTGTCCATGAGTGTATATGTATATACAGTCAGACCTCCATTTAATGAAGTTGCTAAATCCCAAAAAAAGTTAGTTATATGGAAAATTCATTAGATAGAGATTCATCCTTTAATATACTTATAAGAAGCCACTTAAAATAAATTTTAAATTCATAAACACTATATATTGCTTAGACAAAGCAATTACTTACACTTTTTTTTGAAAATTAAGATGCATTCATTTTATACAACCTGTGGCCACACACAGAAATTTCGGTGAATAAGCCCGTAGAAGTCGTTGCGTTGATAGTAGAATATCAACGTGCCGCGCGTGGTGAAGGTCAATATTTGTTTGAACATGTTTATAATTGGCAAGGTTCCAAGTGCGTTTATTTCCTGTTAGTTTAACGCCGAGCACGAAAGATTTATTGTGGATTGTTGTGGTGTGAAGTGTCGCGGCGCAGACACCGCTTTGGTTCTAAGGCAGTTCCTGGCCGCGAATCGAGTTGTGACACTTAATGATTCTTCCCCCTTATTCACCTGATTTTGCACCTGCAGAATTCTTCTTCTTCCCCATATTGAAGTCAGCCCTGAAGAGAAAGAGATTTACCGACATCACCGAAATTCAAAGCAACGTGACAGCCGAGCTGAAAGCCATACCGAAAGAACTGTTTTACAGGACTTATATACTCGTTCCCAACAGTTCATTTCTCTCCATGGAGATTTCTTTCAAGGACCGTAAATTGTATTTGATGCTGTACAATACTGTAATTGTAATAAAAATTAATTCAACGAACTTTCTGGCCACAGGTTGTACATCTTAATCTGTTTTTTTTAGCTTTTTATTTAAAAAATTACGGAAAATTTCATTGCTCTAGGTCAGCGATGCTCAACCTGTGGTCAGCGGGCTGCATGCGGTCCACCAAGCCTTTTTTAAGTGACCGAGCTATGGTCCATTGCTATGAGAAATTTATTTATTTAAGAACATTTGGTTGGAAATTCTTTCTCAAGAAATCAAATATATCACTTTGCTTTTTGCTGTCGATGTCATACGGGTTCGAATTGTTATTCTTTTTCTATTTGGAACGGTTACGGTCAGTGATAACAGACAGCAGTCGAGTAGTGATAATTTTATGGATGGAACTAGTTATTTTTAACTATTTTTCATATCTTGCAAGTGAAAAACATTCGCAGAAAGTATATCGTTTCAAGATGATTGGGAGGTTGGATATTTTGTAGTGAAAAACAAACATGGATCAGTAATTGTTCGATTTGTCCCGAAAGTGCTGTTTTTGAAAAATATCAATAAACAGGGACCATTGAATGACACTTCACCTCGAATATCTCTTTCAAGAGGTGATAAATAAGCTTTCTTGAATAATCTTTGCAACAGCAACAAAGTGTTTTGTGAGTGGTAATGTCACCGTGGTAACAAAGACATCCTATGAAGATTGTTACATTATTAATAATCATACAAAACCATTTACTGATGTAGAAATTGTGAAGGAGTGTTTCTTAAATGCTTCTAATTTAGTGTTAGTGACAAAAAATAAAAATATAAAAAATAATAATTAAAAAAGCAAAACAGGAGTTATGTAATATTTCTATCATGTTTCCACATTTGAAATTTTCAATGTTATCTTGGTTTTAAAGCATTCTTTCTCCCTCCCTCATTAATCCTCATGTTGCAGCGCGCTTGAAATAACATATGTATGCGGTATGCGTGAAATAGCTGACATATGTATGCGGCCCAGCAGAAAAAAAAAGGTTCAGTACCCCTGCTCTAGGTAGTTAAGCACCTGGTACATTTGAATCTGTACATCTAGTAAAACCAGTACAAGATCATTGATTCCAACTAAATGGGTTAGTTGAGAGAACAAATTAAAAACATATCCTGAAATATCTTAAAAATAGACGAGAAAGAGTTCGTTAAATTGAAAACGCAGTTCGCTAGTTTTGGTGATTATTTTACCAAGAAAATAGTAAAATGGTTCTTGGTTCCAGGAAAAACTTCGTTAAATGTTGAAATTCGTAAAACAGAGGCTCATTATACGGAGGTTCGAATGTATAAACATATTTATACGCACACGTGCATACAAATGCAAAAAACACACACTCATGAAATAACAATTTATGATCTAAAATTTATCTCTAAAATATTTTCAGCGAAGTATAAACTTGAATGTAATCTTATATGTTTTTTTTAAATCTTAATTACGAATAACCTTTTCAAAATGCTCTTCCGAATTCATTTCAGACAGTAAAAATATTAATAATTTTGTTTTGATTCATTGTTTATTCATAGAGGAAAAGAACTAAAGAGCTTACGAATGCATTTTCACAAAGCGGATCTACGTAGTGTATGAAATAACAACTATTTAACTATTTACCTTTACTTGAATAGGAGATTAAAACATTCCCCATCATATTTTCCATTGTGCTTTGACTTATTTGAATGTAAAAAATGAATTCTTCTGTATTTTTTGAGGATCTGCAGTTGTAGCAGGGCATCGCGAAATGGCATCGCTCTCTCCTAATGTCTAAAGTAAATAAATAAATGCTGCTTTGAATACTATTCCACTATTTCTGTTGCCTCGACTATAGCTTCTCACAAAACTATGAAATCTCCATAATTACACAAAACACACAGACAACATATATTAATGAATATGGACATACATATTCTGCTACTCTGCTTGCATACACACATACATGCACTGCTTGACAGTTGCTATGGAACTAATGATTTATGTAAAATTGCTTCTCAGACAGCTGACCAATAAAAGTAAATTCAAGTTAAGAGAGCGTGGGAAGCCAGGACTAGTTATCTGTATAAAAGACAGCGCATACAAACTCATAAAAATGGTTGACGAAATTAGTGCTGGATGTTATACAAGTTCATCTCTGAAACTCTGTTCAGTTCATGCAATAATTAAGAGCAAAATATCAGCAAGGCATGATTTGAATTACTATAAACTTCAATGAGCGGTTGGCTGTCTGTACGTAGCTCAAAGTGTCACCACTGTATCTGCTGCAATGGGTGTTCAAAGAGTGTCCTCTCGCTATTAAAGAAGACAGTTGAAGGTGGAAATTCTTTACGAAAGCATGTTGGAGAGCATGGTTGGAATACTACACCTTGAGAGGAACGCTATGTATCCCTCGTGGCAAAAAGGAACAGAAATTTCACTCTTGGACAGATAGCTGCAAGCATTGCAATCGCTACCGGTACGCATGTCTCACGGCGATTAAATCAAGTTGGTTTGAGGACACGAAAGCTGTTTGCTGCATATGTAGCATTACTGTGGAGAGAGCATGGAACACGTTATGCATAAAAGTTTGTTTGTGAATGCTATCAATACGGCCCAGGTGGGATGGTGCGGGCAGGCATTATGCACAATAGCAGGACACCGCTTCAAATCTTTGGGCGAGGAAGTGTTGCATCGCAATAATATTGCAGAGAGATTCTTCTGGATCATGTTCGTATTTTTAGGGGTGATGTAGGTCCAGACTTTCTGTTTATGGACTATAATGCGTGAGACCACAGAAGCGTTGAAATTTCGTACACACTGCAAAATGAAAATATTCTCCGTATGCAATGACCTGCTTCCTCTCCCTACCTAAATCATTATAAGCATGACTGAGATGCTCTTGACAGACGTGTTGCACAAAGAACCATCCCCCCGTAGAGTGCAAGAACTCAAAGCCACTTTTATAGCGGAGTAGGACAATATACTCCAAAGACTTCTCGATAGTCTAGGGATGAACTTGGTGAACAGATGCAAAATGTGTATTTGTGTTCGTGGTCAGAACACATTTTACTAAGGTACTCATGTCTGCATCATTCTGACCTGAAGATCAATTTATTGTGGCTGCTTGCAAATCATCCATGAGCATCATTTTTATTTTTACGTTTTTAATTCTTCGATGTGGCGAATCTGTAGCATTCTGCACCATAATAAATTCACATCGTTTCTACTAATTATGTACTTAGTTTCATTTCTTTAATCATTGTCTATTCTTAATTATTCCAAAAAACGTAACTGTTCATTAGCAGTTGTCAAACAATGTACATACACAGATATACCTAAACACATACAGACACATATATATATATTAAATAAAAATATAAATGAGAAATTAAAATACGAACACAGAGCATAATTAATTAAAATCCAATAGTTCTTGAAAGTTGTATAAATTAAAGTATTTGATTAATTGGAAAAAAAATAAAACAAGTGAGTTCCTTCATTAAAGAAACGAGTCTTAATATTAAAAGTAAAAAGTTTACTGAAAAAATAAATAATTTTAATAGATGGTTTGCTGAAATATTTGAAACACTTAATCGAAATTATTTCACAATACTTGTTTTACTTCTTTTTCACTTATCGATCAATTTTTTTCGAAGTTTTATTTTCTACATATTTAAATAAAAATTTTTATGTCATTGATCAAAACTTCAAGGGCTTTAATTTCATATATCTATGTCGTTATAAATATCCAGATTAACTAAGCTGAAGAATGTATGATTTTTAATCTTGCTGCGACACACACATCTCATGTATTTAAAATCTAATTCTTGATTCAGTAAAAGAATTTATAAACATGTGATTTGTACTTTGAGGATTCTGAGATTATATTTATCTTTTGTTTTGTATTATTAACTTCAAAATTTACACAAAGCAAATTTTATACAATTGTCTTTTTTTTTCGTAAATGGAAAACGGGACCATGAAGAAAATACTTTAGAAATACATCTAATACTCTAAAATACTTCTAAATTAAAAAAAAAAAATAGTCGTATCGGGAAATGTATTTCTTGTTTTATATATAGTCAAAAATTATTTGGTATTTATTCCTAATGTGATTAACGTATAGTTTAAGAAAAAATACTTATAATTCTATTGTATTGTTTTTATTTTAATATGATTTTAATTATTTGTAATCATCCCTGAATAAGTTTCGAATTATATATTTCCTTATATTAAATTAATACGAATTTTCATGAAAATTACAGATAGACATTGCTAAAATTTGGTATTATACGTACATTTTATAATCATTTTATGGAAAATATATCTATATATATATATATATGGAAAATATATATCTATATATATATATATATATATATATATTAATGCATATATATATAATGTTCTGTTAAATGACATGGAAGCTTTACTATATAGTTCATACACATAATCACATATACGCGTATCATTATACGCGGCCGCGGTAGCCGAGTGATATAGGTATCGGACCGTGACATGCCTTGTCACGAGTTCGATCCCAGTGCCACTAAAGACCCGCCGTGCAGGGCAGCGATCCACGTCACTTGACTATGGTTCAAAATTACATGGTCCGTCGACAAAAGCCCTAGTGTAGCTGAACAGTGCCGACGTTAATATTCAATCAATAAATCCATTGATTATACACTGAATCACGAAAGATAATCGAAATTTTGTGGAAGTTAAGGGAAGATCTGTGTGCCTCAATTTGATCTTCTTGACAAAAGAAATTTTCTCAAAATACTCCTATGTAATAAAGTAGAGTTGAAAAAAATACCCCCAAAAATTAAATATAAAATATATGTTTCCAATATCCATTTAAAATGTTTCTACGGCATATAGTGGTATTTCTAAAAATAAAATTTTTCAATTTTTCCTTTCCCCTCATAGAACTTGGTATTTTTTTCCTTCAATGAAGTGTATTTAGACGTTTCTATTTTCTGAACTAATATTATTTAAATATGAATCAATCCATTTATGCAGCTAAATATCAAGATATTTCTTTTTCAAAAATAAACATAAATATGGTATATAATTACTAAATAAATAATTCCAAAATGTGTGATGCAGCCAATAGTGAAAAATATATTTCTCTAAAATTTGAATAAAGAAACTTATTTTCACTTCTACCTTTAAATACTTTTTATTCCTATTTTTTCATAGAAAGTGCTTAAAGAAATTGGATGCTTCTTAAATTATTCCAATTAAAACACCTAATGCTTTACGGTATCTTTGCGTTGTTTAATTAATATTTTGTATTTTTGCCAGGATCTATAGATCACCAATGATAATTTTCATTTCAGTCGCCAACTGTGTGCTAACTTGCTGCATCAATGGCTATGGCTCTCCATCAGCAAACAATTGTTTTTAACCCTTTGAATACCACGTAACCACAAGTGGATACATGTCATGTATAGGTCAAAATCGTATTCCAACCTGTTGTAGATACATGACTTAATTAGGCGTACAAACAGTGTACCCGCACAAAAACATTATAGGATAAAATTAAGTTACAAAAGGTATGGGTTACAAAAAAATTGGAAAAAATAGAATTGGAAAAATTAGAATTAAAATTGCAAATTTTTGTGGTGGTGCTCAAAATGTTTCTAGGAGCAAAAAACTTTTCCACTTGCGTTACATAAGTGTATTGTCATTTTTGTTTCATTTCTACATCTTCTTCATCACATGTAGATAAATCCACATCAGAGTCACTGTCGTTTCATTTAAATCCAACAACGATGCCATTGTATGCAAGAGTTTATATAATGCATTGTGATCTACTGCAGTTTTTTTTCGTGCAATATATATATATATATATATATATATATTTAATCTCTACATTGAAAATTAAGGGATATACATGAACAAAATACTCAAATTTGGGAAATATAATCCGTTGCAGCTAATTAATTAATCAAAGATATTCAACTGTAAAATTAATTATACGCACAGTTCACATAAAGTAAATTTTCAAATCGTTTTCTGAGGTCTTCATTAAAATAAAAAAAAATAAAATAATAAGATACTTATTTTTGACGTTAACTATTTTTTTCGGAACGAAAATGATAATCTTCGCAATACGTTAAAAATGCCGTCAGCTGAAAACGTACTTTCTGTTGTAAAACTATTCGCCTTCCCCTCTAAAATACTCATCATAGAACCTGTGCTGCCATATATCTTCGTAGAGTGGATTTAGAAGAATACTCCTGCTAAGTATCGTCAAAAAATTCGAAAAAATGGTTATTCTATTTAATTTTAAAGTGAGTGGTACTTATAAGTACCGTCGGTAGATAAAGAGTTAAGTTTCATCAATATTTCTTAAGGCTTGTAAATTATTTTAGAGTTCCCGCGTTTATTGGTTATTACTAGTACCTTCACCAAATTTATCCTTCACTTAGAATTAGCCCCTAAATTCAATGTAGTATGCTATTTCAGATTTTTGTTATTGAAGCTCATATAATGTACATACATTGTAATGGTTTTAAATCTCAAGGGGTATAATGAAAAAAACAAATTCCATAAGAAGCAGCAGCTCATAAAGAAAAGAAATAAGACAGGCCACATCGAAGCTTGTTTCAGAAGCAAAAGTTCAGTATCCCATTTAATTTGAGCATATGAAAATTTATATCTTTTCGGTATCATTTTACAGTTTCAAGTTTATAATGAGTTTCATTGTTATATATTCCAATTTTAAAATGCCTTTGCCTTCAGGTCTTTTTAATTTGATTTGATTTTTGTTGTACTCTGTAAAACACAGCAAGGTTATAGAGGACGTATCCATAATTTTGAATCTCTAATTGAATGACCACTCTCTAAATATATACGCTATGAAGATCTGATAAAATTTAGCCATAACATACTTAACATGTATTAGCCCATCTATAAGCCAGATCATCCAGATTCAAGTGGCCCGAGACTTGAATTCCTGACTCTTCGAGCACGAGTTTGAAATCTCGACTCTAATATATTTATGTAAATGCATCGACCTTCAAATTCATCAAATTGGCTTGAGGAGATTTGGTCAAATGTCATCCTCATCACCAGACTGTCACTCAAAATGACGAGTTCCTCACCAGTAACATTTAAACTGCTTATGAATGTGACGTTAATTTAACAATGAACCAATCATTCCAGGATATTTCTCAGCTTCTGTAGTTTTCATAAGATTCTCATACTATCAGTCTTAACATTCAATTAAATCTACTAAGCCATTGGGTTTTTATTTATTATAAAATACATCACAAAAAATCAGTCACCCTGTGTTCCTGAACATTTTGGGAAACAAATTCTTTAAGCTTGATGGAATAATTAATCGTTACCTTTGAGAGTAGGTTAAGTAACTAAATAAATAGCGCAGTGATGACCGATGATATTTTTACGTAAACAGATATCTGTAAATAGATATCAGTAAATACATATATAATGTTAAAATAAACAATCACAAAAGTGTATTGCATCTCTCATCCAAGTAATGTATTAAAAAAAAGGCTTTTGTGTGGTTTAAATTATTCCTTTACTTTATCAAACCTCACTTTTTAGTAACGTTCGGTATGTTTCATCACAGTATTAGGGAAAATTCAGTTTTTTTCATTTAGTTCTTAAAAAATTGAAACGATATAATTACTGCTGTCATCTGACGACTCATAACATAATTGTATCAATTTTACAATACGTTTTCTACAGAATAAGAGATGCATTTTTTTACTTCTTCTCTTCCAACAAGTATTTCTTAAATTCCGAAGAAAAATATTTTGTACATAGAGCAATTGTAATTCCAAAGGATTACATGTTGTGCTACTTGATTATCACCACAAAAAAGGGCCACAACTACACTGAAGTGCCACTGAATTAGGGATACCTACCTAGTAACGAGTTGGACCTCATCTGGCTTTGATTACGGCTGCCACATGGCGAGACATAGATTCAAAAAGAGTTTCTGGAAACGTTCCGCGGGAATGACTTGTCAAATACTGGCTAAAGCTGTCCATAATTCAGAAAGGTTTGTTGGTTCTGCGTGACAGCCTTTTACGCCTTCTTCCAATACACCCCAAAGATTCTTAATAGGATTTAGGTTTGGGCTTCTAGGTGGCCAATTTATGACAGAAAATGTAAGAGGAATGCTCATTCAACATGCCAGTAGTGAAACGAGAATTGTGAGAGGTACAGTTCTCTTGCTGGAAAACTCAATTACCGTGCACATAACATAACAGCATAAATGGATAGAGGTGATCACACAGCAACTCAACGTACCGAATCGCATTGTGGGAATTTGGAATACACACCAAAGATCCCAAACAATGCCAGGAAAAACACCCTAGATTATGGTTGAGCTACCATTCCTTTGTACCCTCACCTGCATGATCCATGGCATGAGCCTGACACCGTATCCTCAGCCTCAAATCGGCGTTAAGTAGTTGGAATCGAGACTCATCACCTTGCGCTACTGGTTTCCAGTCATCCACCCTCCACTCTCTGTGCTCTCTTGCCTAAACAAGACGTTGAGTAATGATATTCTCGCAGAGAGGTCGACGACTAGCGAAACCCATACGGTGAAGTGAGCGTTGCACAGTCCGTTTACGGACTGTACGACTGTCGCCGCTATTCAGCTGGGTGGTAGTTTGAACTAATGTTTGGCTTCACTGACTACGTACAATACGCTTGAGCCGTCTCTCACTACACACTGTAAAGTCTAAATGTCCTTTGAAGTTTGCCCGATCGCTAGTTTTTTTTTTTTTTTTTTTTTCCACCATCCATTTATTCTTGGTATACTCTTCCCACTGTCGACCTTGAAAATCTCAGCCGTCTGACGATTTCGAAAATTGAATGGCCTATGCGCCTTGCACCTACGATTTGTCAGTGATCGAAGGCGTCTAAATCGCGGAGCTTAACCGTACTGGAAATCCCAACAACTAATTCAGTACAACCACTTTACGCGCAATATATTTAGTTACCACAGCGCCCTCACTTGCGCTGCATAATTTGCATAGCCCTTGCTATCCCTAACTCAGTGATATTTCAATGTATTATATGATTGAATATAAACTTTTTTTTTATTTCCAGAACTATTTTAGATTATTTTAAATAGGGTGTTTTATTTTAAATACAATGGCTCAAGTGCAGACATTCACTATTAAATATTATATCTACACAATCTATCAAAATTAAAAAACAAGAAACGATTTTCTTAAAAGTATTTAAAACATTATTCATTTCTAATGATAATGATTTTCATAAGGATCAATAAAATAATTTTCATTTTTTACAATAATTGCCCTTTTTTTGGTAAAATATTGCATTTAGTTTATTATTTTTATAGGTATGTCATCTTTCCAGTATTAAAACTAGGTTTTATTGATATGACTAAAAATGTCTCCATATTTGTTATTAATTTAATTTTTGTTCACTTAATGTTAAATTTTGCTTGACGTAAGTATATTTGTCTCTAGAAGTATAATTAATCGAAGTTTTAAGTTTCACCGTAAAACTTTTAAAGTATTATATTAATTTAATTTTCTGGCAAGAACCGATCAATTTTGAATACTAGTCATTCACTTTAAATACTAGATTATATATAAAGTATTAAACTACGTAATGGCCCCGTCATTAATTAGTCTGCATGCCTTTAATTTATCTCCCTCTTTGTGTGATTTCAACAAAGATAGTTTAAACCCATTCTATTTTATTCTTAAGCTACGTTTTACCAGTATCTTTTTTATTCCAATTTATTAAGAATTTATATTTAACAGCATAACTAATGGGAATTTCAACAATTATCATCTCCTGATTGTGTGAACATTGATTTAGGATGTTTTTCTGATGAAAATAACTACTGCTGTAGCTTTTATCTCTAAGTTGCTGGTTATAAAGCAATTTTAGAACTATTTCGAGTATCAGACATAGAAAATAATCAGCCTATTCAGTTTATTAATTCGTTCTTCTGGTATATCATACTAATATTTTATCGACTGTTTCTTCTATAACAAAAAAAAATTTACAATACGGAAAAATGTTTCTCGAAATATGCTTGCTAAATGCATTTGATAATAAAATATTCCGCTTTATCCTTCGAGGAAATGTGTTAAATTCTCGAAGAAACCTTTCTCTTAGCGTAAAGCACGCCGAGTAATTAAAATGAAAATTATGAATCAATTTGAAAAAATAACAATTTTTTCCCTTAAATCGTATAACTAATTATATATTGTCAGGGTTTGCTGTTTCATTTTAAGCACTAGTGATCTGTCATTAATACACATTTCACTAATTTTGATCTAATTTTCTTTTTACGTTTGTTGACTTGATGGAATTTATTACTTTGCTTTCTCCTTATCCTGCGTGGCTCGAAGGTCGTGGGTGTGAGAGAGTTCGAGGAAGAAGTAGACATGATCATAAAAATAGCTACTTTTATTATATCTTTAGCACACTTAATCAAATATATAAATTTATAACTTAACTCTGAAAGCAACATAAAGTCCTAACCCTCAATCGGATGTACTAAATTACTGAAAATACTTATCTGAAGTGAAAGCTCCTTGTATGATCCTTCTCGAATCCCGATAGCTCCGTCTGCACCAAGGTTGATCACCAACTCCTGGGGTTTCTACGTCTATTTATAATCTCAAGGCATCACGTTTGCTAACACTTGGATTTCACACTTAACAATCAACGCTTAAACATTAACACTCACATACTCAACGAAATACACTTAAATAGTAGTTACATTTGCATAAAATTAAGTCGTCTGCACTGAAAGCGATTTTATAACTAAAGTCACAATAACAGAAGACTTTCCCAAAAAGGTTTAGTACAAGAACCCGAATAGTACCCTTTACAAGCCGTCTCTTTTTTAGACTGCGGAATATGATTTTAAAAATCATATTATATCTAAAATGATTTTAAATTTCTCTACAATGATTATAGAGTTAGGATCGTATTATTGTCTTAAGATGTCCGGATAGAACATTTAAAACTTTTTTTTTCTGTAATGGGATTGCGCATTGGTATTTCTACCTTTGCAGATCTAGTACATTCTCCAGGATCTAGTATCACTTTTTAATGCGGCGCTATTTACGCAAGACCAATTATTGACGCCCAGTTCTTCCCCCAGAGGGAGGCACCTGAGCGCAGCAGATGCGAAGTTTGTACTTAGGAATTTAATTTTGCCGAGAGCATCCAAGCCAAACGGGTTTTCAAGGGATATTTTTCATGCCATATAATCATACGACATGGCCGTTGTCGATTTTCTGCATCATGAAAATCCACCAACTTGGGCCTGGGTCAAACCCGCAACCTTGGGTACAGAAGGCCAGCGACAAACCTACTACGCCACTCAACCGGCACATATTTAAAACTTAACTGTCCTGCTTTTCATTTCGTGCTTACACACGGCTCGAAATTCGTATTTATTATTAACAGATCCCATGTATATTATAAAATTTTTAGGAAAATGTTTCTAAAAGTACGGACTCCAAGGGTATACAAAAACTCTGCATATGAGCTAAACGAAATAAATTCCTTTTGTAGGCCGATGAGACCATCTTAGCATTCAAACGCCGCCAGTAAAAGAAGTTAGTATTTTTTTAGCAAGCTGAAGTTTCAGTTAGAATAAAGAGTTATTGATTGAAATATGAGCAAGGATTGATCAGGAGCGTGATATGTTTTTTTATGAAAAGAAAATGTCTTGAGCTGAGATTCTTGTCGAACAGGTCCGGTCGATAACTGGAGAAAGACTAACTAAGCATCACCGCTCTCCATCAGATATGGATCCATCATAGGCTGCTATAACTCAACAAAACATCCAAAGCCTCATTCTTTCAATGCCAAAACATGTACCAGGAACCATTTCTATTCATGGTGGCGACATTCAATATTGGTTTCATCAGCAACTTAAACTCACAGAAGATTATATTTTCAATCATTTCATTTGCGTACAGATTTGCGTGTTATAAATTTTCTTCGTGATGTATGTTCTCATTTTTATATTGAAATTTGGATGGCCAGCAGTGAATATTTTATCAAAAATAGAATTATATATTTATTTATTATAAATGCAGCAGTATAAAATAGAATGTAGTAAGTTATGTATTATTTTAATGCCTTTAAAATGAATTTTGATCACCTACAACTCAATCACCAATTTGATCATTCATAATTTGATTACCAATTCGAAATCCCACTACCTCACATATACCATACACACATTTATATTTATATATATATGTTTTATATCGTCTAATTGTATTAAAATGTTCAATAGATTTAAAATTTATTTAAAAAAATAAACAAATTTGGGAAATAAAGCATTTTTTTTCTTCTACGCAATTGCAAGATTCATCAAGAAATAATTTTACTACATTGCTTAATTAGGAATATTGATGCTATAAAAAATAATTATAATGACAAGGAATTACATATCTGATGATTACTTCTTTCCCGATATGCATAGTTAATTAATATCTTTCTATTACTTATTTCTACATATATTTAAGTCGTCAAGAAGCTTGCAATTTTTTATGAGAAATTTTGTACGGAATAGTATGATTTATAAAAAATATGATCTTGTGAATGGGCATGTTTCTTAAAAAGTTAATGATGCCTTTTTTATATTTAATTAGCCTTCTTTCTATCAATGAGCAAAACGGGTTTTTTTCAGGAATTGATTAGTTGAAACTTTTAATGATCAACTGCAGTTCTAAGAATTTTAGTTCATTTAGAAATTCTCGAAATATTTCCAAATACAAATTAATTAAGTCATATAATAAAAAATACATTTTTTCTAGAAATATTTTATTTTAGTGTCCCAATAACTTATGAATAATTTAAATATTTTAAATAACCTGTTTAGTACTTCTATACTTGCTTGCGTCGAGGTATTGATTAGTTTTAATGTAAGATAAAATTTATTTTACAATCATCATCAGCATATAAGTCATGTAACCACTCTTTAAATGCACAAAAAAAAGTTTAAGTATATCTATTTATTTCCTTCTCTATTGAAAATGAAATCCTCTAATTCATACTGAAAAGGAGAATCAACTGACAATCTAAAATAATTATTTTTATTTTGAGTGTCATGTTTCAGATAATTCATACCATTTCAATAAACTTAAGAATGGAATTAATATCTTTTTTGAGTCTTTGTAAAACTAAAGATGTGCGTTAAATAATATATAAAATTTCCATGTGTTAAAGTCACATATATAAATTCCTATATGTACCCTACAATGACATTTAATGATAATATGTCAATTTCACCAAAATATATATAGATATCTGTGTTCTACTGAAGCACTTGAGGGCAAAATATGTTTGTATAGCATGAAACGTCCAACTATGTATTGATCTCTGTTTTCTGAAATTTCGAGGGAAGTAATATGAGTCAATTCTTAAATTTTTAATGCAAAATATAACTTATTTATAGTTTATTTTCGGTATATTTTAGTATTTAAAAATAACTTTTCAAAATATATCTTGTAATGCAATGTAAATAAAAGCGGAAATAAAACATAATACAGCCTACCCTTAAATTTCAAAATACTTCATACGAAACCACAACATGGGAAACATACTTCCCACCAAAAAATGGTGCTAAATGTCAAATTTATTTTAAACACTAAGCTAAATGGGAGAATATTTTATATATGATCTAAATTCAAGAAATATTTTAACATAATATTGCTGGATAAAAATTACCGTATAAAAGTCTAATAAATTGCTACACATTCTTAATTTTTAAATAATTTATAATTACGCTCAAGCAATTTTTATTTTTATTATTTTTGCATACCTCCAAATTAATTTTAAAACTAATTCATTTGTAGCAATGTATGAGTTCTTTTAAAGTATCCGACTACGTTCGGAACCACGATTTTAAAAAAGCATATAAATGGACAATTTTCATGATATTTAGTGTCACTCAGATTAGAATACATGCATAAAATTGTTTTAAGGACATGTTGACAAAAAACGTTCAATTAAATAAATATTTTGGCAAAAAATTAACTTAGAATAATCTTTTTCCAAATGCTCTCCTTTTGTGTAAAATTATTCTATTATAATAATATTTTGCCTTTATGTAGCTCAGACCTATATACAAAGGCTCAACTAGAATTTTTGAAAATTTCACTTTATTTTCAGAGTTACCACCAATTGAAATAATGATTCGCGTTTTTTTCTTAAAATTGCTCCCCTCTGTTGTCGTAAAATATATGAATAAACCCACTTCTAAGTTATATATTTAAAATTTCTAGTTGAGCCTCTGTACAGAGGTCTGAGCTATATACACAGGCAAAATATTATTCTAATAGAAGCAATTTTCACAAAAGGAAAACATTTGGAAAAAAGGTTATTCTAAGTTAATTTTTTGCCAAAATATTGTATTTAAATAAAAGGTTTTTGTCACAATGTCCTTAAAATAATTTTATGCACATATTCTAATTTAAGTGGCACTAAATATCATGAAAATTATTCATTTATGCGCTTTTGAAAATCATGGTCCGATCGTAGTCGGATACCTTAATAGTCTATACAAGTTGTTTTCTGTGTACATTACACTTCCTATAAAAATGTTTTATGTATACTTTATTTTTGAAATATATTTTTTGGTTTCGGTCTGGTATAAATTGATTGCATTTTTGAACTACAAAATGTAGTGTGAAGTTTTCATGTCGTTGTTTGTTCTTACATATGCCACCTGATCGACAGTAACATCAGATCAAAAAGACCACGAAATTCATTGTGGCAAGAGCTAGATTCTTACGCCTGTTGTTGGCCTTCGTTTTGGGCATTGTGAGAGGTTATTCCCTCCCTCTTGCCCTCCTAGATGTGTGGGAGGAAGGGAAGGAATACCAGACATATTGAAAATCAACTTATTTATTGATCAACCAAATTAACAACATTGATTCACTTAAATTCAAGAAGATAATATCTCAATATTAACAATACAAGGGGAACAATAAAGAAATGCACGAATTATGTGAAAACTATGAATATCGACTACGTTAATTTAGGATCGAATAAGTAATTCCAATTAGCTTAACGTTACATTAAGTTTAGTGACTAGTCGTCACTTTAAATCTTCGTCTATTTATTATTAGGTTGGGGAAAAAGAAATCCATTATTTTTGCATGAAATTTCAAGACTTTATTTAACATGCTTCGGAATGTCTAATATGAGTCAAATATTCGCCATTTAGTTGTATAATCTGTTGCCATTTTAAAGGTAGCTTCATAATACCTCTCTCATCGAAGTCTTGGTCCTTATTGGCGAAAAACTTTAGTTTTCACAATTTCCTCTTAATCCCGATTTCTTATCACTCAGGAAGTTTTGCATTGTGAGAAAAAGGTGGTAATCGCTTGGTGCCAGGTCCGAACTATAGGGTGGATGCATTAAAACTTCTCAACCAAGCTCCCAGAGAGATTCTGGTGAGTGACTACAGACTTATGTGGCCAGGCGTTGTCTTGATAGAACACAACACCTCTTCTGTTGGCCAGTTTTGGCCGTTGCTGTTCAGTCGCTAGCTTTAAATGCTCCGATTGTTGACAGAAGTGATCAGAATTTAGTGTTGATCATACGGAAGTAAATCATAATAAATTATTCCTTTAAAGTTCCACCAAATACACAGTAGAACCTTCCTGGCCGTTAGTCCTGGTTTAGCCACCGTTTGATCTGCTTCACCGCGCTTTGACCACGATCGTTTTCGCACATTGTTGTCGTACGTGATCCATTTCTCATCCCCTGTCACCATCCATTTAGGAATGGAAATTTTATTCCGTTTGGCAAAGGCTTCGCAGATGAAAATGCGATCCATCATGTTATTTTGTGTTAATTGGTGTGCCACCCAAAGATCGAGCTTCTTTTAAATCCAACTTTGCGCAAATGGTTTAAATTTATTTTATGGTCAATCTTTAGCTTCTGGGCGATGCTACGACTACTAACATGCCTGTCAACTTCATTTATTTCTATGATTTTATCGACATTTTTGACGACGGGCCTGCCTGTGCGAGGTGCTTCTTTAACATCAAAAAATGCCTGAACGGAATAGACTAAACCGAAATTGCACGTAATTAGCTGTTACAGTATCGGCACTATAAACACCATTAACAATTTCCGCGCCTGGTTTCATCTTCGCCTTTATCGAAGAAAAACTGTAAAATGTATCGAATTTTCGCTTTGTTGACTTCCATTTATAACACTCTATAACTCACAACTGAATAGACGAAACAAAAGACAGCAAAAGAATTTTTTAGCGTGAAATGTTACCTTGATAACGAGCATGAATTTTAAATTGTTTAATCGATGTTTTACAAGATATCGACATTTCAACCTTCTATCGAAAAAATAATAGATTTCTTTTCCCCAACCTAATATTTGAAATATTCAATAATTTTTAGTGATACCTGATCAATAGCAATATCTCACCTGTCTTTCTTTATCTCCTTCTCTTCGTGCTAGATGGAAAACATTAACTATATATAGTATATTTAATTTGACTATCATGGTATCTTCTTCAGAAGAGTTGATTGTGAATAAACGCGAATGATAGCCCTAATATTTCAATAGAAGAATAGCGGAAGGTAAGCGAATACATCCGTCACAGCATTATATAGGGTACAGTAAGATTTTGCTTGGTTTCACCATAATTTTGAGAAAGAAAACCCAGTAGGTTGTCAGGGGCTTTTCACCTTTTTCCCCCTTCCAACAACCTCATGAGGGGACTTGCGGCTCGATGGCTATTCAGAGTACCCCCCCGCCGCCAAGACACTATACATTTACAAACATACTGGTATTCTCCGGAATTAAAACCCAGGGCCTACGTCACCGCATTTAGAGTCATTATCCACGATACCGGACAGACGGCTTTCTTGTCGTAAAACCTGTTTCATTTCTTAAAAAAAGTGTTCTCAATCTGATAGTTTTCTAATGTTCATTAGTGGATAATTACTGAAAATTTCGGTTTTTTTCATTGCACCTATTTTTAAGAGTATGAATTTTGATATTTAGTTATGATTGGGTTATCCTTTTTTCACTTATAATTATTCGAATTATTTTGCATTATATTTCGAATTGATTGATTAAATTGAATTGAACTCATGCATATAAATAAATATCATTCTGAAAATATATCAAATACTTTTATTAGATGCTTAAAAACAAACTTGAGCTAGAACAGTAATTTGAAATATTTATTACAAAGAAAAAGAGAGGAATGTCGAATAAATATTAAATAATTTATTTTGTACTTTTCCAATATGTGTATAATGATTTATGTCATTTGATTCAAGTACAAATATTTAATTATTGAATAATTTATGGTTTTGGGATATATAAACTGGTATTTTATTAAGATTTATTTTTCCCAGAATTGTATCTGTTTGAATTAATCTTCATTAAAAAACTCTAGTATTTTATCAGAATTCATTAAAATGTATGCAAACAGAAAGGTAACCTTTTTAAACATTCTAAGATCTCAAATTTATTCTCAAAATTATTATCAACATTAGTTTAAATAATCCTGGTATATATATATATATATATATATATATATAATTTATTTTACCCCCAAACATTTTTTTACTTACATTTATTCCAAATCCTTACATTAAATCTCTCAGCATAAAGTATCTAGTTAATTTCTTTTTCCAGAAATACAAGAGAAAAGAGAAAAAAAACTTTAAAAACAAGCAAAATGAACTACTTTTTTCCTATTTTCATTTTTATTTCAAACATCTCATTTTACGGATGTAGTGTCACATTACATAAAATATTTTTCATTACTTTTTTTGAAGTATTTTTTCGTTATTGGTTGAACTTGGTATGATTTAAAAAATTCCGTTGCTTCAATTCAATTTATGCTTTCAAATCTTTTCAAAATTTACAAGTTAAAAATAGAACATTTTCAATCATCTTAGAAATAGAAAATACGTCACAAAAGTATAAGAAGAAATTCCATCATATTTCTTTAAGTAATGAAACAGATAAATAAGTATGTTATGCTCGTCCTTAAGGAGCAAAAATATTCTTTAGGAAAATAAAACACTTTAACATAAAACATGAGATCAAATAATAGATTCGGCTATGATGTTAAATGAAAAAGGTTTTGATCATATCTTATAACATATTGCATATTAAAATCAATGATATTAATGTAGTAATCGCTTACAACAAAACTGAAATATTTGTTCTTGTTAAAAGAATTTCGTATTGAAAAACATTACAATATATATATATATATACACTCAGGAACATTGAAAATAGCGACCCAAGAAGAAAGCATCGGATTGAAATGGAATTTAATACACATAATGACACAGATGAGAGATTCACTTAATCTCAAAAACAAGACAATTAAACGAATACAGGGTGTGCAACGACACAAATACTGGGCAACTTCAATAGCGTGTTGGACCACCTCCAGATGCAATACATGCCGCCACACGGACCGGCACTGAGTTGATTAAACACCTTACGTTGTCCTGAGGCAGATGGGCCCACAAATCTTGAGCAGCCAACTTTAAATGATGTACAGAGTGACACGATGGCATCTGCCGTTTTAGCTGATGCAGCACGGGGGAGCGGGTCAGCCATGGAAGAGTCTGAATATGACGTTGGAAGTCTTGAGCAACTCTTGCTGTATGCGGATGAGCTTTATCTTGCTGGAAAATTGCCCCTGGGAGACCATTTAGGAAAGGTCCTATATGGGGTAGAAGAATATCATCAACGTAACTTTGGCCCGTTAAGGTTCCACGCATTACAGTTAAAGTGGACCTGCTATCATAGGCTATGGCCCCCCAGACCATTTCACCAGCTGTGCGGGCAGCGTGACGTAGACCAGTGTAAAGGGAATTGTACCGCTCACCAGGTCGCCTCTACACCCGTACACGGTTATCATCTGTCCCCAAAACAAACCGGGATTCATCACTAAACACAACCTTTTGGCAATCTGTGACATTCCACATTGATCTGGCTTGGCACAACTGTAGACGCAGTTGTCGATGTTCCGGTGTTAAAGGGAGTGCACGGAAAAGGCGCTTGGATTTAAGATTTGCTTCTGCAAGGTGACTGAAAATTGTTTGTGGAACAATTTCTACGCCTGCGTCTGCTCGTATCGTTGAACGAGTCACTGTGGAGTCCACAAGTGCATGCAGCATGATCCTTCGATACTCTCTCCTCGTGGTCTTCCTGGTCGCTCCAGACCCGGTTTTTGGCACGTGGGTACCTGCTGGTGTCCACTGCTCCCGACAATTTCTAACGGGACACTCCGAACGATCCACCTGGCCAGCAACACGGCGCGTCGACCAGCCTGCAGTTTTCATCCCGATGATCAGGCTTATCTCTAACTCGCTTAACTGTGAGAAATGTCTTCTAGCACGTTTACCTGGCAAGTTTCGCTTACCAAAGTCCTCCTACAATCGGCGGGTAATAGTGACGTTTATGAATCTTCGAATTTGAGCTGGCTTATATAGCACCCTCTTCCTGATTGTAACGCCACCTCGGCGTGTATGAGCATGCGTATTGGCACAAAACTTCGATCTTTTGCATGTCACATTATGCTGTACTTATTTGCAAAGTTGATTGCTGCACTCTGATTGTGTTGTGGGAGGTGTTGGGATTAGTGGATCCGAGAGATGTCATTTACACGAAGACCAGGCTCAGGACGCCCTCGAAAGACAGGTCGTCGAGACGACAACCACACCGTAAAAAATGCGCTCGCACAGCCAATAATTTCATCGGCCACCATCCAGGCACAGTTAGAGCCTTCACTGGGGTTCCCTGTGTCTTCTCGAACCATACGAAGGCACGTGGCTGAAGGAAATTTGCGATCACGGCACCCATTACGTGTACTGCCCCTGACCCCCGCCCATTGACGCATCCCTTTGGAGTGGCATCGCGCACGAAGAAAATGGACTGCAACGGAATGGAACCTGGGTCATCTTTAGAAACGAATCCAGATTCAATTTCAGCAGTGGTGACGTGTTCGTGTGTGGGCATCCCGTGGTGAATGAAGCATTCCTGCCTTTGCTTTACAGCGACACAGCGCTCATTAACTGGTTTCATAGTATAGGGTGTAATTGCCTACAATAGACGGTCACCCTAGTATTAATCCGTGGCACCACATGACAGCCTAGTGGTATGTCCAGGACATCCTGAAAACATATGTGTTGCCACTCACACAAAGGCTCCGAGAGAGCCTTTTTTCAACAAGACAATGTTAGGCCTCACACGAAAAGAGTGTCACAAACAGTAAAACAAGAATATTTCTGTAGTGTTACAACCAATCCTTGGCCTGCAAGATCCCCAGGTTTTACTCCAAATGAGCATATCTGGGGTTAGTTCGGGAAGGCGAGTTTGGCATCCCACGAGTTTGAACGAACTAGAGGCAAGGTTATAGCAAATATCGAACGAAATATCTCAAGACATCATACAGAACTTGTATGTCTCAATGCCCGATCGTATCGCATCGTGCATTTGGGCTAGAGAGGGTTCAACAGGATAATAAATCCTCCGTTATCTTGCTTTTTTTCTCTGAGAAATAAATGATTATTTTTCTTTGATTTTCTTATCGTGTACTTATATCAAAGTAGTCATTACATATGTAAAGTTTCCTTTTATTTTGACGACTCCTTCGTTGTGTGCTATTTTTTTTGTTCATGAGTAGATATATATATATAGCGAAGAACTTCTGATTTCAGGAAAAACATCTTCAGAATTAATTTTCATCTTGTTTATTTACACATACATAACGTGGGAGAGATCGCAGGAGATTTTTGCTTTATATACCCGGCAGTGAAGACCGCGTGACTATATTGTAATAAGAGCTATGAATGGTTAAAATGGCCGGGAAAGGGATTTCTGTCACTAGTTGATTATATGATTAAGATTAGGACATTAGTTTTGAACGAAAGAATCAAAGCTTGTTTAAATATTATTAAAAGATTTAATTAAAAGAATGCTATAGGGAAATATTACACACACACATATATATATATATATATATATATATATATATTAATATACATTTAATTTCTATTATTTTTATAAATTCTTACACCTATTTTGTACTTATATTTCTGTTTTATTGCTTCAGCTATAGTATTATAACTACTCACGTCTTTATAGTACAGATTATATATATATATATATATATATATATATATATATATATATACATATATATATATACATATATATATATATATATATATATATATACAAATATATATACATATATATATACATATATATATATACATATATATATATATATATATATATATATATATATATATATATATATATATATATATATATATATATATATATATATATATATATATATATAAGCAACATTCAGTTCATTTGAATTTATTTCCTTACATCAGTGTTTCTCAAACTGTGTGGCGCGCCCACTGGGGAAGGGCGCGGTAACCTTGCGAGGGGGGCGCGAGCATACTGAAAATAAAAGGTTTAAAAAAATAAATTTTTGGAATGAAGTAAAACAAAATGCTTTCTGACAGAATAAAAAATACACATTTACACTCATGTAATTTATTTTTATCATCTGGTGATCATCAAAAATAAAATATTCCAGTTCAAACGCCCATTAGATCTTTGATCCTATAACCCTATTGATCCTATTTGATCCTAAGATCTTTGATCCTATCTTTGATCCTATAACCAAATTAAAAAAAATATTTCGTTTGCTTTGCGGTCAATATGAAAACGATGAGATTTTTTATTACGTTTCTTTTAACCTAAAATATTACTTTAGCTGACCTTCGAACTTACTGGTATGGTTATCTCCGTCTTTTTCTTAGGGAAGTTGTAAATATATATAATATATTTCTGTTTCATCTTTTTCCCTGAGAAAGAGTTTTATGATATATGGATAAGCATATTGAGCTCTTTGAAGAACTATTTGGCCAAGATTTATTTTTATGAGAATTTTGAAATATATATAATGCATAATGAAAAACGTTTTATACAATTATTTTTTAGAACATGCTTCACTTTCCCCATGAACAATTTTGTAGTTTTGATTGCTGTGCTGTACGACTTATTATGGTTTATAAATGTAAATAAGCAGAACATTAAAAAAATGGGCATCTGTGATCCCTATTGAAGGAAGTTGAAACTGATCAAGCAATTGAAGAACCTACTGAAATAAGGCATATTAATCAAGATAGCGAAAATAAATATCAGAAAAGCGTTAGACATGAAACGTTTGAGTTGATTTGAAATTTTCAAATGTTGCCTAAAGATCTCTATGAAGAAAACTATGAAGCCGTAATGTAGCACTTCGCCTTGTCAAAAAGACACAAGGAAGAAAAAGTTCAAAATGCTGTTTGTATATCATCAAACAACAGCAAAACTACAAAAACGTGAACAAAATATGACAGTTTAGCAGGAAAATAAAGTTCCTGTGTTGCTAGCAAAAAGTGTTTGTGATTTATATCCTTTATTAAGGACACGCACATTTGGAACATTTTCTTTAGTTTTATTGGATTTTTTCTCAAATTTTCTAAGAAAAATTGAAAATTGAGTCCTTGAAAGTAGGTAAGTATATTTTCTCTTAAATAAATTATTCATTGAAATTGTGATTTTTATCGTGTGTAGTAAAAATGACTATAAAATATATTATAGTTTTAAAACAAACTAAAAAACACGCTTTTATAGTGAATCGAACTAAATAGTAAAAAGAAAGTATTACTTAAAAGTAACACATACAAAATTTAATACTTATCTTGTTAATTTGTACGGTTTATATTTATGATTGTATTGTAGCTTTAGCGCCAAAGTGCATTATTATTGCATTCAATACATTGTTATTTTTAGGGGGGCACGATAAAAATTATGATTGAAAATTGGGTCGCCAGTAGTGAAGGTTTGAGAACCACTGCTTTACATTGATATGTATAAATGCAAGCATTAAATAAAATCAATGGAACAGAAACAATCAGATGAACTTAAAGAAAAAAAAATACGAATTATTCATTTTTTTTAACCTAAATACTTTGTTTTTGGAGGATAATCTGATTTTTTCTTTTCGTTGTCTTTTATAGCATTGCCCATTATAGTTCATTCTGTTATTCATTTGAAGATTGGAATATTCTCCTAATTAACTGCACATACTTTTCATGATGTTCTTCATTTCGGATTACGTGGTTACAAGAGTTGCAATGTTCACTTCATTTTCGTCGTCGTAACCTGCATCAATGATATCTTTTGATATTTGAACAAATTCCAAAATGTCTTTGACTGTTTTAATTGTTTTTGTATACACATTATCATAATCTAATGCAACAAAATCTACCGATGTCCCTGTAGGACAGTCTAGTCCAGATAGTATTTTCCGTATATTGTTCATTTCCAGATGGAAAATGTTTTCGTGTTAAGCGATTTTCGTTTCTTTCTACAAAAGGAAAATTGTATTTTAATGCATAGTAGCTTGTCTGGATCGTTGTATTATTCCAATATTTCGTCTTAAGCGTTTTCACGTTAAGGGGACATTGTACGATTCACGCAAATATTTTTAAATTAAGGATTTTCAATTTTTTTTTCTGTTGCCTCTTTTGTGTGTGTATACTATATAAAACTGATTCTGTACAGAAAATTTCATAAAAAGCTACTCATTTAATTTTTATAGAAAAAAAAAATTGTGAAATTATTTTAAAATGCTACTTATATATATATATATATATATATATATATATATATATATATATATATATATATATATATATATATATATATATATATATATATATATATATACTCCTCCTACAAAGATTTACGTACACACACGGAATTTGATTTACGAGTAACTCAAACCAAGTATAACAAAATTTGGTATGGGTTTTGCGACAACATGATTAGAATTTGTGCAAAACTTCTTTTTATGAATGCTTATTGAAAATTCTTTTAAAAATGTATAAATTTTGAGTTGAAAAAATAAGTATTGCTTTGATCCAAAAATGCATACCAACTTTTGTTACATGTACTATTAGCAATCAATAAAAAAAATCAAAGAATTAGGCGCAATAGAAAAAAAGCCATAGCATTTTAAATAAAGACAAACTAGTTATATTTTATTTTTCAGAGATAAGTAAATTTAAGGTTCTGGTTTGTGTGCCATAGGGATGTGAATAAAAACGAACGTAAACGCTGTGATAATTCTACGTTTTTTTAAGCTTAGAGCTTTCGAATTTTATGAGACTATAAAAAAGTATATAAAAAAAAATTTAGGATAAAAACAATAGAGAGAGAGATTTGATTTTTTGACCGAATTTTTTCAATTGAATCGTATTGTGTCACCTTAAACGTATTTTACTGTAGAATTAAACCGTAAATATATATCAAAGAATTTGATTACTCCTAATTAATAATGAGCAATTTACTAGTAGATAAGATAGTAAAATTGTTAGTGTGTTAAATAGTTAGTTAGTGTAATAGTAGTTAGTGTTAACAATTAAAATCTGAAATTTTTTAATCTTTGCTGTTATTCCCGTACGAAATTATTTCAGATTCACATGCAAAATAATGGATGTTATTAAATTTAATTATGTTAGTTACCTTGTAATACAATTAAGGTATCCGACTACGTTCGGAACAATGATTTTACAAAAGCGTATAAATTGATAATATTTATGATATTTAGTGTCACTTGGCTTAGAAAAACGTATATAAAACTGTTTGAAGAAAACTATTACAATAAAAAATTACTTTAGCACAATATTTTGACTAAAAATGAACATAGAATGAGCAATTTTCAAAATATCCGCCTTTTATGGAAAATGCTTCTATTATAAAAAATATTTTGCCTGTATGTAGCTCAGATCTCTGTACAGAGGCTCGATTACAATTTTTGAAGCATATTTTAGAAGTCGATTTATCCATATTTTACTACAACAGAGGAAAGAAATTTCAAGAAAAAAAAAACGCCGATAATTATTTCAATTGGTGGTAACTCTAAAAATAATGTGACTTTTTAAAAATCCTAGTTCGGACTCTTTGAGAAGTCTTTATTTTATATAAGCAAAATACTATTATTATAGAAGCATTTTTTTTATAAAAGGAGAATGTGTTTTGAAAAAAAGGTTATTCTATGGTCATTTTTTGTCAAAATTTTGTTCTTAAATAATTTTTATTGTAATACTATTCTTAAAACAATGTTATATACATTTTCTAATCTAAGTGACAGTAACTATTATAAATATTATCCATTTATACGCTTTTGCAAAATCATGGTTCCAAACGTATAGTTGGATACCTTAAATATTTAACTTAAAAAAGTCCAATCTAATAAAAATTAAAAAATATATCTTTAGTTTTTCTTACTTGCAGATTTTATACACCATAATCCTCACTGCGGGAGTGTTCCACCTGGATACAGTCTTGGAAACCACAGGTAAGGAATTTAAAAGATCATTTCTGAATATTTTAAATTAAAATAAGTAAATAATTTAATATACTAATATTTTTTTCTCATCGACAAACAATTTTAAGTGCTGGACTAATCCTCTGAATTTAATATTTAATAACAAAATTCGATGCTACTATATTACATAAATATGAAAAGGAATGCAAATTAAGCTTCTTAAATCCATTAATCTGAATATCAAATAACTCGAAATGCTGACATTTGATAACAGATGCAAACCCAATACTTTAGTCGTTTTCTCAACTGAATAAATCCCATTGCATTTATGTGTAAATTTTCACTTAAATAAACTTCAATATCTAAGTATATCTGAATCAATCGACCAATATATTATGCATCATGAATATTTTGGAGTCCTAATTGGCATAATCCTCATTGAATTTATCAATACTGAAATATAAATCAAATCAAAGTATCAATATGCATTCTGTTTATCTTTCACCAAATTTTATTAAATAGTTACCAATTTATAAAAATAGTTATTGTAGAAAATTTAAGCAAAAATAAACTTACCTAAACTATTTCTTTAAATAAAATTGAATGATTATTTGTAAATTCAATTGTTATCTTTGAGTAATAAAATGATAAAAATTATTAATTGCAATAGCACTTTAAGAAAAATATTAGTATGAGAAAATTTTCAAAGGATATATATATCAAAATCATACAAGTACACACCGGAATAGTTTCCTGGAAAGCTTCAAAAATGACGAAATAAATTTACCTAGCCATGTCATAAGCCTTGATACAACTGTAAAGGATTTAAAATAAATAAAAAAAATATTAAAACGTGTGACCAGATTTAAAAATAAATCCTAAAACAATTTTATTTTATCTTTAAGTTTAACGTATTAATACATTTATAAAAAGCGATTATCTTTTGATTTCATATTGACCCTACGTCTCTATGGTCAACCATCTTTAGAGGTCTGAACTACCTCATGAGAATTTCCATTACAGTTATCCTTAAAGAAATTATAAGATTGTTCGAATTAGAATGTGCTGTTTTGGTCACAACTTTGCTTCTGATTCCGGCCACAATTTAATGGGGAGTGGATTTGATTCCCGATTGCTGGAAGGCTAATCATTGTATTCCATGAAGTTCGGAACATTTTCTTTCAATCACCACATGCTCATCTTCCCCATATGACCATGCTTCTCAAGCTTTCAACATTTTCGACCCAATATTCAATCATAATTTTCATCACACCCTACCCCTCCATACGACTTTAACATCTTAAGAGCCACCAGTGTGTATAAACGTCTTGTTCAGCCAAAGCCATAATTACCTCGGACTCATATATACGTCTTTCCGAAGTACGATCTTTTCTGTAGTACTGCTACCCATAAAATTATTCCAAATGTTTTCGAAAACAACTAAAGGACCATGACGGAGTTGGCAAAAGATTTACTTATTCCAAAGGATTTGATAACTTATTCCTTTTCTCCCCCCCCCCATTACATCGCCTACGCACGCCTACGTGGAAAGAATTTGCATAGGTTAGTGAATCGCGTAACTTTCAATCAGCAGTTAAAGGATTAATTATAAACCGTACAAATTATCAAAATGAGTGTTGATTTTTGTTTATAGTTTTATATATGACATGTCCATGGGGTCATTGGTAATTATTAAATTTGTTCTTAACTTAGTATATCTAAATTAATTATAAAATACATTGTGTAATATTGATACATTTATAAGTGTATTATATCAGTGTAAATGTGTGTTTTATTTTTTTATTTTATCATAATGTATTTTGTTTACTTACATTCCACAAATTAATAATTTTTTTTTAGAAAAAATCGCTTGTCTTCGACTTTTTAATATGCTTGAGATCCCTCATAGAGTTATCGCACCAATTGGTTCTTCCGGGACAAATGACTGTCTGGGCAGCGACTCTTTTATTTTCATATATCGAAAGCCATGCGGCAGGGCCATAAATTAACCAGTCGTTCCAAAACCTAGAATACAATCTTTACTTACGTACCTACTTGGGAGAACCGACTCACCGAGAAGATAATTTATTCATATACAAAACAAAATACATGTACAAAATTTTCCCGAAGAAGGACACTCCCCAAATTGCTTGATACGATACAGTAAAAGAAATTGAGAAAAGTGACCTCTGTCCGGTTAACGGAATATGATTAAAAATAAAATTAACATGTTCATACTTTAAAAAAAAAAAAAAAGAAACAGTCTCTCCCACACACAGATGCTAATGAGACAGCAATCTCCTTAGAAATAAAATAAGATACATAGGGATACCACACTCCTAAAAGAGAATACATAGAACAGGCAGGAAGAGAATTCAAGATGAAATACAGTGAAGGTTCATAAATTTTTCATATTATATTTTTAGAAAGAGAGCTAGAAAGGCAGTGGTCGCACACACACACGAAGCAACAGAGAGTCTATGTCCACATACACTGGTGTGCAAAAACTAAGGACGAGACGGATTTTTCAATATACCTTTGTACAAAAGCTTTCCAAATCAACACATTTAATACCGTAAAATCCCCAATACGTAAGGACATCTGTAATGTAAGCAACACTTACTAAAAGAGAAATCAGAGGGATAAAAAGAAGCTTGATTGAAAAAGTAGCATGGAGCGCAATGCGACTGAAGGCCGAAACATCCCTGTGATGGGTGTCCAGCAAGAAACATCCGGTCTTTAGTAGGGGATATGAACTCCCCTGACTGCTAGGCAGGTTTCACAGCGTCTTCCCATGCTGAGAATGAGGGTGTCAATGAGTTGTTGAGGCATTGCTGCCCATTCGTCTTGCAGCGCCAATCGAAGCTCCCGCATCATTACTGGTGGTAAGGTACGAGCTGCCAAGCGTCTGCCTAGAAAATCCCATACATGCTCGATGGAATTGAGATCCGGAGATCGTGCCGGCCAATCCATACGTTCAATATCTTCACTCTCTAAGAGCTGTTCGGCAGCTACTGTGCGATGACATAGTGCATTGTCGTCCATGAAAAGGAACTGCAGACCCATAGCGCCTCTAAAAAGACGCACATATGGAAGAAGAATCTCGTTACAATAACGGGTACCGTTGACTGAACCTGCGTCGAAGATGTGAAGGTCTGTACGACTACCAAGCATGATGCCTCCCTAAATGAAAACACCGCGACCTCCATACCTGTCCCTTTCAATGATGTTCGAGGGATGATTGTGGCTTCCTCGCTCTCTCCAGATGAGTATGCGATGAGAAACACTACTCAAACTGAATCTGCTCTCATCTGTAAAGAGTACTCGTCCCCATTCATTGTCTCTCCAATTCCGGTGTTCCCGGCACTACAGAGAACGTCTTCTCCGATGGGCAGGCGTTAAAGGTACACACCTTACAGGGCGTCGTGCAAACAGACCATCACCGTGCAGTCTTCTGGCCACGGTAAAAGGCGATATCGGTCGTCCAGTCGCCTGTGTCGTGTGTCTAGCGATTTCTCCCGCTTTCTGCCGCCTGTTTCTTCTGGCCTGTAAGACAATGTACCGGTCATCTGCGGGTGTGGTTCCTCGTGGACGATCACTACTGAACCCCCGGATAGCTGTTCCTGTAGTTTGAAATTGTCTCCAAAGTCGTGAAAGGATGATGTGAGCAATTCCGAACTCTGCAGCCCCACTTGTCATACTGCGGCCTTCCTCCAACTTCCCAATGATTCGACCTCGGGTAAAAGCATCCAGATGTCGTCTAACAGATTGATTATTCGCCATTTCTCGCTGAGGCAGCAACTCGGTGTGATTTTAACTGCTATACGGCGTGCAATCTCTTTGCCAGAAATACTGATCTTACATCGACAACATGCTTTATACTACACAGACACTCCCCCATTACGTCTACCTGCATATCTGCGCATGTGCTACCGTACATCACCTTACTTAATCTCCTGATTGGTCTTTCTGTCCTCTCTGCCTCTTCGTTCAGCTGATATGCTAATTTTTCGACTTCGTCCTTAATTTTTGCACACCAGTGTAGAGGAAAGATAGCCTTAGAGAACCTGGAGTTCCCCAAGCAAAACAGGGGTGGCACTCCCCATCAAAATGTGACCATTTGGTGTGGCTAGAAAAGAAAACAGGTTCGAAAGGAGAAGTGTCACCCCAAGAGTACATCTATTCCACTTTCTCATCCAATTATTTTGCACCCCAAGACAAAGGAAGTAACATACGGAAAGAAATGCGAGCTTAAAAGGAAAGAAAAGGGTAGAAAGACACTTGATTTTGCTGCTTTTGAAGAAAAGCCCTAGCAACAAGCTAATTAACTATATCTAAAGGTTCAACGAACGGACACTGCCGCTAATTAAATCGCTACGCAGTTAAGTTTAAAAATATTTAATAAATATAAATCAATAATGTGGCCGATTAATCGACCCGATAGAAATTACATGTTGCTAGCACAAGGAAAAACAAAAAAAGTGTTCGCCATAATAATTAAAATGATTTCCTCATGATGGAGAGCAGCTCCCTCTTGTGTTCAGGCAAGGTTACATATGTTGAGACATTTTCTACAGCTCCCCACCATGAATTCTTCCAAGAGTTAATCAATAGAATTTATAAACTTGCTATAGTAGAAAAATATACAAGGAAATTCTAAATTAAAATTGACAATAATAGATGAATTATCGAATGCTTAATATGCGAAAGTTACAAATTACATAAACGATTATTATAATATGTAAACAATATTACAACTTTTAAAAATTGAGTTATCTTTGAGATAAACAAAATTACCATAACTAGAAATGGGAAAAATAACAATTTTCAAACTCAAACATACAAAATAAGCAAGGTTTGAGAATTAAAGTTCAAATTCAAGTAATATAGTGAATAAAAGCTTGAAATACGAAATTAGGATTATAAATCAAATTATTTTCAATAAATTGTTCACAATGTATTTATTATCAAAGGATACGAAAAAGTAGTTCATTCACTGAGTTTAAAGGGTATAATAATTGCACTGGTTTCCTGAAAATACCATTCTTGGTTATGACGATACAGTCTCTTATGTGTCCATCTCTACCCATAATTGTTCCCAAGTCTTAGAGAAGTTTGGACTTCTAAGACCCTTCGACGAGCACAACATTAGCAATTTTACCATCTTTGTGAATGTTCGGTGATTTAAAATGATGAACCTTTTTCAAATCAAGAAGATATTGAGTTTTCCACTTATTCCAAAAGTGTTTTAAAAGAGTCGTTTGATATTGTTTCCTTTTGATTAAGGATTCTCTATTAGACACTTTATTTGCTAGTTCAGCGAAGTGAAGAGGATAATCATGGTTTTTTCTCCCATATTGCAGGAAGTCGAGAGGTGTCAAAGGATTTGGTTCAGAAAAATCGTCTGTCACATATGTTAATGGTCTTGAGTTGATAATATATTCGATTTCAACTAAAACAGCGGTAAGTTCTTCGAATGTGAGAAGAGCTTTATCAAGCATTTTTCTGAGTGGATCTTTCGCCGGTTTCACTCGACGTTCGTAAAATCCGCCCCACCAGGGTGCTCTTTCCACGATGAATTTCCAAGTAATTCCACGAGAGGAAATAAAATCTTTAAATTTCGAGTTCCTTAAGATTTTGGCGAAGTAAATCAAGTCCTTAGATGCTGCCTTGAATGACTTAGAGTTATCCGAATAAACAACGCTACATCTGCCTAGTCTAGAGATAAATCGTCTGAACGCGAGTAAAAAATGCTTTGTAGACATGGACGAAACTAGCTCTAAATGTATACCTCTAGTTACTGCACAGGTGAAAATTGCAAAGTAACATTGTTTAACCTCCTTATCACATTTGTAAAGCATTAGTACTGCGAAGTCAAGACCCCAAATTTCAAAGGGAGGATTTTCTGAAAGTCTATCTTTCGGGAGCTGCGCTGCTATTTGGTTAGCTGGTTTTAAACTGCATTTCCTACAAATTAGACATTTTGTAATTACTTTCTTGACGAGTTGCCACCCCTTTGGTATCCAAAACTTCCTTCTAAGCATCACCAGAGAAGTTGTTACCCCACTATGAAAGTTCTTTGTATGCTCATACAAAATTACTAATTCCGTAAACTTTGAGTTAGAACGCAAAGGAATGGGTTGTTTCTAATCTAGGGAAAGTTCTGATTCATCACACCTCCCTTTTATTCTCAAATTTTTTCTATCATCTTAACAAGGCACTAAAAAACGAATTTTGAAACAGCGATAACCTTTTGGGCTTTTTCTAAATCTATTATTTCTGATACGTAAGTTTGTTTCTGGATTTCTTTAATCCAATATTCTTCCAACTTTTTTAATTCTTCAGTTTCGAGAGCACCACTTTTCTTTAAGGTGTCTCGAGTATTATTTATGAATCTGAATACAAAGGCAGTTACTCGCAATAGTTTGAGACAGAGCTTCTCAAACTTTCTGTACTGGCGCCCCCTTTTCAATAACAATTTTTATCGCACCCCCTTATACATAAATAATGTACTAAATGCAATAAAAATGCACTTTGACGCTAAAGCTACAATACGCGATCTTAATTATAAACCATACAAATTAATAACATAAGTATTAAATTTTAAATACTACTTTTAAGCAAAAAAATAACAATAAATAAAAATAAACTAAGTAATAGGATAATTATTATGGTATTTTTCTTTTCTCTAATTTTTAAATTGAACATGTTGCAAAATGCGGTGGCTGCTTGGAGGACAAAATATAGATATCTGCTAAATATAGAAAACGAACTCAGAGGGTCAATTTCTAATCATAAGCATTCCTTATAAAATTTTTGCTTTCCAAGACAAACCCATGGATGTCGTTAATACTTATTAAATTTGTTCTTAATTTAGGATTAATTAATTAGTTATAAAATACTCTGGGCAGCACTGATACATTAAAAGTTTACCGGCTGAAGTGCCCGCTCTTTGTACTCTTTGTAAGAAAATAAAACAGTATTGATATAATTGCTGAATTATAAGGAGAGTAAGGCCAAGTTTACAAAAATGTAAAATGATTGCTCAAATCATAATTAGCTTTATGTGAATTGTAATTTTAAGCCTCACAGAATTAGCATTTATAATGTATGTTAAATAATGAATATTAATATAAAATTCCGTTGAAGAATAATTGTATTATTTTTAATATTTAAAGCGAAAAGACTTCAAAATGTTTTAACCAAGGAGCAGGTGCGCACTCGATACGGTCGAGCGGGGTTATTGAGTCACCCCAATCCTTTTTTTTAAATAATTATTTTATTGTACACGTGTAAAACCTTTTCCGTTATGCTTTATATGTTTGAGAATACTCTTAAAAATAAGTCTTGGCCAAATAATCCGTCAAAGTGTGTGTGTGTTCTCCGTGGTTTTCCAAGTATCATAAAACTCTTTTGCATGGAAAGATGCGCAGCAGAGAAATACATTACTTAAAACTTCCCTAAATGAGAAAAAAACACATAAGATAGGGGTCATAACTAACTTTACCAATAACTTAGAAGGTTAAACAGATTACAGCTATAATGTGCAGTATTTCAAAAAAAATGACAGTGATGAATTTTTTCTGTTCCTAAATTTTTTCGATTCTGGGTCTTGGATCTGTTTTTTCTCTGAAAGAGTAGTGTGTTAGATTTAAAAATAAAATGTAATAAAAAAATCTCTCATCATAGGATTACAGCAAATCAAATAAAAGTTTTTTTTGGTTATAAGATCAAAGATAGCTAATTAGATTTTGAAGAAATTTTTATTTTTGATGACTTAATATCACGCCTATAAATTATATCAGAGTAAAAGAGCATTTTTTTATTATGTCTGAAAGTATTTTGTTTTAATTCATTCCAGTAAATTAATTATTTTTAAATCTTTTTTTTTTCGATATGCTCGCGCCCCCTCGTAAGGTTATCGCCCCCCAGGGGGCGCGCCCCACAGTTTGAGATGATAACTACTAAATTTACCTAAGCTCAAGAGTTCTTCCCGATTTTCGAGAATTATTTCATTTTTGAAATGTCTCGAAATTTACTTTTGAGTTTTAGATCTAGACTGCTCACGTTTTGTTTCTTGAATTTGTGAAAAACTGTTCTGCTCGTTGAAGCCAGGCTGGTCCATGCCACCAAAGTTCACTATATTTCAATTCTCTTACGGAAATTCCCCTACTTATAATGTAGGCAGGGTTTTCCTTTCCGGGGCAATGATGTCACTTCGATGGTTCAGTCAGTTTTTGAAACTCTTATATCCTATTCTTAACGAATGGTTTAAAACGAAAACTTTCCCCCTGAATCCAGTGGTAAACGATAGAGGAATCTGTATGAAAAAAGCTAGACTTTTCGAGTTTTAAAATTTTGGAAACTTTGCAACACAACCTAGCAGAAAGCAGTGCCCCCATCAATCCAAATCTCAGCAGAGAAAGAGTCTTTAACATGGCAACTCTGCTCTTGGAAGTGAAGAAACTAGTTGTAATAGTTCCTTCAGTCCTAATGACTCGAAAATATATTACAGTACCGTAAGCTTTTTTAGATGAGTCGGAAAAGCAATGAAGTTGTATATCTGTTGCATTTGAGTCCATAAAATCATAAAAGCGAGGAATCGACACTTAATGAAGGACTTTAAGTTCATGACACCTCTCATTAAAGGGCGTTTTTTATAATCAAGGGCATTTCCTGGTCCGACCCATTTCCCAGATATTTTGAATACGTTTCAATCGAATCACATAGGGACTATAAATCTTACAGTGTCAAAAGATTCGACCAGCAACTTGCAACAAAAACCTTTTTGTATTAGTCTCTTTCAAAATAAAGGATAGAAAACTTTCTATATCAAAGTAAAACACATCCCTATCAGTGTCCCATGAAATACCAAGCACTTTATAATTGTTCATATTTTGACCAATAGAGTTCGATGAAGTTTCAGTAGAGAAACCATTTTTTTCCCACAGTTTACGCAATTCGGCAGAGTTAGTAGCCCTAGTAACAAGCTAATTAACTATATCTAAAGATTCAAAGAACGGACACTGCTGCTAATTAAATCACTACGCAGTTAAGTTTAAAAATATTTAATAAATATAAATCAATAATGTGGCCGATTAATCGACCCGATACGAATTGCATGTTGCTAGCATAAGGAAAAACAAAAAAGTGATCGCCATAATAATTAAAATGATTTCGTCATGATGGAGAGCATCTCCCTCTTGTGTCCAGGCAAGGTTACATATGTTGAGACATTTTCTACAGCTTTACAATCGCGCATATGGATCGCGAAGTGATGCCCGATCCCATATCGAGGGAGATAACTTTCAAATAGTAGAAGGAAAGGAGAGAGAGGGAGTTGACATTGGGCAAAAGGCAGAACGGGATAAGCAAAATTCCAAAATAATTTTTTTATTAATAAAGTAAGTTAAAAAATAATAGCAAGATCTGAAGTTTAGGAGAGAGAGAGAGAGAAAAAGAGGATGGAGTATTTAAGATATCCAATCACATATAGATTTGGAAATAACCAAGCAAGAAATTAATTTAGTGTGAATCGTGCGATTATATATTAACAATGGAGTTGGCCAAAGAGGAAATATATAGTATTCCGACTGGGTTTAACAAGATTGCAATCAGCATTGTTGGGGCAGGAGAATACAATCCTTAGCATTTTTTTCTCGCGATAGCCGAAACTCCCTTCCACATGTGTTTAGCTCGACTACATGTTAGAGGGAACTAAAGAATGGAAATCTATTGAAATAGGTGCGTCTTCAAGTGTCCATTTTGCAGAAAAGGCTATCAAGGCTGAATCATGACATAGGGCGAGAAAAAAGAAAAAGTAGGCGTAACATTCAGCAGGCTAAGAGACGAAACTATAGCTTGCTGCCACAGCAGTGTTTTTGCTTTAAAGTACGTCGGGTGCTATAATTACTTAGTAAGAAAATTGCCAGCTATTCTTCGATAACCTCTTTGTCTAAAAACTTCGTTCACTATGCGAAATATTATTCTTTTTGGAACGTTCATTTGTTTATCAAGAAGAGTCTTCAATCAACAATGAATTTCTACAAATTATCTTCTTTATAGAGCTTGGGGTTTCAAACAAGTGCGACAATGAATTCTATGACAATCTTCTGTAATGTTATTCATGTCAGAAAATACGAGTATATTTCTAAAAAAAACGGGCACTCTTTTGTATTCTAAACATTTAAGAACTTTAAAAATCTCTGACAGTCTCTTCTTTTTAAAATGTAGATTCTATTCGACATTCGTACTTCTGTGTTATAACTCTGAATGATTTAGAAGAAGCGTGAAATAATACATTTGAAGTCTTTAATGATGAAATCTAAAATCAGCTCCTGTTTCTGTCACAGTAGATGATGTCAAATTTTTCTGTTGGAACTTGTGACACGACTTGGTATTTATGTTTACAAATTATTCATATGTTTTTAAAAATATTAACAGAAATTCCCGAAGAAATCAAAGTTATTACCGTGAAATTCGACCTATAACGTGCACTTTTAACACAAAAGATAAGATTGTAATTTTCGGGTGCACGATATACGCTGGGTATAAAAGTGAGAGCTTTAAAGAAATATAAGATGAACATAAAAAATTAGACTTCTAACTATATCGAAATACAGTTTATTTAACAGAAATGCCCCTCCATATGAACTTAAAGGATTGTAGTTAAAATAAGTGTAGTTAAAAGAAGTTTCCTATTTTTTTATATACCTTGGAATAACATCTCGAATAAATGACTTAAAACATAAAAGCATATTTACATTTCAGGGTTTTTACGAAGGTGGTGCATGACATGTGACGAAAATATCTAAAAATTAAGAAATGTAGCTCGAAAGCACAGGAGAGCTTTATACGACTGTATGAGTTATGCGTCGTATTTTAAGGTTATCTTTATCCAACTGTCAGGTGAAGATATAAACTTGATGAAAAAGTACTTCATTTACATCCGTAATTGTCATTATGAATATTGCATATTAAAAAATCTAAAATCATGTATGTAGTTTCGATATTTTACCATAAATGTAAGAATAACAATGAAAATATATCATTTTCCTAGGGAGTTGATTAATAATAGGACTAAATAATATTTCCTGCAAGTAGATATTTATACTTAACAAGAAATTTTGAAGAGATATTTGATGAAGGATAATAAAACAAATCATGAATCACACACCACGTGTCTTTGGAATACTCAGAAATAAATTAAACCACAAACATTTTCCTCCGAAATGGACCATGAATCCATGCTACAAAATGTATTCAAGGCTTCTTGGGAAAGTATGTGTCTTAATTACTCCATTCCTTGAAAATATCTATTATCACCATCAATAATTTTGAGATATGTCACGTGAATTTAATTAAGTCAATTATACAGAGTGTTTTTTTTCCAGGTATAAAAGTTTAAGTTGGCATTACATTCCAAGATGGCGGCCGATTTCACAGCTGTCAAGTGATTTATTCTCAGTTTGGTTTGGCAATTCATCATGAATAGACCCACACCTGAACAACGCTTTCAAATTGTGCCATTTTATTTCGAAAATAATGGTCGATTTTCATTAGCGAATTTTGTTTAGCGATGAAGCGCACTTCTGGTTGAATGGCTACGTCAACAAACAAAACTGCAGTATTTGGAGTGAAGCTAATCCACAAGTGTATGTCGAAACACCATTACATCCACAAAAACTGACTGTTTGGTGTGCTTTATGGGCTGGTGGAATCCTTCTTCAACAACGTCACAGTCAATGGAGATCGGTATAGAGCCATGATTACTAACTTTTTCATTCCTGAATTGAACAATCATGATTTCCAGGAGCTGTGGTTCCAACAAGACGGCGCAACATGTTTCACAGCTCGTGCTACAATCGAGTTTTTGAAAGACACGTTTGGTGACCGCCTAATTTCACGTTTTGGACCTGTGAATTGGCCTCCAAGATCTTGTGATTTAACACCGCTAGACTATTTTTTGTGGGGCTATGTAAATTCATTGGTCTATGCGGATAAGCCACAAATGCTTGACCATTTGGAAGACAACATTCGCCGTGTTATTGCCGAAATATGGCCACAAATGTTGGAAAAAGTCATCGAAAATTGGACGTCTAGATTGGACTACATCCGAGCCAGCTGTGGCAGTCATATGCCAGATATCATATTTAAAATGTCATGCCACAAGATTATCTTTTGAATAAAAAAAATTTATGTCAATCGAATAATACATCGTTGTTTTATTGCAATTTAAAGTTATATACCTCTCAAAAAACACCCTTTGTATATAATAGATATAGATATATAATATCAAGATATATATATATATATATATATATATATATATATATATATATATATATATATATACTGCTCAAAATAATTAAAGGATATTGCGGTTTTAGGTGAATCTTTAGGCTGGGAAACTTTTTAGCTGATTGATATATGGTCGACAGATGTAGTAGGTTATATGAGAATAAATTACACATGTTTGGCAGAAAAAATGCATTTTATTGCGCATTTGTGTACAAAAGGAAAAAAAAACTCAATTTGTGCATATGTGAAAAAAAAGAATAAGAAAAGGTGTTTTCTTAAAGGGAATCATTTTCAGTAGGGGGTATGGTTTCCACGGACGGCCAGCAACGCTGAGCACCTTTAAGGCATGGAGTCAATGAGGCTATTAATCACGAGTTGGGGTATTCTGTCCCACTCTTCCAGAAGAGATCTTTCCAATTCTTGGAGAGTTTGTGGGGGTGGTTGGTGGCCAGCAACTCGTCTTCCTAGAGCGTCCCAAACGTGCTCTATTGGATTCATGTCTGGAGAACTCGCTGGCCATTCCATTCGTACGATTTCTTCCTCGAAAAGGAAATCCTCCACCAGGTTAGCACGATGTGGCCTGCAGTTATCGTCCATTAAAATGAAGTCATCTCCGATTGCTGTAGCGTAAGGGACTACAATAGGTCTGAGGATCTCATCACTATATCGGCGAGCAGTCAGAGGTCCATCTCGAATGATGTAGAGGTCTGTGCGCCTGTCGATGGAGATGCCACCATACACCAACACTCCCCCACCACCAAATCTGACACTTTCGTGTACGTACGCAGGATTATTCCTACTGCCACACTTCCTCCAGATGAAAATACGCCTATTATCCGGATGAACCGAAAAACGGGATTCTTCAGAAAAAAGAACATTGCTCCATTCATTTCTTCCCCATTTCACATGCTCTGTTGCCCACTCCCTGCGATCGCGACGATACTTGATGTTAGTCTAACACATACCATCGGTCGGCGAGCATACTGACCTACACCATACAGCCGGTTTCAGACAGTCTGAGTTGAAACCGTGGTGCCAGTAGCCGAGCGAAGGTGTTGTTAGAGAAGAGTAGCGTTCATATTTCGGTGTCTCCGAGCCGTTAACACTAAATAACGATCTTCTTTGGGCATTGTTGCTCGTCTATGACCTTGTCCTGGTTTCGGCCTGCACTTCCAGTCTCCAAAAAACGGTTCCAGATCCTGTAAATCACACTTTGTGACACTCCAATGACTTGCGCTACTTCGGCTTGAGTGTGGCCCCTTTCTAACCTACCAACAGCTCTCCAAGCTTCCGAATCGGTTAAATGACTTCACTGAGACATCTTACTCGTCGAAACAAAGCAGTCACTGAATGCCGATCATCCTTGTCTTCATTTTAGTTGAAAGTCAAATTTCATTCGCTGCCGCTGAAGCGACGTTTTTGACGTCGAACTCAAAATTAGCATACTCCACAGTTTGAAAATCAGAAAAATTTGCATTTGCGATTCTCTTCTTCCATTTTCGGCAAAAAAAAATTCGCTTATATCTTTATTTTATATAAAACTTACAATATCCTTTAATTGTTTTGAGCAGTGTATATATCTTGACAAAGTGAATACTTAATATGTAAAATAATCTACTTTTATTTTAAAAAAACGGAAAGCAACATGGTAAACTGAAATTAAGATTTCAATTTTATCCAATATTAATAATATGAAGTTTGTTCTGTTAGACGAAATGGAATTTCTTGAAATCTGAACTAGAAAATATAAAAATAAATGATCTAAAATGGATGGAAGTGATTGGAATTTATTATAGGATATAAAAAATAAACTAAAATATTTTTTTGAAAATGCTATTTTTTCAATTAAACGAATGGAGGAAGATTTGATTCGTAATTAAGATGTAAATGAATGTCTGTTGTAACGAGTTTATTCAATCAACATTATTTTAAAAAGAAAAATAATTAATTTGGAAGAGAGAGGATATTTAGTTTGTGGGACAAATTGATAATTAATTTACGCTGATAAAGTACTTGTTTTATTTTGAAAATATTTAATCTAATTTATTTTTGAATATTTTTTTATAATTTCAAAAATGTTATTCACACACAAATTAGAGTATTTCAAATAAATTACGTCAATCAATGTTTTCTTATTTTATTCTTAAGGCATCTCGAAATAATTTCAAATCGCAAATATTGAAACTGAAAATTAAAACGAATATTAACACGCATTAATTTGACACTTTTTTTCTTCTCGATTAAAAATATTTCTTTACTCTATATCAACCCCAATTAGGCCATACATCACAATGTGTTATATTTTATATATCTTAATATTCATTTAGTTTTATTTATATCTTCTAAGTTGTCAATTATGTTTTCAGGAATGTTTATATTGAGTTTGGTGATGATAATTTTTTCTGTGTTCTGCGTCATTGCTTCGGTCCTGTTGCTTGTTGGCCTATGTGTGGTAAGTATTTTTATTTTCAGTCACATTACACTGTAAAACATTTGTTTATGATTATTTTTAACACCCTTTTATAAGCTTCACTTGTATATAACGGAATATTTTTACCCACTTTAAAAAGTCAGATTAATTCGAAATTTAGCTCACTTGTCCAGGACCGATTACAATTTTATAATTTAATAATTTTGTTCCATTGTCCTGATCAGAATCATCAGTACTAATGATTTCCCATTTTCGGATCCCATCCTGCAACTGGCGAAAAATTTCAGATATCATTTCCAGATTTGGAGACTAATTACAGATCTGATGACTAAAAGATTAAGTTTCAACTTAGTTTGATCATCTATAAAAAGGTGTTTTTTAGTTTTTTTAAACTGTAATTTATGTTTAAAATTTACAATTTATGCATAAATTATTTCAAATTTATATTCAAGTCAGAATTCGATTTTCTGAGGCATATTTTTCTTCTAAAATTCATAATATATTATTTGTATCATGAGCTTGTCTGCAGCTCTAAAATAATTTTTAAATTTTTTTTTTGAAAACGATAGTTGAGGACAAATTTTTAGCACGTTCATAGATGTTTATGCTATCAGATTTCTATCTTGAACAATAAGTCGAGCTTACAATATGTTTCAAATTTTTAATTTCACTTTTGTTTCGATTTCTGTGAAGTGAAATTCTTGTAATTTAGGCTACTAACATATATATGTCCTCTCTTTTTTATTATTATCTTGACTATTTTACATTTGGTACTGATCAATCAGATGTATACTCTGAGATTTATTGATTATATTTTACAACAAATCTGATTTAATTACAGTATTTCTCTTGGCAAAATGAGAAAAAAATCAAAACACTAGATAGCAAGCACGGTAACATTTAAAGAGAAGTGATATGAATTTTTAGCTTTATTAATAAAGAGAGTCAACGTCAAAATAACTTGCTATGACCCAATCTTCAAAGTTGTAGAAAAGGTCCATCCATTCAAGAAAAAATACTACCTTGAAATAGAGGAGGAGCCATGCGAAACAAAAACAATCATTCCTCAAACTTGATGAAGAAGATCAGCATTCAGAATTTAAGAAAGTCTATTATTAAGTTTAAAAGTCTGAAATAATAAAGCTCCGACAAAAATAGAAGTTGTTCTAATGAACAATTGTTTGTACCAAAGGAGTGGATCTCTACTCAACGAAATAAACATATTGCCAAATTTCGTGTCTAAACTTAATAGGTCTAAAACGGAATTTTTACTATCAATAATTTCCGTAACCACCTTTGAGAGTCGGCTTCTGAAGGACCCGTTCTTAGCGGATTTCAAACAAAAAAATGCATAAAAAATTTCATTATTGTAGGTCTAGTTGATCGAAAACGGGATTTTTTATATCAGTACGCCCTAGTAACTCCCAGCTCCCCCCCCATAAGAGTCGATTTCAGTAAAATCTATTCAGAATGGATCTCTATTCAAATAAAGAAACATAAATATCAAATTTCAAGTACTTGGTTCTAACAATTCAAAAGTAGGAATGTCTTTTTCTATCACTCACCTTAATCTTTCGAAATCCACCCCCTTATCAGCCGATTTTCACTACACCGGTTCATAGAGGAACTCTACTCCATGAAAAGAACATGATTATACCAATTTTTAGTTTGATAGGTCTAATAATTAAAATTCGGGAATGTTTATGTATAACGCCCCTTAATTTGCATCAACGCTTCTTGGGGTCTATTTTCATAAAAACCTTTTTGTAGCGGATCTCTACTCCATGAGAGATACGTCCCTACCAAACTTCAAATTTGAACGTCTAATAGTTCAAACTCGGAAATATTTCTCTATAACTTCCCTTAAGCCTCCGAAGCCCCCTTGGGGTTCAATTGTTTCAAAATCCGTTCTTAGAGGATAGTTACTCCATGAAACGAACATACCAAATTTCAAGTCTGTAGTTCTTATAGTTTTAGAGTAATCCTGCTAAGTGAGTGAGCCTCTATGCCCTTTTTACTTTCAGAGTTTCAAATATGTTTGGAATATTTTTTGGAGCACTTTGTCCTGTAGGATTCCAATCTTTTATCATGGAATTTTTGATGACTATTCATGATCTAATATAAAATATCAAAGCATATCTTAAATAAAAATAAAAGTTTACATTTAAATTTCATGAATTACTTTAGAATGAAAGATATGCGTTAAAATTAGAATTAAATGATGTAATTAAATAACAGAAAAAGAAACTTTTAAAAATTATCAGGACAGTAGCTGAAGCTAGCCTGTTAATCCAGTTGCAATAAAAAAGCTTGTGATATGACGTAAGAAAGATTCTCATAAATTATGTTGTCTTCATCACTTAACAATGGTTCAAAATCATAGTTGATATCCAAGCCGTTACTTTCAAGTATGTCGTAAATAACCATTAAATCAATCAAAACGGGGAAAGGGAATTTGCACCAATAGCTCCAGATATACATTTTCCAGTCAGACTGAAACACCGGAAAGATTACTGTAAAAAAATTGGTATACCATGGGGAAAATTTAATGGCACATTTTAGTTCCATTAAGAAAACCAGGACGTCATACACATTAAGGTATACGACTACGTTCGGAACCGTAATTTTAAAAAAGAGCATAAATGGATAATTTTCATGATATTTAGTGTCACTCATATTAGAATGCATGCATAAAATTGTTTCAAGGACATTTTGACAAAACAAATTTATTTAAATATAATATTTTGGCAAAAAATTAACTTAGAATAACCTTTTTTCAAAATGTTCTCCTTTTGCGAAAAATGCTTCTTTTATAATAATATTTTGCCTGTATATAACTCAGACCTCTCTACAGAGGCTCAACTAGAATTTCTGAAAAATTCACATTATTTTCAGTTACCTCCAATTGAAATAATTATTCGTGTTTTTTATCTTAAAATTGTCCTCCTCTGTTGTCGTAAAATATGAAGAAACCCACTTCAAAGTTATATATTTCAAAATTCTAGTTACCTGTCTAGAGCCTCTGAACAGGCCTGAGCTATATACAGGAAAATATTATTCTAATAGAAGCATTTTTCACAAAAGGAGAACATTTGGAAAAAGATTATTCTCAGTTAATTTTTTGTCAAAATATTGTATTTAAATGAATTTTTTTGTCAAAATGTCCTTAAAACAATTTTATGCATATATTCTAATCTAAGTGCCACTAAATATCATGAAAATTATCCATTTATGTGCTTTTGAAAATCACGGTTCCGAGCGTAGTCAGATACCTTAAATTCGGATACCTTAAAAAAAATCGAGTTTTCAATTTTAGAATGCAAAAACAGTTCATATTTTTCTAAATCTAAAAATGAATAACTCTTATATGTTCGTTAATAAAACAACCTTAGAATATGAAAAAAAAACAATTGACAAAAATGTAAACACACATTTACAAATCTTTAGTTTTTTCACTTTTTCTCCAAAGCATTATTTTTTGCTTTTAGGTACACTTTTTAAAAAGTTCTATTGCACTATATAGATCCAAATTTTTTATACTTCTTTATAGGAACCTGTTCACATAGTGAATCTATTTTTGTAGTCGTATTAAGGAAATTTTTGTATTAAAAAGAGGGAAAAAATAAAAATTTCAAAAATACAAAGTTCTATAATTTTTTAAAGAAAATATCTTAATATTTACTAAGAAAAAATGGTTACTATATTTTGTGCATTGTTTTATATATGTGCGAAAAATAATTTACTCATTTAAAAGATTCTTTTTAAAAAGAAAAGTACCTATATAAACATAAGCATGTATTATGTATGAGATCTCAAAAATTATCTCCAACTTAAATTAAACAGAACAAAAAAAAAACTTTTTACTGAAAAATTATTATTTTTCTACGGAATGAATAAAACATCTTTTTTAAGAACACGAAAAAATCTAATCTATATTGGAAATTTTTAAAGATATATGTCCCATAATCAAAGAGTCTTATTTCTGGCATTTTACTCTTTCGAATATGTTCTGGTACCTTTAGTTATATCTACAAAACAGTGAGATGTTCTTTCTCTAACAGTTCGAGTGTTTGTCTCGTTGAACCCCGCATAATTTTGATAACTAAAATATTCACTCAAAAATCGCGCTCACTCAAGGTAAAGGGGAATGAAACTCTGCTGCCAAAAATTTCAACAATGAAAAACGTTTCTTAAGACATTGCCATGCCCAACATCCGATCACAAGTCCGTTGGGATTCATGGAGAGGAAAAAATTCTGATCTTTACAAAAAAAAATTCTTTTCTTATGTGACACATTGAAGCACGTTTTTTTTTAAAGCAAGAAGAAACAAGTAACACAAAAAAGAAATTAAGCCAATTCCTACTTATCTCAACGAAGAAACATTTTGTTTTAATTACCTTTATTAAATAATTACAATTAATATAAACTTGTACATACATATGACAGAATCACAATATTAAGTGGCAAAATTGAATGCTATTTTCCTTGCAATTTTCCATTTTCCTTTCTATATAGGTTGCTAGACTATTTTTTGTTTGTTACTATTTTACTTCAGCTAATGTTAAAGAATAGGGTCCGAATTTGTGGAATATTTTTTCTGTTATAAAAGTACTCAAACATTAATATTATATTCTGGCTACACTATCCTGTGCAGAATCACTTTTTTTTATCAAACTACTCATCTTTATCCAAGTTGACACATTTTTTCTTTTATAAAATGTGTTTTGCATTTTTTTCCTATACCGCAATGCTAAATGAGCTATCCCTTCACATGTTAAAAGGAAAAACTAATAATTTATTATGTATTTTGAAATTTTAAAAACAATATATTATAAACAAGTGCATGAGTTAAAATGTCACAATTTTTTTATAAAAATTGAGAAATTTTTTCTGTCCGAAAAAATGTGTTCCGCGTCAAGTTCACGCTCTCATACATATGGCGAAAACAGCCTTAATTAATTAAATTTAATTATCTAATAAAATAGTATAGTAGAAAATAAGTCACATTCTTAGTCATTAGGCCATGCCAAGGGGATTCGAACCCACGACCATTGTATTAGAAGACCCACGCGCTTTCCGTTGCTCTACAGGGCCACATGGGGCGATTTTCCTTTTTATATATGGTGTTGGATCATCATCTTTGTTTGTTATTCATTCATTAATTAAATAGAATTAATGAATTAATAGTTTAAAAAACAGTTTTAACATCAAGTGTCATCCACTACAAGTTTAAAAAAATGTATTTGAACTTGAGTGGAGGAATAAAATAATTTTATTAACGATTGAAAAATTTAAACAATATATATATATACTAGCTGTACCCGGCGCGCGTTGCTACGCAAACAACTGAAATAAATTTAAGAAAAATAATTTTAAAGGAAATTCAGTACACAAATATTCAATTCATTCAAAGCCGTTTCGAAAAAATTGTGTGATTACAAAGTTCAGTTTCAATTATAAACGTTTGAATTCGAATGGCATATCTGTCGGGATCATTGGGATCGTGGCAACAGGACGTCTTCACCTTTGAATTTTCCAGTCAAAATTGTTGCCTCGATAACATTGTTCATCATTTTCTTGACTGTGAGTCTGGCTCCGTTGCAAAGTCGTGGTGGATTTATGTTTCGAAGAAGTATGATGGGTACGCCAATTTTCAATGTAAGAACGTGCGGTGGCATGCCTGGTAAATCAAGCGAATTCAAGAATTCAGTTGGATAGTTGACAACCTCATCTTGATTCTCCACAGTATCGATGGACTTATATGTTGTCATTTCACTGGGTATTCCATGCTGAATGGTGAAGTTGATGGTATTGACATCGATGTTTTTGGCTGCTAATATAGCACGCATACTGAGCCGCTGATGGTTTTTGTAGTTTTGTGCAATGTTTGGGGAAACTTTTTGCACCAATTCATTGATGCTTTCTGTGATCTTACAGAAGTTTGCTGGCAGGGTGATACATTGTGTAGATTCATCAATTTCCATTCGCCCATTTCCAATATCCATTAATTGTTTTGCAAAATTTCCAGCCGATGCATCCCGTTGTAGTTGTACACGCATGTTAGTTTTCAAAGTCAATTTCTGTAAATGACGCCATAGAACTGATGATTTAAGACATGCATGAAGTTCATCAGCGGGTGTTGATCATGGTATAATGGGCAGTGTTTGTCGAAAATCACTAGACAATAAAATGAGTGCGCCACCGAAGATCCGTCTGTTTCCTCTGAAATCTCACAGTGTATGATCAAGCGCTTCCAATGCTTTCTTGTGAGACATTGTACATTCGTCCCATATGATAATTTGACACGTTTGGAGTACTTTTCCCATTCCAGAGTTTTGCTGATGTTGCATGTGGTGCCTCAGTGTTTTGCAAATTCAACGGCAGTTTCAATGCTGAATGCGTTGTTCGGCCACCATCCAAAAAAGTTGCCGCAATTCCAGATGATGCAATAGCCAGTGCAATATTATTTTGTGATCGTATGGTTGCCAAAATTAGTGAAAGAAGAAAAGTCTTGCCTGTACCACCGGGCACATTTATGAAAAACAGTCCACCGCTTTGTTCTGTCATACGCAATGCGTTGTTCTAGAATCAACTGTGGAAGATTTGTTCTAACGAATGTCCCCAGTTCGTCAGAATCATAGTGTGTTTCTCGTTGCAAATCACGATCAAAAAGGTTGTTTGCAGGTCGGTTTGAAGCAGGCATTCCCAGTTGCACCAGTACCTTGTTAGCGATTGTCAAACATATGTTTCAATCAAAATCAATGCTTCATTATACACGTTTGGTGTGAATTGAATGTCCGGATTTTGATTCGCAGTGCGCAAACCATGTAGAATAGCCTCACTCATGTACTCCTTGTATTTTTCCCAAAGAACTTTTGGATTAGATGGGAAGCAGGTTAATATTATGGCAAATAGTGTGCGTATTTGCTGTGGTCGAGCAGTATTCGATGCATCAGCTAGTGCAGTGTCCCAATGTGCATCATTCTCAAGAAGATTTAGTTCTTGGCAAGCTTGGCAATAAGTAGCGCACAGCTGACCGTTGACTGTTCTTAAATCTTGGAAGGATATTGGTCCACGTATATTGATCAACAGCAATCTTAGATAGAAGCATTCTGTATTGTTCGGATGAACAGTGTATAGACGACCCAATGCATCACTGGAATATAAATTGGTATGTCCTTCAACTGCTTTACCTTGTTTGCGACGTTGAAACTTTTTAGTCGATGCATTCCACGTGTAGAATTTCGGTACTTCAGAATAAAGCAAAGTTTTAGCAAAAAGATCATCTTGGCACAATGAGTAAAACGCAGTTAAAGTTGTTGCCGGTGGAACCAATGCTCTTGCACGTACATTATCTGCTGTAAAGTACATGCACTGTCCATTCTCGAGATGCACCGCCAAGTGTACTACTGTTGGATGTCATTCATGGATTGGAAATGATAAGATGCGCCATACTGCTTCATTGCTGCTTATGTAGCGTCCAAGTTGGTATTGGTTGATTTCATCAAGCAGTGCAGCTACATTCCCTACTCCGAAGACTGCCATGTCGCTTCCTTTGTTGACATATTTGCAAATGTATTTGATCGACTTCTCTGAATTGCAATACTCAACATTAATGTGTGCTTTGAAGGTCTTTGAAAGCAGTGGTGAATATGGCACAATCCAACGATTATCTACTTCAATATCAATGTTTCGTACTTTCAGAACGACGGATTTGCCACCATCCTCAACTGATCGTCGACGATATAGTGGATATCCGTCATTGCCAGTGATAGTATCAGAAACCACAATTTTCTTGGGTATCGTTTCGTGTATTTCCCATCAGACATGCATGGTGAATTATTGTTGAATACGCCACATGGGCCATGGATCATATTTTTGGGGACAACGTCGAATAAGTTTGGATCAATGTGCTTATCTGGTATTTCTGCTGAGATGATTTGATCAATTTGATCTGGCATAATTTTTTTGATTAACCAAACCAAAATATGTGCATGTGGCAATCCTCTTTTCTGCCATTCAATGGAATACATCCAGCAGCGTGTCTCTCCAAAAACATGATGCTTGATAATAAAATCCATCAAACATTTCAATTTTTGTTTAAATACGCGTGCGGTAATGTCATGGCGGTCCGAAGATGATTGTCCAACTAATAGAAGTTCTTTAATTTCATTCCATGTTGGATTGCATGTAAAGGTGACGAACAAATCTGGACGACCATATGCGCGAACGTATGTCATCGCATCTTGTGCGTATTCATGCATGTGCCGTGGACTCCCCGTGAATGTAGACGGTAATATGGCCATTCTACCCAATTCGTTTGGATTGACGTTACCATCATTAATGATTGTGTCTCGTAAATGGATGTACTGTTCAGAACGCAACTCGGTTCGATTCAATCGAATATATAATAGCCGTTCGGTTTCAATCTTTGTGTACATGTCGATGATATATTGATGGAACAATTGTCTACATTTCAGAATGTGGTTCTCAGCGTTTTGACGAATCATCAGTCGATACGAATAATAATTCATGGCACTGACTTTCTTATTCATTCCCTCACCTGTTTGTGGATTTATCATTTTGATGTTAAAATGATATCCATCATCTCCTCGCCAAAACAGAATCGGATACTGCAATCCATCGTATGAGCGATGAGTTTTGGAGACTCGCTGAATGTCACCACTTCTGCGATGAAGAATTATGTCACGCGATTCAAATTCTTCGTC
>BMAU01019365.1:0-187500 GCA_019973935.1 Trichonephila clavipes | reverse complement strand
ATACAAACGTTCAGGACAAATAGAGTGCACATAGACGAAAGGAAATTAGTTAGGAATGCATGGTCACAAAAAACCCCTTTCATACCGCAGTACGGAAGACACACACACAAAAAAAAGAAATACAGGACGTGAATAAGAGGAGAAAGCATGTTTATTATTCTTGGTACAACAAATTCTGGGAAGTCTTTGATTTTTGTACGCTATAGCTGGCGCGAAATAAACCGAAGCATACCATACTTCAGATTCATCTGCCGAACAAAGTGAATGTAGAATGGAGCGTTACACTAGCGCTGAGTTCGCTGATATGCATCGCATACAGAACTGCTGATTGCCACCTACCGGCCGTACACTTCACGTAAATACAGTAGACAAACTCCCAGCCACGTTTTTTTGGCGCACTACATATTGTCCGACAGCGGATCTCTTATCGTGAACATACAGGAACGTCAAAAAAAGAGTAAGAAATTCAAACAACGAGGATAATGTGCTGGTTCCAGTACAGTAGAATTCCGGTACCAGTATACGGGGCTATCACCAATCATGCCGTGATTTCCCGCGTCTGAACGTCTAGGGGATATTTCATACTAATGATTTGCACATCTATCATCCCGACATGCACCCGTATTGTCCCGTTAATACTCTTTTCTAATTTTGTTTTCTATTCTAAGGAAAATAAACATGTTTGCTCCTTTTATACGTGTCCTGCATTTCTTGTGTTTTGTGTCATCACTACCGCGACAGGAAAGCGTCCCTGTATGATTTCCCCTCGTCTAGAATTACCGATCTGTCCTGAAAGTTTTTAACCGTTGCAATGATACAGGCTGCATAAACAATTAGTGCATAAGTAATTACCGCATTCGTTAATGCTTTATTAGACTCATGTCCAAAATTAGGGTCACAAAAAAATTTGGGAAACTTATGAACTATTCACGGTGTTGAAACAAATTTGGCACAGATGCATATTACAATAAGAGAAAAAAAATTAGTAGCCTAGCAATATGGAAAAGATTTTAATTTTGAATTAAATTACACAGCATATCAAATAGTGTGAAATAATGAATCAGAGATAAAGTATTTAACTCAGAAAAACTACGTTTAATGTAGAGTATAACCACCATGCTCCAGTATAAGAGTCACATAACGAGTTGCCATATTGCTTATGAGGGTGTCAATAAATGTTTATGGCAACAAAGTCCACTCTTCCGAAAGAGAAAATTTGACTTGGGAGAGGGGGATACTGGGATGAGCTACGCTGAGAAATGATTGCTCCCAGACAATTTGAAACATGTTTAATAGGACTAAGATGCGAAGACCTCGAGGGCCATCCATACGATGAATATCCTCTTTTTCAAGGAATTCGACAAGGATGTCATCTCTGTGTGGCCACGGTTTATCACCCATAAAAATGTTGTCTATGCTCATATCACCCAGAAACACCTCACATTGGCTTCAAGAACCTTATCTCTAGAGCGTTGGGCGTGTATAGTACCTGCATCAAAGCTGTTCAGTGGTGTACGACTGTCCCTCATTATGCAAACCTAGACAGAGATTGCTTTGCCATCCAATTGGTCGATTTTTGAGACGTAGGAAAGAAGAAAGCGAGCTCATTTTTCACTCCAGAAGAGGACTTGACGATAATTACTTTGTCTGGTGAATCTCAAATCAACACTAAAAAGAACACACCCCCATTCCTTTTGTTTTCTGTGCCTTAATAACCGTTCTTTTCTTATGGATGCAGTCAAAGCGATACACAAGACTTGACTCAGGGCGTAAAGGCAAGTCTCTGTAACACATCTCTAAATTGTTTACCTGGAAATTCTTCCAGATACAACGGGAAGGTCTCGAGACAGCTGTGGAGCCATAGTCTTCTTATGTCGTCGTGAGGTTATTGCAAAGTAGAGATCCTGTAATGGTGTCGCTCTGTAGTGTTTTTTTTTCCTGACCTTCCTGGTGACGGTTCCACATATTTCGAATTCTTTTACAGCCGTAAACCACTTTCGGTGCACTTGCAATCATTGGACCATTTCTGCATGTGAGTCTGGCCAACTTCAAATCTGCCAACGAATTTCCATCTTAAGGAATCATCTAAATGATTATGAGAAGTCACTCCTACTGCAAACAGACTAACTCGTTTGTTTTAATGCAATATTCACAAAACTGGAGGCTTGCTTGGAAGAACTCAGGAGGCAAACATATGCTTGAACGATTTCAATCCAGTAGTTCTGCAAAAACTAAAGCTAAACAACATCTTTTCCTAAACTGAAACTTTTCCTACAATATTTGCTTAACTTCCCCTTACTGCGAAATATATAAAATACAAATTATACCAGTTTTACTAGAGGCATTTCAAAATTAGGATGAAAAACATGTTTGTGACCTTAAATTTGGACATCATGGTAGTAGGATAAGTAGATTCAGTAATTCATTCTCTTACATAGTTGTGAATTCAATCTTAGAAATATTTAGCTTACCATTCATCTTGATTAAATCTATTCTGAACTTTTATACTTGTGCATAGTAAAACAAAAATTCAATCAGGCTTAATTCCTTTTTTACATGTCTCCTTGCATATTTTAATCTTCGATTATCATTTGTGTTTCTTGGTCTTATAAGGAAGCTTTTTTTTCAATCAGAAACAACTACGTAGTCGTTAATATTAATCGGTGTGCATCATTTCTCTCTCGATATTGATTGATTGATTTTTTTTTAATTTTGAGATTTTCTTCTGTTTTGGGTCTTTTTAGAGCTTAATATTTTTGTAAATTTAGCTTGCGCTACTCTACTTTCGCTTTTCAAACCTTAATGCATTTTCTGTTTATGAATATTTTGTTAATTTTAATAATGAAAATTGTTTGTCTCTCAATTTTATTTTACCTTCCAGCCCAAGATACGTTCCCTATACTTAAAAACACAAGTAATATAAAAAAATTAAGTCCATTCCTACTTAGATCAACAAAAAAATATTTTATTTTAGCTAATTTTTATTAAATAGTTGCAATTAATTTAAATATGTATATACATATGACAAAATTACAACATTAATTGGTAATTAATTTTTATTAATTTGCATTAAATTATCGTATTGTTATCCAAAACAATCGGGGATATAAAATTTTAGTTCGACTGAATGCTTTAAAACGTGAGAAAAAAACTTTTTAAAGTTTTGACACAAGTCACCAAAAGGATCGCTAAGTCGCCAAAAACGGTGCCAAAGTGGCTGCATTTGTAATTATTTAAATAATTAGTTTTAATCAATTAATTTTTATTAATTATAATTAATTTACTGTATTGTCATCAAAAAAATCATGTATATAAAATGTTCAGCTCAATTTAGCGCTTTAAAATGTATTTTAGTAACGATTAAAAATTCCACCCCGAGATAAATAAATAAATAAATATTTAAAGAGTGTGAGCTAATAGTAGGAGTTGAATGATACAAAAAGTAATTAACTTTAACTTTAAAAATTGCTAAAATATAATAATATTTTTAATGCCTCAGAGAAACTACTGTAAAATTATTCCCTCAATGACATTCTGAAATATCACATTACTACAAAAATATGTTTGTTTAAATATTAGTGTGCCGCCTATCCGGTATATTGACGCTGACTGCAGTGTTGTAGGGATCCCGGAGAAGGCATGGATGTTCGCAAATGATTCCTCTCGCGAGGTTGGTTGAAGGGGAAGAGAGATGGGAGGCCCTTGACAAATCCCATGGTGTTCTCCCTTAAAATTGGGATGTAACCGAGCAAAATTATACCTTTACCTGCATAGTGCTCAGAGCTAAGGCTAATGACAGGTGTAAAAATCTAGTTTTTAGCCACGATGAATTTCGTGGACTTTGATCTGATGTTACTGTCGATCAGGTGGCATAAGTAACAACACAACAAATATTAGTGTAAATTCTTGACTTTTTAATTTGTTTTAGAATCTGATGTATGTTTTCTCTAAGTTTCTTAGCTACGCTTCTACATACAATTTCATTTCATGATTTATTGTGAAAAACATATTTTACTTTTTAAATCTGAATAGTAGAAAAATTGGCTCATATAAATAATATACATATAATTGTACAATTTCTCCACACATTATATGATTCCATTATAATAGTGATTAAAAAAAATTAGCTATCGCCAAAACTCTAATTAAACAGAATTTTTATAATTTCCACAGCTTTTAAGTCCCAATCACCGCTTATATAAAACAGAAATTAAAAATGGGTGTGAGTGAATGTTTTTTTAACTTCTACTATAACGGCATTGCCAACAGGTCTCGTACTTCTGAATCATGGTCACGTGATGAGGATAGCACCTGATCTAGTACCACCCTGTACAAACTACTACACCACGCCAACGGGAAGTCTACTAAGTCATGATAGATTTAACGGCAGATCAACCCCTGTACACGTGGGTCTTTTTTGGAGCTGGGTTGGAACTCATTACACCCTGGCCGCGGGCTTACGACTACGTGGCTATTGAGGGGGTGTAAGCAAAATGGGGAAGCAAGTAGCAAGCAAGGTGCAGGATTAAAGGATTAAATTTGTTTTCTCTATTAGGGTATCCAACTACCCTAAAAATCGTGAATTTTTCAAAAATTGACAATTTTTTTAATATTTTATTTTATAGTCCATCTTATTATTTTAATAAAAATACCAAGTTTTTTTTTATTTTCCATTCACTAGAATAAAAACTACAAGTGTTTTAGTAAAGGCAGAGATGCCATAACTTTACACAAGATGTCAAACTTTAAAATGCGCTTTACTGGAAACGTGTTTTTTTTTCGAAAAACTCAAACGGGGACAGGGGTTGCTGAAACAATTTTGAAAATAATTTGCTGAAATTATTTCTGTATGTTCTGTAAAACAGCAGAAGCGTTTTGACCTTCAGATTTATCAATCACTGCTTTATTTCAAAATTTACAGTCCTTTATGTGAATATAATCGCTTTTTTTAAAGCAATTTCATATAGTCACTGAGATAAATTGCTCTAGTTTTTTGTAAAAATTGAAATATCTCTTACCCTGAAGGTCATTTCAAACATAAATAACAAAATAACACAACAAAATTGAAAATTTGAGAATTTTTCTTAATTTTTTGTACAGGGGGGCGTTTATGTAATTTGTACCTGTTTTCAATTTCATGATTTTTTCCTTTAAACATACTATATGAATCTAAAAATCAAAAAAAAAAAAAAAAATCCCCATATCTCCATTTTTTCAAAACAAAGTTGTAGCAACTTCTCGGATACCTTGATAGGCGCAATATAAGTGAAATAAAGCTGTATATAAATACCCATTAATATCAAAAGTAAATATAAACCAAATTTGATCTAGTAGACCCATACAGGTAAAAAGTATTTCAACACAAATTAAATATTAATTTGATTTTTAAACCTTATTGCTATCATTGTATTTATTTTACATAAATACCCAGCATTTATATAATTCCTTCTTTTTTGAATAAAATTATTTCTTTTAAAATCCAATTTTTTAAAGACTTAATAGTTGAAGTTATCATCATAAAATACGTTTTATACTTAATTTCATTTCGATATGAATAATTTAAAGGACACAGCATTTATCACTGCAATAAAAATTTGGGAAACGAACTCCGATGAAAAGCTTAATCGATGCTGAATGAAAATTTAACATCTAAATGAACACATTAATGTAATCTATATAGAATCAGGATAAACTATTACTTCTATTTTAATGTGCTACTTGCCATCAAAAATTATTTTTCATGCAGAAATGGAATATTTACAACTTCAGTATCTATGAGTGTTAAATTGAAGCTATCTCAGAAATCATTGCACAATAAAACTGATGAACACGATTACCTATTCAGTAGTTTCTAAACTTTTCTGAATAATAAATATAATTTTTATAAATTTCAAATTCAAACTTTAAACATCAAACAAGATGTACATTAATTACTTGACCAGTCATGAATTTAAAATTACTTATTTCTGTATCTGTACATTCGTTAAAATATTCACATATTCTGTTATTTAATTCTACTCTCATACTGTCTACGCGTTTTTGCCATGAATAAAAAAATGTATTTTGAAGAGAAATTATAAGAAAAATGCTTGTTTATCTTCAGATATACTAATATTATATAATGCGATTAAGATTTCATTTCAATAAACATGTTTTTGGTAAATATGTAGAATGCTTAGTATACCTTAACTAGTCTCAAGGACAAGTAAATTTACTCAGGAGATTCTTTAAACAAAATATAAAGAAGAAAAAGATTCATTTCTAAGATGAATTTAGAAATGTTTTAATTAAGAATACTCTTAAACTTTAGTTCTTTTTCAAAAGATGTAAGGAATTCTAGATATAGGTTTGAAATTTTACTGAAAACCTTTTCGGGTTTTTGGACTATATAAGGTTGATTAACTAAGTTTAAAAAACAACTCTTTCTAATTGTATTTTCATAGTTTTAAAATAACCAAGAAACAAATAAAATGGCCTTAAGTGAACCTTTTGAGAACTTATTGTTTTATTATCCTTATTTTTTACTCTTTGCTTATTTGCTTGTTTGTTCATTCGTTCGTTCGTTTGCTCATTTATTTATTTGCTTGTTTGTTTGTTCGTTCGTTCGTTCATTGGTCTGTCCATTTGCGTCCGTCTTATTTTTTATACTCCTGGTTTATTTATTTATTTATAATATATACTTTTAAGTACAATTTTTCTTAGTTTTTAAAGCGACCAAAAATTATAGGCGAATAAATCATTTTCATGTAATAGAAGAACCCTTTGTAATTAATTTACAAGGTAATTTTGCAAATTTTAACTCCTATAAGTAGAGGTAGAGGCTCCTTTTTCTTGGATTCCTACTTTAACTTTAATTTACCTTTAGCACCGTTGTGTTGTCAATATTGATAGTCAATATTGAGTGATTATTGCCAATTAAATAACAAAGCATGTTAGAAGCCGCTTGAGGGAGGAGTAATTATTGATTCAATCGTATTGTAACTATACGCCAAAGTTGGACTAACACTGATGATTCTGTTTTCTTAATCTTCTGAATTTGTACTCGTAGATGTAGTGGGCATCATAGAAAACGAATAAACAACTAATTAGATATTTATCAACTCAAAGTATAAGGGAAGTATCCACTTTATCTCGCGCAGGTATATGTAAAAACAACTTTAACTTATCTCAATTCGGTGAAGGGGATTACAGCTATCCAATATTGTCCGATAACAAATTTGAGGCTAAATATCTCTATTAGACCCAAATACAACTGAAAGCTGTTAATATTTACGTCCTAATTTCCCTGACAATAAATAATTCTCTAATATATCGCCTAATTATGAAACTGCCATAATTCTAATTACATTCCACAATACTTTATATAACCTGGTTATCATAAATTAAGGAAAAATCACAAAAATGGCGATAACTCAAAAATTTAAGCGTAGAATTTAATGAAACTTACACACATTGTGCAGCACATAAGAAGATATAAAAAGCATATAAATAAATCATCATAGTGTTAAAGAAATAAGTATATGTATACAAAGAACAAATGGGTTGGGTCAGTTTGGTATAGGAAAAGTACATTTAGTCTCTATGGTATGAGCAGCAGTACAGCACATGCAGCAGCGATGTGGGATGCTCTCAATTATGCGGTATATTAATTCTGTAGGAAGTTCGTGCCAGTGCTCATCCAAGACAGTTAACAGCGTGGCTAGGGTCCTAGGAAGGGGCTGCACGTCGTCCTAGAGCAGCGATACTCAACCTGTGGCCCACCGAGCCTTTTTAAGAGGCCCGGACATGGCCTATTGCTCTGAGAAATTAATTTATTTATGAAAACTTCATAATTCTTTGTTAAGGTATCGGACCAGTTTAAAGACAGGTAAGAGGGGTATTTTTTAAAGTAAATAAAATATTCTTATGAATTTTTTTGAGTTTGTTCTTTGTATTATAATAAATGATTTCTGCTGAAAACTAAGGGTAATTTTTCAATTAATTTATTTTGAATGTAATTTTACATGAAAAAAAAAGTTTTTTTAAGAAAATTCTGTTTTTTTTTTATTTTCAACACCTGTATTTCATAATTTTACTGTATAATTTGAGCATTTTTAGTATAAAGGATAGTTACATGTCAAAGAATTGTATTCCTGCAAGCATTTTATTTAATTTTGTGATATATATATATATATATATATATATATATATATATATATATATATATATATATATATATTTGTAGAGTTGTTAGCAAAAGAACAATTTTTTGTAATATATTTTGGTACAAATTTCTCAATATTTTGAAAAATATGCTTTCAAAGAATTTTTCTTGCTGTATTTTCATAGTTTTGCAACAGACAATTAAAAAATAACAATTAAATAATTATTTATGTTATATTTTAGAAAATTGTCTCCAAACCCAGTTGGATACCTTAAAATATCAAACATATTAATTTTGGCATTTTGCTGTCGATGTCGTATGGGTGCGAATTGATATTTTTCTGATTAGTGGCGATAGGCAACAGTGGAGTAGCGACCATTTAAAGAATGAAACTAATTTTTAACTAGCTTTCATACCCTGCAAGCGAAAAATATTCAAAGAAAATAGGCTGTTTCCAGACGGTTGACTATTTTGTAGTCAGAAATAAGCATGAACAGGAAATTGTTTGACTTGTCAAGAAAAAGTTGTATTTAAAAAATAGCAATAAACAGGAATCATTCAATGACACTTTTCCTAGAAGATCTCTTTCAAGATGTGATAAAGGGGCTTCTTGAATAAGCTTTACAACAGCAAAAAAAGTCTTTTCTCAGTGGTAATGTCACAGAAGTAACAAAGTAACCCTATGGAATTTATTATATTATTGGTCATTGTATGAAACCGTTTACTGATGCATAAATAGTGAAGAAGTAATTCTTAAATGCTTCCAATTTAGAAAAAATTAAGTGACAAAAATAAAAATAGAAAATAATAATTAAAAAAGCAATTTTTAATATTTTGATCAATTTTCCACATTTTAAAATTTCTATGTTATCTTGGCCTTAAAGCATCCCCCCATTAATCTTCATGCTGCGGCCCGCGTGATATAGCCATCATATGTATGTGGCCCTCGTGAAATATCTAACATACGCGTGCGGACCGACAGAAAAAGTTGAGTACCCCTGTTTTAGAGTGTCCAAAACATGCTCGATAGGGTCAAGGTCCAGTGATCGAGCTTGCCATTTCATGCGCTGAGTTGTTTCCTGCTCAATATAAGCACCCACGATGTTCCGGTATAAGAGCACACATAAGTATTAAGGATGTCATCTTTATAAGTGTGAGCATTATCTTTCCGCGGAAAAAGACATGGAGGTAAGTGCGTCCACCCAAAGAGATACCACTCCAAACACAAACACTGCCTAATCCGTATGCATGTCTTTCACAAATATATCATGGTCAAAAACGAATTTCGGGTTCTCTCCAACTAAAAATACGCCTTTTATCACTTTCGAGACTAAACCTGCACTCATCTGTAAAGATAACAGTTCTTCATTCATCACGCTTCCAGTGGACATAACAACGTGCCCACTGCAGACGTACCTTCCTGTGGCGTGATGTGAGCGAGATGCGAATGGCTGGTCCCCTTGCATAAAGAGCACGTTCATGAAGCTTTCAACGCACGGTTGACCAATCTTCCTTACCTTGCAGCAAATGAGATCTGAGTTCAATCGGAGTTGCGGTTCTACTCCTACTTGCTCATAATGAGAAGTATTGGTCATCAGGAATCGTAGTTGTACGTGATCGTCCTTTGCTGAACCTCCTGGATGTTTAATCCATGGTTAGAAATATTTGGCGATGTCTATGGATCCCAGAAGGACTCCACTCAACCACTTAGCTACTTCTATCTGACTATGTTCTGCCTCTATTTTTCTAATAGTTCACCATCGCAAATTTTCGGTCAAATGATGTTACAATCCTGCTATACCAGATTTCTTATCTCAGGCACGCAGCGACAATTGCAACCTTACTCCGAAACATATATTTTTATTATAATCGTAAATGACAAACTCCGACTGCATATCCACTATTTAGCTTAGTGTAAGATCGTTCAGAGAACTCCTTTTACTTACCATTGTATTTATATTCATTGAGGTAGGCGTATTTTTAAGCGAATTATCGCTATTTTTGTGATTTTACTATAATTTCTGTTAACCAGCGTATAATGCTAAATAGCTGTATATCATGTTAACTATATAAAGACATATATATTTCTAATAAAATTAAAGAAGAATCTATGTTTAATTTAAGATGAAAGCCTTTCATGGGATACCGATTGCAAGTCTATTTATCAATTACAATGTACACGAATGCAGTTCATGGGTACCAACAATACATTTTTTTTTCAATTTCTACCATTAGCTCACTCTCTCTATATATTTATATTTTTCAAATTTCCAAACGTTAGTAAAATACTTTCTATTCATCCAATCAAGCTCAAATACATTTTTTAAACTTGTAGTGGATGACACTTCATGTTAATACACTTTTTCAAACATTAATTAATTAATTGAATTGAATTAAATAAATTATCGGTTTTTGACGCCAACTTTGATTCTACTATATTGTTGTAACAATGTAACTGTTAAAACAAAAACAAAAGTTGGCGTAGAAAACCTGTTTTTCAGCCAAATCGGGTGTGGATTGTCACAACAATACAGACTCAAATCTTCCTCTTTTTTCAATTCCTACTATTAGTTTACTCTCTCCATACACACACACACACACACACACATATATATATATATATATATATATATTATCTCATTCAAATTTTCAATCTTTGATAAAATACTTTCAATTCATCCATTCAAAGTAGGAATTGACTTTAAATTTTTTTATATTACTTGTTATACATATATATATATATATATATATATATATATATATATATATATATATATATATATATATATATATATATATATAGATAGATAGATATGTATATCTAAAGTATTGGTCGAGTAGTATAATTTTGTCTAGTTTTAGTCGAGTTTCAGTAAAACATCTTAAGTGAACAGACATCTTATTTATTGTGATGCACACATCAAAACTTAGGACAAAATTACGGTACATTTTCAAGTTGACGAGACAACTTGCGACGATTATAAAGCAAAGTGGACAGGAGACAAGCAACGGCAACATCTTGGAGGGTACAACACAAATACACAAAGAGTAGCTATTTACATGCTTACATGATAACGACAAAGAGAGAAGAGCCGGATTACACAAAAAGTTTGGTTTTATACCAACAGTGCAAGCGCGTGATGATTACGTAATCGTAGTTCTGATTGGATAGAATGGGCGGGATAGGGATTTCTGATGCAATAATATTCATCGATTACGATTAAGGTCAGGGTGTTAGTTTCGAACCAAATAATTAAAAGATTATTTCAATATTATTAAAAGGATGCTAGAGGGAATTATTACATATATATATATATATATATATATACATGAATGATAATATTTAAACTGTATTATTATCCCATGTCTTTTCAAAATAAATAAGTAATATAGTAAAAAAAATAAGTCAATTCTTACTTAGATCAATAAAGAAAAATTTTATTTTAGCTACTTTTTATTAATTAGTTACAATTAATATAAATATGTATATACATATGACAGAATCACAACATTAAGTGTTTATTAATTTTTATTAATTATGATTAAATTGCCATTCAAAAGAATCGTGTATATAAAATTTCAGTTCAACTGAATCGTTTAAAACGTGAGAAAAAAACATTTTCAAGTTTTCACACAAGTCGCCAAAATGGTCGCTAAGTCTCCAAAAATGATGCCAACGTGGCTGTATTTGTAACTTTTGAAAAAATTAGTTTTTATCAATTAACTTTTATTAATTATAATTAAATTATTATATTTTCATCCAAAATAATCATGTACATAAAATTTCAGCTCAAATGAGATTCTTGAAACGTATTTTATTAAAGATTAACAATTCCACCAAGATAAATAAATAAATATACAGAGTGTGAGCTAACAGCAGGAATTTAAAAAAAAAAAAAAAAATATGTTTGTTTCAAATTTCACATATTTTTAATAAATCAATTTTTTAACTTTAAATTTTGCAACATATATATGGGAGGTTTTGAAAGTTAAATTTTATGAGAGTAATGAATAAAAACAGAAATAACTCTTTACAAAGGGTAAAAGTTTTAGAGTGAATTCCGCTTTTTAAGAGCTCACCAAGTTATAGAAAAGAAATAATCAAATACGATGGATGAATTGTGGTCTCCTCGCTATATCAGCGCTTTTGGTTAGAATGATTTAGGCGCCAATGATTGGCAATATTGGAAAAAGTATGAACATGTTTTTACAATGCTGTTATAAAGATTTAGTTGGTTAGAAAATAGAACTGATACTCATTTATGCAGCACTGAGCCTCATATATATATATATATATATATATATATATATATATATATATAATGGGCTCAAAGTAGTCCGTATTAATTTTCTTCAGTAAAATTCTAATTTATGCTAATGAAAGTAATAAATTTGAGTTATTTTTACGCAAGCAATTTTTTATTACTTATAAAATTTTTGAGACAGAAATTTACATTATAATGGTTGAAATTCAATCTCGTAAAAATTCATAACAAAATGTTATATAATTGAATTATCCATTAATTATTATTAAATTTCAAATCTAATTACATGGAATGATATATTTTTCTAGTATTTTCTAATTATAAAATTTTTGTACTAAAAATTCGAATCGTCATAAACCTTTTGGCATGTATTTATCAAATGTTTTATCTTTAATTAAAGTATTATAGTTTTCATATTGTTTGAAATACACAAATATAGCGCTTTCAAAAATAGCAAACTATTTCGAAAGAAAATACGAACAATTTTTAACATTAGAAACAAAACCAAGGCATCAAAGAATAAAAATGTTTATTTTCTTGTCCTTATAATAATGAAACAAAAATATCTATATATTTACAGCTTTTTTTTATAAAATATCTTCGAAACAATAATCTCCTGAAATATTTTTATTTCCGTTGACAGAAGGTAATATTGTTTAACCAAAACTGACATTTGAAAGCATTGTAAAGATAGAAACTTTAACAAGAGTAAAAAAAGGAGCAAAACAAAGTGATTCATCTCTTATTCTTTTCTGTGGAACACAAATCGTTTTTCCGTTTATTGTTAAATCTATCGAAGCTCTTGGAGAATTTAAGGATATATGTTTTTCTTATAGGGTAAAGACAAATACGAAAGTTTGTTAGAAAAGCTAAAATCAATTTGATTGTCTGTCTCACAAAATATTTTAAAATATATAAAAAAAAATTCCTACCATATGTATATATTTTTCTAGATTCAATAAGTTGAAACTGATATTTTTCAAGATTAGAGTAATTATTTATCTAAGGAACAGATGTACAGAAGATTTGCCCCCCCTTCTTTTCAAAACGTGTTAGTTTTGTTAGGAAATTTTAAACTTTCAAATAAAACACAAGGGAAAAGTACCTTAAAGAAATATTTTTAAAGAAAAACCTTCATTTCTCTCGACAATTCTTTTTCTTCATATTTAATATTATTCAGATTTAGTTTATTTTTAATCATTTAGTCTTAATATAGGGTCTTTTTTTAGAGGTATAGAACTTTAAATTGCAATAAAAAAACGATGTATTATTCGATTGACATGAATTTTCTTTTATTCGAAAGATAATCTTGTGGCACTACATTTTAAATATGATTTCTGGCATAGGACTACCACGGCTGGCTCGGATGTATTCCAATCTGGACGTCCAATTTTCGATGACTTTTTCCAACATTTGTGACCGTATATCGGCAATAACACGGCGAATGTTGTCTTCCAAATGGTCAAGCGTTTGTGGATTATCCGCTTAGACCAATGACTTTACATAGCCCCACAGAAAATAGTCTAGCGGTGTTAAATCACAAGATTTTGGAGGCCAATTCACAGGTCCAAAACGTGAAATTAGGCGGTCCCCAAACATGTCATTCAATAAACCGATTGTGGCACAAGCTGTGTGACATGTTGCGCTTTCTTGTTGGAACCACAGCTCCTGGACATCCTGATTGTTGAATTCAGGAATGAAAAAGTTAGTAATCATGGCTCTATACCGATCACCATTGACTGTAACGTTGTGGCCTTCATCGTTTTTGAAGAAGGATTCCACCAGCCCATAAAGAGCACCAAACAGTCAGTTTTTCTGGATGTAACGGTGTTTCGACATACACTTGTGGATTAGCTTCCCTCCAAATGCGGCAGTTTTGTTTGTTGACGTAGCCATTCAACCAGAAGTGCGCTTCATCGCTAACCAAAATTCGCTTATGAAAATCGGGAACAACGGCAATCTCGTTTTGGGCCCATTCGACTAATTTACGCCTTGCTTGATCATATTTAAAATGTAATTCCACAAGATTATGTATGGAATAAAAAAATTCATGTCAATCGAATAATACATCGTTGTTTTATTGCAATTTAAAGTTCTATACCTCTAAAAAACACCCTATATAACAAATTATTTAAAAACTAAACTTTTATTTTGAACAAATCCTTACATGAAATCTGAATTTATGTATTGTTGAAGTTTGTGTAACGTCCCAGAGGGCGATGGTGTTTGGGGATTCGAGCAAAGATCAGCCATAGTAATTTAATAACGATTTTATTCATACTCACTTAACCACATTTACCAATTTAAGGGTGAGTGAGTGAATATTAATGTCGCACTGTTCACACGAGGGCTTTTTTGAACCATGGTCGACGGACCACGCAATTTTGAACCATGGTCAAGTGACGTGGACGACACCTGAGCTGGCTCCCCCTCTTCTAACTACCTTACCACACCAACAGGAGGACGTTTAAGCTATCAAAGGATTTAACGTGCATCGCTGCCCCACACGGCGGGTCTTTAGTGGTACTGGGTTTGAACTCATGGCATTTCTGCCATGATCCGAAACCTTAACAACTTGTGCTACCGCAGCCCCAAAACAATTTAAGAGAGATTGCATTAAAATATTAAACCTGGGCGAGCAATCACTTAGGATCAATTTAATCATCATATAAATAAACTTATCTTATAATTGGAGCACTCTTGACTTCCTTACTAGGGTTCTCTTTAGGTAACTTGCTTTTTACGACCTCCGGTCGTAATCTTTTTCACGATTGAATCACCACTTTCAACCATCCTCGCCTACATTAATACAAACACTTAAATAGAAATTCTCATTTGCATAAATCTCGTCCTCTTCACCGAGAAAGGTTTTCTACTGAAATCACAGTTAAGGTATCCGAACACGTTGAAAATGACCAAATTCGGACAAGACCGATTATTTTGTTTTCTATTTTATTTAATACATCTATATTTTGGCTTTACAAAACATACATTGTGTTGATCCTATGCTTCTTAGAAGCCAAGTTACTATGAATTTTATTAAGGTAGAAAAACTGGAAGGGGGTCTTTGATCTACCAGAAGTGGGCATTTAAATTGTTCGAAAATTATCATGGTGAGTCTTATCACACAAAATATTACAAATGTATTTCTATAAAACCTTTTTGCACCTGATATATATTCTATTTTCTAGAGAATGTACTAAAATATTTCTTATAGTATGAATGTTATTTGAGTTAGGGCATGCTATTTTAATAATGGTCTCATAAAGGCGTTATTTTTCTTATAACGTTTACTCAATCATCTCTAAAAGTATCAAATTTTAATAAAACATTAAAATTTTAGTACATTCTCTAGATAAATGCCTCTAGATTGTTTTGGTAATTCTTTTACTAATATAAGTTAATTACTTTTTTCTCTAATTGCTTTGAAGTTTTACAAAAATATTGCTAAAATGTCACATATAATTGTGATTTTTATGAAATTCTGGCAATTTATTTTAAATATTGTTGATTAAATATTAGTATTTATTGGTATTGAAACCTAAAAAAGCCTTTATATGTTTAAATATGTTATTTTGTCAAAAAGTACTCTGAACGTGTTCGGATACCTTAAAGATTAATTTTACAGAAAATGATTAATGGAAGAATCACGAATAGACCCATCACATTTGTAGTGTGGAATTTCATTTTGGTTGTCGTTCTTACCACTTGACCATGACTTAGAATTCCAAGCTGCATTTCCAATAGTCCTCGTATAACTTCTTATTGCCACCTTAAAGAACAAACTACCAATCAAAACTTTCCCATAAATTAAGAGAGAGTTCGTTATCTTATAAATTTAGTTAAAGTTCTTTAGTCAAAATTATATTTAATTATCAATATATTTTTATATTTTCTTAGAATACCAACATAATGCAAGTAATAACCCAGAAATATTTAAAGTTATTTAATTTTTGAGTATTTATTGTCTCGAACAATAAAAGAAATAATTTGAAAACTTTACGAAATTGATTAAATATATTTTTAGACAATACAAAAAGCGAAGAATGAAGCAAATATCATGAATACAAGCGAAGATAAATTAATGAACGGATGATTTTGAACAAAAGGTGTCTAGGCTGCGCCAGCAGCCTTCAAACCTCTATCTGGAACTCTGATGTTCGTGGTGTTAGGAACATGGGTTTGAAGAGGAGGGCGACTTCGGGAGAGGAGGTCCAATGGGAGTGCAGGAGACATCGGCTATGAAGGTGATCATTGATTGGAGGATGGTAGTGAGCTTTTTATCATGTACTTTGAAATGGGAAAAAATTCTAAAAATAATTTCGAGAGGATTTTAAACTATTTAAGTGGGGAAGTTAAGATTTAGATAAATAAGAGTAGAAAAGTTTAAATTTTGTTAATTATAGCTTCTGCTAAAAGGCAGGTTTTTTCTTCGTCTGAGTTTCGAGTTTTAAATTTTGAGAGAAGGTCGAGAATTTTGGGATTTTTCTTTACAAGGCTAGAGATTATATTAAAAAGTTCCAAAACTTGAGAAAAATCTGAACTATTGTTATCATGGCTAAGTGATCCGCGGGGGGAGTCTGCCTTATTATTTTCAGTTTTATTTTCGGTTTCGGGAGGGGTCTTAATGGGGATTTCTCCACTAACTACGTTAGCGAAGGAAACTCCCTCTTTTATCCATTTGCTTGAAAATTTTTTTTCTTCTGATCGGGTCAGAAAAAGCTGTTCCTTTCTTAGGTTGGGGAAAATTAGGGACATTTTGTATAGCATGCCGAGTGACCGAAGTCCTGACAGTTTACACAAAATGGGTTTGATTGTCTTTCTTTAATATGGCAATTCTTGGTTGCGTGCTCTTTTCTGCATCTCGGCTTCAAGATAAATTAATAATGAAAATTAGGTAATGAAATTTAATGAGAAAAAAAAGTCAATGCACATTGTAGTATAAAAACGCTATATATTCACTTTACTTTTGTATGTGGTATGGTTTTTCTTGCGTTATTAACGTATTATGCAAATATTTATTATGAGAATCATCTATTATTCAGACATGCTGGATTCTTCTTAAAGTAAATAATCTATCGAATAAACTTTTGTCCCGCCAATAGGTTTTTAGACTATCCGTCACTAAGAAAGGAGATTTACAAAGCATGTGCGAAAAGAAAAGAAAATAATGTACTGACTGATTTACAATGACTAAGCATGAATTGAGGCATAAATTAAAGAATGTTTCGTCTAAAAATGTTTTATTGATTTTTTTTTCTTATATGAGATATTGCTATGCAACTGCTCGCTTACAGAATAATGACATATTGTAGAAGGAATTTTCTGAATTTAGATGTTTTTCGATTAGCATAATATAGAATTTTTTTTTTCAAAATTTTTGTGTGAGTTTTTAAAGTTTTTATACCTTGCCTATATTCTGTTTTTATCATCGTGAAAATTCTAGCCCTTATTCTTCAAATGTATTTTCATGACATTGATATGATCTTCAAAGCAAATTTTCTGTCGGAATGAAATTGATTTCTTATTATAGAAATAATGTCTGGGGAGGGTTTTCAAACAAAGCTGACAGTTTTATTGCATATAACCTCTATCTCATATTTTTTTCTAGTCCGCTTATAGTTCCCTAGGCAAAAGTATTATATTTCTTAGGTATCCATATGCGCAATCGATTTTATACAAAAATGATTTTACTTATTGAGTAGATGTATAATATTTGTTTTCATTGCCTAATAGTATAGTCTGGAATTCCCTTAAAAGTTTATGCATTGAAGAATCTTCTGTAACTATTATTCGGAATCTTTTTTAAATTTTGTTTAAGTTTAAAATGTTTTTTGCTCTTTTAGATTAAAATACATGACCCTTTTTAATAGTCCTCAGAAATGTTTACTTTAAAAAAGTTAGTAGAAACATTATTATTATTTTAAAGTTAAATTTTTTTCATGAAAAGCTTATTACTATTATTAAAAATATTATATTTTAATTAGGGGACTTTTAATATATTATCTTTATTTGTTTACATTGTGCTAATATAACCGTATATATTCGTTTATAAGAAGATAATTGTTGGAACTCTTTTTAAAGTTAAAGTGGAAGGGTTGGCTTACAGCAATTGATCTACTTATCTCGGTAATAATGTAATTAAGGAACAATAGTTTATTATCATTATTATCCGTTAGTCATCTGGAAGTGATTTTAATCTTTTAACTTTTTTGGATATTTATTCAATTAGCAGAAAAAAGTTACATAGATCCTTCATAAACAGTGTTTATATCAAAGTTTCCAAGTAATTCTTAAAATTCACAATTACTCATTGAAATATCTGAATGCATATGATCATGTATGAATTTTTCTTCCAGGGAATGAAACATAATTTGACGATCATGTGTAATAACTAATTTAATTTCTCTTCCCACTCACTTTCTTACAAAAAAATAGCAGACAGCACAGTATGGATAGTACAGGCAGTGCACAAAATAACAAATGAATGGAAAATATGTGATAGCCTTAGATAGGGTTACCAGAGTTCAAACTATCGTCATTGACGTCTGGCGTTTTAATTTACAGCTATGTGATTGAAAAACATCCCAACCATTTGACAAAATTTTCAACCACATGGTAAAAATTTTGAAAATCTCGGAATTTTTTCTGGTTCAAATTTTATAGGGGTTTGGAATTTTGCATAAATTTTTGAAGAACAACTCCCTCTCGGCTTATCCACGGAACGGTTAAGTTTCCAAAAATATACGCTATATGTTTTGTTAAACATTTAAACAGTCTATCAATTACATTTAACAAGAAATTATTACTAAACATTAAGTTTTTCATGTTTGTTGAACATTTATTTCCCTTTGAGAAGCTTTGATACGACAATATTCCGAATATACTTAAGTCCATCTATTTAGCTCTCTTTTTAGTAAAGTGAAATACCATTTCACACAAGTATTTCAATATTATTCTTATTTATCTCTATATAGACATCAATTAACATTAAGTATTTCGTGCCAATTATGATTCCATAACTCTGAATACACATATTGTTACTGAAATTTTCATATTTGCTTCTGTTTTAGAACGATCTAATAGCCGGAAGGTCGTTTATGAGCTAATCGAATTACTCTTTCAATGACAGTAATAAGTAATAGAGACTTTGGTGACACATAGTCAAGTCTGAGAACCAGCTTCTCTAATTATATTTTTCTTTCTTTTTATTTCCAGCAAAAAAGTATGATATGTTGTATAATGAATCTCTGCAAAAGTAAATGATGTGTTCCTTCTAATTAAATTTAAAAAATATCTTAAAAATAATTTATTCTTGGATACAAAACATTTTTTTTTATTTTCCTAAAAGTTTTCTTCCCAATAATAAAACAATTGCTTAAAATAATTTAAAATCGCAGAAAAGATTTTATATATAAATAATTTTTTTATAAAACTTTTTATTTCCAAACTTTAAAAAAATATACTTATTTTAATTTTTTTTTCTAATTTGAACATTAAAATGTTTAAGTAGTTAAATTTTAAGATAAATATTGAAAAAGCATTCTTTTTTTAAATCCTTTGGAGATTCATGCATTTGTTTTAATATGTTTATATAGGACAGTCGTATGTTGCTGATTCCATGGTTGGTTCTGGTTCTTATCACAACATGTGTGGATTTGCTGATTTCCCTGTACTTACTCATTGAAGCGGTAAGTTAAATATAAGATCACTTTAATTCTACAATAAAAATTTATGAACTTCATTATCTCAAAATTTAAATATGCAGAGTAACATTTACATGTATTTTTCATGTAAAACATCACTTTTCCTTATTGCTTAACTTAAAATAAGAGAAATTATGGTATAAAATTAATTAAACTATTAAAATAAATTAATAAAAAATTAATAAAATAAATTAATAAAAATTAATAAAATAAATTAATAAAAATTAATAAATTAAATTAATAAAATTAATAAAATGAATTAATCAAAAATTAATAAATCAAAGTAATAAAAATTAATAAAATAAATAAATAAAAAATTAATAAATCAAATTAATAAAAATTAATAAAATAAATTAATAAAAAATTAATAAAATAAATAAATCAAAAATTAATAAATCAAATTAATAAAAATTAATAAAATAAATTATTAAAAAATTAATAATATATATTAATAAAAATTAATAAAATAAATTAATAAAAAATAATTAAATAAATTAATAAAAAATAATAAAACAAATTAATAAAAATTAATAAAATAATTTAATAAAAATTTAATGAGATTAATTAATAAAAATTAATAAAAATAATACAATTAATTAATAAAATAATTAACTGCATAAAATTAATTTTAATGCTTGCATTGAGGATTGAAGAATTTATTTCATGATCAAATAGAAGCTTTTCTGCCGAGATATCAGTAATTTCAAAATAACAGAGTGCTTTTTTTAACGCTTTACGTTCAACATAACATTTTCAATATCTTAAAAAACTTGCTGTTTACACTCTTACTGTACTTATATTACATTTGTATATTGACATTGCCCAAATGAAGTTTGATTGAAAACCAAAAATACAATTGTTACACGTTATTCACAATATTTTAACTACCCATCTGTCTACCTTTACCCTTTTATAGCCTTGGACCCTTCGTAGCCTTTCCCATCTACATGATCTTGGAATATAAGCAAGTGGGAAAGGCAAAAGCCATTATTATACATTTGCTTTACTATTATAACGATGGGAAGACTAAATCAAGCTTCAGTTTTGTGCTACTGCACATAATCCAGCCATTATAAAATCTGTAAGTCGAACAAAAAAGATGTTACTAAAAAAGAAGTATTTTGGACAAAATCTGTCGCTGTGTGCATCGATGTCTTGGGAGGGATTGATCTCTTTGATCTAAGAAAAGAAAGATACCAAATAAGATTTGTAAAATAGTGGCATCTCATTCCTTTCATTTTCTTATTGACCTTGATTGATACTGTGGCAAGTGAACAAAAGAAACAGAAGTTTAGACCAGCTAACATTCCGTATAGCATTAGCTCACCAGCTAACAGACGGATATTCCCTAGAAAAATGAAAAGACGACCTGCTAGCTTCCAAGGAAGGAAGTGTATAGTTTCGGATGATGTTCACTTTGTCATTCTAAGAAATCATATGCTAAAGATTTGTAATGACCCCCCCTGGGTCTCACCTTGAACACCAAGATTAATTTGAGGCAAAGAACCACTAAGAGCCATTTTGAATAATAATAATAATTATTTATTATTATAATTTTCTCAAAATAATCTCTGATAACATATAATAATATTATGTTACGTCACTTAAAGGGATTTGCCTTTGTATTAAATTAAATTACTAAAAATGCAATTAATTAATAACTAAGCTCAAGCTCAAATAAGGTTTACCGAAATAGGAGATCCAAGAAATACACGTATTCGAATTCTTAACTTTCATTAACTTTAACCAAATCTCTTAAACTAACGCTTATTTTAAGCGTACGTAAATTATATTTACCGCTGATTTATATCAGCTTTCTGGTACGTCTCGCAGCACGACGTCTTTACGAGTCTAATCTCCTTGAATCTTCTAGTAATGCGTTTAAGGTATCCGACTACTGGCGACAACTTTTTTTTGAAAAAAAGGAAATATGGAGATCTTTTTGTGATTTTTATATTTATATAGTATATTTTAAGGAAAAAATCCTAAAATTGGTAAAAGAAAAAAAAATTATTATTATTAAAATGGGAAAAAACTAGTAAAAATGTACGAAAAATTACATAAACGGGGCCCGCTCTCTACAAAGATTTTATGAACAAATTCTCAATTTTTCAATTTTGATGTGTTACTTTGTTATTCCTGTTTGAAGTGATCTTCACGATAAGAAATATTTTAATTTTTACAAAAACTAGAGCACTTTATCTAAGTCATTATACGAAATTGCTTAAAAAAACATTGACTATATTCACATAAAGAGCTGCAAATTTTGAAATAAAACAGTTATTGATAAATCTGAAGATCAAAACACTTCTACTGTTATGCAGAACATAAGCAAAACATTTCAGCTAATTATTTTCAAAACTTTTTGAGCAATCGCGGTCCCCGTTTGAGTTTTTCGAAAAAAACACGTTTCGCGTAAAACGCATTTTAAAAGTTTGACATCTTGTGTAAAGTTATGGCATTTGCCTTTACTAAAACACTTGTAGTTTTTGTTCTAGTGGAGGGAAAATAAAGTACTTGATATTGTTATTAAGTTAATAAAATGGTCTATAAAATAAAATCATAAAAAATTTTGCCAATTTTTGAAAAAAATCATGGTTTTAGGGTAGTCGGATACCTTAAAGTTATTGGCACAATAGCCTCCCATCATTTCTTGCTTTCTTGCAACGCTCGACTTAAATACCTTATCTAATTTAAATATCCCGCACATCTTTTTGGGGTTGATTGGAAATAAACGCGAATTTATATTCCCCAAAAAGACGCCTAAGAAGATTAGTGGAAAAGTTCCGTACAGATTCGTTACAGATTGTTTCCAACTATAGAAGATGTAAGAAATGTAGCAGAAAGAGACAAAAAAAGAGGACCAGTTAACATGTATGTAGAAGTGATGTCCCCTTCTGCATTGCAGCATGCTTCTCATCTTTCCATGGCAAATAATCATCATTAAATTTAATGGCTCCTTGGGATATATTCTTCCCACCCGAAACATTTAAATGTAAACATAAAATTCTTATTGTTTAATTGTTAATAAAGCAAAGATTCTAAAGAGAAATAAATGACCCATGGAAGGGTTCATTTATCTAAGTATAACTTATCAAATTTCTATTTCATAATTTCTGAGAGCCTCTCCTATATTACATTCGTCGTATAAATCTTATTTCGATATATATTCATACTATTTCCTTACATTTTATCCATTAATGATATTGTAATAAATAACTGTAATTTCAATGCTTATATCCATTGATACTTATATTTTACATGAAAATGATTTATGTTAAAAGATGTGGAAGTAAAATAATTTTGCCAAAATAAGCGAATTTATTATAACTATAATAAATGTATGTCTCTATGTATGTCTACCATCCCGGATAATATTTATTAGATTTTCCAATCAAAGTTATGTAAATGTTAATATGATTTGCTTACTGTCTGTTGAATCTAATGGCTGGGAAAAGTATGATTTAGATCATGTACATGCAATACATATTTTTATATTAGCTGCCAGATAAAATGTAGTATTCCGTTGAATATTTGTACACAAAGTAGTATTCTATAAAATATTACGTAATATACTAAAATCTAGTATTCTGCATGGAAGAAGTAAATGAAATACTAGAACATAAATAAAATAACTAAAATTATACAGAATTTTAAAAAAATTCCTTTATTTTAAACCTGTGTAACACAGTATTTTTATTATTATATTTTTCACTTCGTAATTTGATATTTAAAAGCAATTTTACGTACCTTTTAACTAATGTATTTATATACTTTTTATGTTGAAATACATTCTCAGGTTATTGATCTATGAAAATAATTGTCACTTTCATTTACAGTTTTTCAACCCATTTCTGGCCATATTGTTTGCCATCGACTTCGTAATACTCAGTTTAAATGTAAGTATTCTCAAAAAATTTTCTTAGTTATTTTTAAGCCACCAAAGAGGGATTATTTTAGTTGCCAATAAATTTTTGTTTGTCCTTTTTAATTCATTTTCAAATAAGTTATAATTCGCTGCAATTTTTTCCGTAAAATAGTTTTTTGAGTCACTACATTGAAAATTAAGGGATGCACATAAATAAAATACTCACAATTTGGAAATTTAATCCTTTAGAGCTAATTAATTTAAATGTAACTTTTAAGTTCTGTCAGAATATGGGGAGCTAAAATATTCTCATAATACAAAAAAAAAAATGACTTATTTAACGCAGTTTTAACTCTTCAGGGTGCTAAATAACCAGAGAACACTAATATTAAATCACAAAAATACATTACATGATGTGCATTTTGAGTGAGGTTTCGATTGAATGTTTCTTAAAGCACTGCATCCTGCGGTAAGCAATATTTTGTTTTGTGAATATGAAGTATTACAATCTGAGTCTTTTTCAGTCTCTTGATTGTCTTTTTAGAATCGGATGAAAATTCCGGAAGATTATTTGATGGGACTTCTTCATCTGAAGAAGCATCTTTTAGTGCATCAATGCTTTCAGATGGTAGATTCTATAATAAATCCAAAGTTTCTGGAAAACTGAGCTTCCCGTTTTAAGACATTCTAAGAAGAGGGGGGAGGGAGATAAAGTTATAGAACCTTGAAAAAATCCCATTATTGTTATATCTGAGTTACACACAAGGAAATTGAAATGCTAATTTTTGAATAAAGAAAAAAAAATCAAGAAAATTGTGTTTAAAAAAAGCAAGCACAAAAGCAAAAAAGAACAACAGCAAAGCTAAACTAAATAGAAAAGCCAAAGAAAACTAAATATATTACGCTTTAGCATTGACGCTACAACACTATGAAATATTGTTCTTAATTGCATGTATTATCTCGATGTTGCTAAAAAGATTCTTCACAAAACTTTACATAGCTGTTTTTTTTACTAATCAATGTGTGCGTGCCGAATAACTATCTTTTATTTCACTTCAGCATCGATGAAAAATAGATTATTAATTGAAAATGATAATCATAACTAAATAATTTGTTAAACATTATCTTTTAATCTTATAAAATTTTAAAAAATTACAATTACAATTTTTTATTTACAAATAATAAATTTTCTAAAAGCATTTACATGATAATAATTTCGTATTTGCCATCAAATTAATTCATATTTTCTGAAATAAAAATAATTTAAATTGATAATTATGTTACATAAAACTCAATACTTCATGTATTGCCTTTAACTGTTTTTAATATTAAATTAATATTAAAGTAATGCATTTCCCATTTCATATATTTGTTTATTTTCTATTCTTTATGAAAATAATTTTCTTTGGATTTCCTAACTCACTTGTATTTTTAAATGAAATAGATTTTTTACTAAGGTAAAGAAAAAAATTTCTATTTTCTTGCGCATTCTTCCGAAGTTTTCCCAGAAAAGTTCTTGATATTTTTATCATGGAAGAACATTGGGAGAGAGGAATCGATTTGATGTAAACATAACTTTCACCTGAACATTCCGTGTAGATGATTTTGTAGTTTAGTCACGTATAAATCGTATACATCTTGCTCTACTTCAAAAAGTCTTGGAAAGTTTTTGAAAGGTAAGAACAAGCTTTTTTTCCATACTAAAGGGATGTAAAAAAGAACGTGAAAAGAAAAATAACTCACTCGCTTTGGATTTCTTAAGAAGTAGACTGGGACATTTTTTTAAAGCTTTTATGATTTTATTCTTAAGGTATTCTACTACTTGCGACAGCACATTTTTAAATAATGGATATATGGGGATTTTTTGTGGTTTGTTAGATGTATTTAGTATTTTAAAAAGAAAACGCTAAAATTAAGAACAAAAAAAGAAATGATTACTACTAAAACGGGAAAAAATGTGTAAAAAATGACAAAAAAATTACATGAACGGTGTCTGCTCTGTACAAATAGTAAATGAACAAATTCTCAATTTTTCAATTTTAATGTAATACTTTGCTATTCCTTTTTGAAATGACCTTCAGGATAGATATATTTTAATTTTCACAAAAACTAAAGCACTTTATCTTAGTCATAATATGAAATTGCTTAAAAAACAGTGATTATATTCATATAAAGAACTGTAAATTTTGTAATAAAAATGTGATGGATAAATCTGAAGTTTAAAATACTGTTATACAGAAAATACACACAAAGTTTCAGCAAATTATTTTAAAAACGTTTAGAGTGATCGTTGGCCCCGTTTGAGTTTTTCGAAAAAAAAAATTTCGAGTAAAACGTACTTTAACGTTTAACATCTTATGTAAAGTTATGGCATCTGCTTTTACTAAAACATCTGTAGTTTTTGTTCTATCAAATGGAAAATAAAAACTTTGGGATTTTTATGAAGCTAATAAGATGTCCTATAAAATAAAATCCTAAAAAAATTTGTCCATTTTTAAAAAAAAATTCAGGATTTTAGGGTAGTGTGTCAGATACCTTAACTCAAGGGACATGAAATTTAGGAAATTTCATATTTAAAATGTACTTAATCCATTACTTTTCTCTCAGAAAATGTAAGTAGAAAGACAGCAAATAGATTGGTCTAAATAAGTGATTAAAATTATTAAGTACTGGCTTAATAAAAAATTTTAGCTGTCGAATTTTAAGATGTTTAATTTTTGGGGTGTTAAAAACTTTATAATAATACATTAAATAATTCAAGGTTTAAAATCACCTTACAGCATTTAAACTTATCTAGTAATTGCGAAATATTTTATTTTATTTTAAATACATATATATATATATATATATTCAAATAATATATGCAGGAATAAATAATTTATAACGTAAGCAAAATTTTATATTTCATATTTATTACTTACCCTAAAATCCGGTGAATAACGCGCACTTTCAAAACAAAAAATAAGATGGAAATTCACGGGTGTGGATTATACGCCGGATATAAAACTGAGAGCTTGAAAATGAATAAAGATGACCACATAAAATAACTAAAACTTCTACATAGATCTAAATATTGTTTCTTTAAAAGAAATGACATTCCTAATGAATTTTTTAAGGTTTGTAATCCTATAGTATACTATTTTTTTCTAAAACTTGGAATAATACCTCAAATAAATGATTTTCAAACATCAGAACATTGTATACGGTGTAAGTGTTCTATTATATGGTGGTGCGTGCTATACGCAGGATTTTAAGGTATTTTTCCATCATAGATGTTTGCGTGAAAAATAATTAAACAGCTAATACTTTCTCCGAAAAGGTCATTCAATCTTCAGATTCCTCAATCACACTTATTTTCCCACACTTTATACTCCATTAAAAACTTAGACTAAAAAAAGGATAATTTAGCAGTTATTGGGATAAACATACAATCCAATTCAAAATCGTGTTGGCTTGCCTCGCAGTAAAGATGTTAAAAGCTGTCTTAAAGAGTATATAAGAAACGGCTTCTCTCGAATAGTCTCCTCGAAACGTTCTAGTTTTAAAATCGTTAGAAATAATGTTCCAACAAAAGGAGGGGGATTAAAATTTTTGAATTAAAAAATATTCTGAAAGTAAACATTTTTTTAAAACTAACGCAAATTTGTCAACTGTCATAAAATGATGTAAAAAAATATTATAGATTCTAGGGTGCCCAGAGCTTGTCCGAAATCAAGTACGTATTTAACCAATTTATAAAATATTAAAGGCAAAACCTGACTTTAAAGGGGGGGATCTAATCTGCGACCACAGAAGTTATACTAATATTACTTAGTTTGAATTACACGTATAACTGAAACATTTACAACAATACAGTGCGAGATGTATTTCTTCGTAGTAAATACAGAGTTTTCAATTGTATTTAGTTTGATTATTTTTCCAATAATCACAAGTCAAGTTTATTTGATGGCACATCTGTACCTCATTAAACATTTATTCAGAAAAAATGGCACGTTGATCCATAAGGGTTAGCTACTCCTGTTCTAGGAGGATTAGCTATTGTGATACTTTTAGGTAACAAACAGTCATAAAAAAGAAAATAGAGCTGTCATCAGCTGATGCTGCTAGATGCAATAAGAAATGTGTCTCGTAATGGTGTTCAGGGACTGTGAGTTCAGTTTAAATTCGAAACTTCTGTGTTTTGAAGACATGTTCCAGATCGAGTAATAGTTCCAATACCTGTCGCAAACCATTTAGTCAACGCTTTCAGCCCAAAGCAGGAGGATCCCTACTATACTTCAGTGCATTACAGAACATTATGAAGCATCAGGAGCATGAATCCGCAATAATGCTCGGACAAGATACCTTCACAATGCTGTTTTTTGTGCGACACAACCAATCCAAAGTATCATTCCTTGACCAGACAGTTATGAGCATTTGTAATCTGTGCTCACGTTTTCCAACTGAATAAAGATTCATGCAATCAGCCAATCTGGATGAACAGCGTGCTGATACAATCAATTTAATATTGTTGATTGATGCAGTTACAAAGGCAGTGGCATTAGAATTCGAAAGATTCCCTTCGGAGATCATCCTTCTATGGAGAAGCTCATACTCGGAAGAGATATCGAAAAAGGATCAGTTATTGATATGTCAATCCCCCATAGGCTTGCCGCGTTGCGTGGTTAGGCATTCTTCACTACAACACGGTTGAATTAAATAACAATAAACATTTATTAACTTTAAAGATTAAATGAGCAATTAAGAGGTAAACTTCCAAAACTACAACACATGGGGAATCAGGCACGCTACAAGAATAACAGAACAATTCAGTTCAGTTTTGGAGTCGTTATGTTGAGCTGTAAGGTCGCTGCATACTCCCCTTCCAGTGTCAACGATACCTAGTTGGAAGATGAACTTTGCGACCAGAACGTGTAGATGGCTGGGTAGGCGTTGAAGCTGTTGGATCAGATTCCACAGTAGCAGGTGTTGAAGCTGTTGCATTAGGTTCTCCAGTAGCAGGTGTTTCATTCTTGGTTTGAGGTAGTTGCAAGTCCTCAGTGTTAAGAAAGAAGGCAGGTTTGCATCTATCAATAGATACAGATACCCGTTTACCATTGATGTCAAAGAAAACACTTTATCCTTCCTTTGTAAGACTTTTGAAAGGGCCATCATAGGGTTGTTGAAGTGGACGACGTAACATGTCTCGGCGAAGAAAGACATGTGTTGCTTCCAACAGTCCTGGATGGATAAAAACTGGACGTTTGCCATGGTATTTTGGTGGTTTAGGGTGAAGTGATTGCATGTGAGACTTAAGTTTCGAAACAAAATTCACAACATCATCGTCTGTCTTGGAAGAGTCAAACATCTCCCTGGCAGTCGAATAGTGGTCCCAAAACTAATTCAGCTGGGGTACACAGAATATCTTCTTTAAGAGAAGCTCGTAGACCTAGTAAGATGATAGGGAGTACTTCTGTCCAACGCTCAGTAGCATGGCATTTGATTGCACTTTTCAATGGGCGGTGCAATTCTTCGATCATCCCATTAGCTTGAGGGTGGTATCCCGTTGTACGACACTTCTGAACACCAAGTAGTTTGCTAAGAACTTTGAAGAGCAAGGACTCAAACTGCCTGCCCCTGTCGGTTGTGAGAATTGCAGGAGTTCCAAAGCGAGACACCCAAGAGGAAAAGAAGTCCTCAGCCACAATCTCAGCAGTTATGTCTTTGAGAGGTTGGGACTCTGGCCATTTCGAAAAACGGTCAATCATTGTCAGGCAATAGGTGTAGCCATTTGATGGAGGTAGAGGTCCAATGAGATCCAGATGAACATGATCAAAACGTTGGGTAGGTTCTTGAAATGATGAAAGAGGTGATCTAGTATGACGATGAATTTTGGATTTTTGGCAAGCTAGGCAGTGTCTTGCCCACTTAGCTACATCTGATGAGATTGATGGCCAAACAAAACGCTGCTTCATCAAATGCACTGATCGACGTATGCCAGTATGGGATAAATTATGCATAGCAGAGAAAACATCTTGGCGATGCTGTTTTGGGATGTAGGGTCTGGCTGTGCCCGTTGATAGATCACACATAATTTCAGTAGACGAATTGGGAAAAGTTACCTTTTGAGTTCCAAGGAAGTTCCAGATGCTATTAGGGTGTGAAGCTCCTGATCAGTCTGTTGTGTCTCAGCAATACAGTCATAGTCAATTTGACTTGGGAAGGTGATTGTGATTGCAGAAACACGAGAGAGAACATCAGCAGCAATATTGTCAGATCCTGGAATGTGTACAATATTTGTGGTGAACTGAGTGATGAAATCTAGCTGACGGATCTGCCGTGGAGAACACTTGTCACTTTTTTGCCTAAAAGCATAAGTGAGGGGCTTTTGGTCAGTAAACACTGTGAAATCTCTAGCTTCCAGCATATACCGAAAGTGTCGGATAGCCGAGTAGATAGCAAGGAGTTCACGGTCATAGGCACTGTAAGACTTTTCAGATGAAGTAAGTTTTCTGGAAAAGAAAGCCAATGGCTGTAGCTCAGAGTCCACAACTTGGTGAAGTGCACCTCCTATGGCATAATCAAAGGCGTCCACATGAAGAGCAAGCGGGGCAGAAGGTGAAGGATGAGCAAGAAGTGCAGCATCAGCAAGAGCTTGTTTACACCTCGGAAATGCTGTAATTGCCTCAAAAGACCAGTTTAAAGGCTTTGAGTCCTTCTTACCTTTAGAACCTTTTAAAAATTCACTTAAAAGATACTGTTGTTCAGCTGCTTTGGGCAAGAAACGTCTATAAAAATTTAACAGTCCTAAAATTTTCTCAGAGAGCCAACAGTCTCTGGTTGTTTGTAATCAAGAACTGCTTGAACTTTGTCAGGCAATGGCTTAATGCCATCAGGAGTGATAAGGTGGCCAAGGAAAATGAGTTCAGTCACACCAAATACACATTTAGAGATATTTAGTTTTAAACCATATGAGCTCAGTCTTTGGAATATAGTTCTTAAGTGAGAACGATGCGCCTCAGCATTTTCTGAGTAACACAAAATATCATCCAAGTAGATAAAACAAAAAAGGAAGTCCTCTTAGTACTTCATGCATGAATCGCATAAAGGTTTGTGGTGCATTCACAAGGCCAAAACACAAATGGGTATATTCGTAAAGACCCCATGGAGTTGTTACAAATGTCTTAGGAATATCACACTCAGCTATAGGGATTTGGTGGAATGCCTTAAAAATGTCTATTTTAGAAAATATCTTCTTGCCATGTAGTGCATGAGCAAAGTCATTCAAATAAGGCATGGGGTAGCTGTCGAACTCAGTAACAGAATTCAGCTGTCTGTAATCCCCAACAGGTCTAACTGTAGAGTCAGATTTGGGCACAACATGAAGAGGAGAACTCCAGGACTTTTGGAAGGTCTAATAATGCCTTGAGCAAGAAGAAATTCAAATTCTACCTTCACTGCATCATACAGTTTAGGTGTAGCCTTCTAGGCCTGGCAGTGACTGGTGGGCTAGTAGTAATAATATGGTGGACTGTGCCATGTGATGCTGATTTGGAAATTAAAGAAGGGCTGCTCAGGTCTGGATATTCCGATAAGATGTTTTTAAAACTAATGTTTGCATCTACAGTGAGGATAGAGGGCTGTACAATATTTGAAAAAACACAAGAAATGAAAAGAGAAGTTTCCACATCCACCAACCTTTTTTTCTTAAGGTCGATTAAAAGGTTGAAATGCTTTAGAAAATCAGCACCAATTATAGGAGATGATACATCAGCAATTATGAAAGTCCAGATAAAAGGTCGCCTCAGACCCAGGTTCAGTGCTTTACGGACCATACCATAGGCTGGAATTTTGGTATTATTAGCAGCAAAAATAAGGAGAAGTTAGACTGAGGTGATTTATTCATAGTTGGAGAAGGTGGGATGACACAGATTTCACTTCCAGAGTCTATGAGGAATTTCTGGCCAGACTTGCGGTCTAATAAAAATAACCGGCTGGTATGTTGCGAGGGCTCTGCCATTCCAGCTATGGCAGAGCTTACTCGTTTTTTTTGCACAAATGCACAAGGGGAAACACACTTGCTGGCCTGCTCTTTATAACGGCGATGATAGTAGCAGATGCCACTTCCTCTATTGACACTCCTAGAGCGTGAATGTGATCTCCGGCGGTCAGGACTATATCGTTGATGGCGAGAGGAATTGCGCTCTCTTGTCAGTTCAGCAACTTGTAGAGACAGCTCTTGGATCTGCCTGGCGAGAGAGTCCATGGTTGGCTGAGCACTGCATGAAGATGACTGGGATGGTGGAGGAACAGTTGTGGCAGCACAGATAGTCGAGGACGCACCAACAACCTTATCAGCGATGATAGCCAGTTTATCCAAAAAGGCTCTGAGGATGCAGACAAAACAGTCTGGATATGTGGTGGCATTCTTTGAAGCCACAAACTTTGCAGAAAGTCATCCTGGAGTTGGCCATTAGACAGCTCTTTCATTTTTCGCAACAGGTGGCTGGGCTTCTCATCTCCTAGCTGAAGGTCAGTAAGCAGTTTCTTAATTTTTTGAGTATCCGAGTCGCTAAATTGGGTGATGAGCCGCTGCGAGAGAGTGTGATATTTGTCACTGTTCGGAGGGCTTAACACAATGTCCGACACGTAGGAGAGAGTTTCAGCATCCAGGTTCGCAACCAAAGCAGAATACTTAGTATCATCACTGGAGATACCACTGAATGTGAATGCATGGTCGCATTGCGCAATCCATAGACGAACGTTGATTTCCAAAACGGCGGCAGCCGCAATGCAATACGAGCGACTTCAACGGTTTCACTAGTCATATTGTAGAATAAGCAGGAAGCGAAACGAATCTCCGAGCAGATGCTTCAAGTGGCCTTGAGGAGAAGGAGAAAAAAAATCTTTCGCTACGTACTGATCATCCGTAGTAGAAGAATTTGTATTGCATTCGCCAGTAGAACAGAATAGTTTACGTGTTTTTAAGTCCAAAAAGGGGTCACCACCGCCGCGTTGCGTGGTTAGGCATTCTTCACTACAACACGGTTGAATTAAATAACAATAAACATTTATTAACTTTAAAGATTAAATGAGCAATTAAGAGTTAAACTTCCAAAAACTACAACACATGGTGAATCAGGCAAGCTACAAGAATAACAGATCAATTCAGTTCAGTTTTGGAGTCGTTATGTTGAGCTGTAAGGTCGCTGCAGGCTAATGAATTCGTTCTGGTAGATGATAGTCAGTGTCGCAACGTACACCTCGCAATCACCACATCGAAGGGGGGAGGACAGAATTCTAGAAGGTTCAAAGTCAGACTGATGCCAAGTATGTACTTAACCAATTTATAAACTATTAAAGATATAACTTGAATTTGTATGGATCCCTAATATTCTATATTATGTCACTTATGATAGTATGTGATCTCACCGCGCTTCTCTTTATAAGAGCATCTAGAAATCATGATTTTAAGGTATCCGACTACCCTAAAACCATGATTTTTTTTTTTCAAAAATTGACAATTTTTTTATGATTTTATTTTATAGACGATCATTTTATTAACTTAATAACAATACCAAGTACTTTATTTTCCCTCCACTAGAACAAAAACTACAAGCGTTTTAGTAAAAGCAAATGCCATAACTTTACACAAGATGTCAAACTTTAAAATGCGTTTTACTCAAAATGAGTTTTTTTAGAAAAACTCAAACGGGGACCGCGATTGCTCAAAAAGTTTTGAAAATAATTAGCTGAAATTTTTTGCTTATGTTCTGCATAACAGTAGAAGTGTTTTGATCTTCAGATTTATCAATAACTGTTTTATTTCAAAATTTGCAGTTCTTTATGTGAATATAGTCAATGTTTTTTTAAGCAATTTCGTATAAAGACTTAAAGTGCTCTAGTTTTTTGTAAAAATTAAAATATCTCTTATCGGGAAGGTCACTTCAAACAGGAATAACAAAGTAACACATCGAAATTGAAAAATTGAGAATTTGTTCATAAAATCTTTGTACAGAGCGGGCCACGTTTATGTAATTTTTCGTACATTTTTTTACTAGTTTTTTTTCCTATTTTAATAATAATAATTTTTTTTCTTTTAGCAATTTTAGGATTTTTCCTTAAAATATACTAAATAAATATAAAAATCACAAAAGGATCTCCATATCTACTTTTTTCAAAAAAATGTCGCAAGTAGTCGGATACCTTAAGCAAATGTAATAGCCATCTCCCTTTTCAGATCTGAATCCTATAGACCATATTTGGGATTAATTTGATAGACACACTACTGCTTTAAGTTCTCCAAAACCATTACTGGAGCTACAACAAAGGCTACTCCGTGTGTGGTTTTTTTCCTCTTTTGGTATCTAATATCTTAATCTAAAACATAAAAAGCTGATGCTGCTTTATGTTGCATTTACAGAAGGACACATTCCGTATTAGAACCAATTTTTGTAGTGATGTTAATGATCATTAGACATTTTCTGCATAAAAGTGTGATATACTGCTTTCTACAAGAATGGAACTTTACCCCAAAAGTGAATTTTTGTTTTAATCGTACTCATTATTTTTGTATGCATTAATCAATAAAATACTGTTTAGCACAGATTTCCTCCAAGATAATTTTCTGTGCTCATTCATTTTCATGAGAAAAAAAAATACAAGTATCACCTTAACTTTTGGAAGCTCATACGTTACAGGGTTGGCAAAAGAGTAAATTAGGTTTCAGTGTGGAATAAACGCAATACTTTTTCTATACAAAAAGGCACTTTAATCAATCAAATATCATACATTCTGTTCAGTAATATTCTGCTACCTTATAGTAATTTCATGATCCCACACTCATAGAACTTCTGGTCCTTATCAGTAAAAAAACACGATCTAAGGAATCATTATTACTAAAATTTTATCATTTACACAAAAATCTTTAAACTTTAAATTAAATGATAATTCACAGGTACAAGATCGAAGATGAAACATGCATTATCTACAATAATATAATCAAAAATGATCATGGTCCAAGTGTAAAGCATCTTACCGTATATCTTTAACAACATGTACGAAATTATTTGTATGTATGTCACACCACCATACAGATCCGAATTTATATCGATGAATTAACATTTGTTTCAAAGTTCAGAGCTTTTTAAAGGTAAAACCTTCAGTCATAACGATTAATCAAATCGTAAATTAATGAGTTTTTTTTCTGATAAGTTCCAGAAGCTTGATCAGTGAGAAAATGTAAGCAAGCAGAAAGATGACGTAAGTTCATCAAAGAGAAAAGAAGGAATTTCACTGGTTAAAGTTCTGTTCGAAACGATTTTCCTTCTGGGAATGAACAAAATACGAAAAACCAGCCATACAGGCGAAATTTAGGAAGGGTGTAAAAACAGAGCTAGTTTCCACATGTTTCGTAGAAAGGAGGCTAACTTGGTTTTGAAATACTCTCGGAATAGCCTGAGAGAGGAGCAAATTTTGTTTATCTAAGCTACTTTCATCTCTACAAACGTCGCACAAACTCATCATGAAAAAAAGTATACTCAGTTATTTAGACGTATATTCCATGGATAAAATGAATAACCAAATGGACGACATTGAAACATTCCATAGTAAAATAGACAATGCAAAGAAAAATATTAAATTATTTTCCGTAAACTCAATAAATATTTTTTTCCCTAAAAACTTGAAAATATTGTTCAAATTTCATGAATTTCCTGTAAATGTTTTTGTTTCATTGATTTTTTTATTAAATGTATGCATATATATATATATATATATATATATATATATATATATATATATATATATATATGTATAGTCGAACCTCAATACAATGAACCTCTATATTGAGAATTTTTCCATATAGCGAGATCTATCCTGGAATCTTGGACATTTCCCAATTTTTTTCGTACAATAACCACTCTATAGCGAAGTGCATTTTCTATATAACGAACTCTACTTTTTTTTAAAATATATGGTGGTCATAAATCTTGAAGTGGTTTTGTAAATCCTAACTCGCTGAGAGCAATAGAGTTTTGGACGTTTCACCTAAAAAGTGCAACCTTTACCCCCCCCCCTATTGCCTTGTTCACTAGAAACATGTTCTATTTCCCCTTTCACCCTCATTAGAGTTGTCCTGTTTTCCCGTGTTTTAATTATAAAATAATGTATGTTTAATATTACTTGTATGCTTTAAATTATAATATGTCCTTAAAATGCATTAATTTAAGTATAAATTTATTTTCTTGATATTGAAAATACAGTGAATTTTTACACGTTCTTTTTTCTTGTTTTCCTTGTAGTTTTTCTTTCTTTCTTTTTTTATGGGAAAGATATAAAAAATAAACATATATTAATTTTAAAAAAGTGTGAATAATTACTTTTTTTAACGTATAGTGTTTATGTGAATTTGTTTTAAAATTTATAAAATTTTGTTTTTAAACTTTCTTTTGTGTTGTTTATAAAGTATATTAAAAGATGAACCTCTATATAACAAACTGACCATATAACGAACATTTTCCAGGATTTAGTGACTTCATTATATAGAGGTCCGACTGTATATATAAATAAAATGTGCTCTAAATTTTGTTAAGGAGACTTGGCCCCCTTTGAGCAAATTTCTTTATTTACGTATTTAAAAATTATATTTTAGCATTTTATACAATGTTTCTATTCAAGAAAATGATACCAGATGAAAATTTTCATATATTATTTACACAATTTTAAAAATTTAAATTTTTTGAAGAAAATTGGGAAAATTTTAAAATCTTACTCCTTTTGTAAAAATTAATTTTTTGACCTGAAATATTTTTATAATATTCTTATGGATGTTCACAACAACTTTAGGGATCGATTTTAGAATAACTTTATTCGTTATCGAGAAAAAAAATAAAATGTTGATATACAGGCTAAAAATCAACGAAAAGCCAACATGTCTTACATTTTATTTTTATTAAAAAAAGCATTCAGTTTATAGCAAAACGGATCCCTAATTTTATTACATACTTTATTTTTAACACGGAGGAAAAAAATGGAAGTGATTGGTAAATAATTGTCGAAGGAGTAACATTTTGAATGCACTAAGGTTTCGAAAAACACAAACTGAGAAAAACCAGTTTAAAGTTTATAATTCTGAAAAAAATAATTATTAAAAGCTAATTAAACTTAAAATACCACTTTAAGATATTAGTTATACGTTTTTCTTTAAAATAATTGCATTATCATATTTTTTCAACCCACACATTTTTATAAATGATCAACTTTTAGAGAGTACTAATTGCACAAGAAAATTCAAGAAAAACGTTAAAAAATTTTTTTTCTGTCACGACAGAAATTTTATCCGTTTTTTTCTTATAATATTAAAGTATTACATTTGTATGAAAAATATATCAGGAATAAGAACTAAAATTAGAAAACTTTTAATATAAAATGCCTTAATTTAAAAAGTTTACATGCACACATTTCACAAAGAAAAAAAAATGATTGTATGCATTGCCTCGGAAATATTCTGCTTTATATATTGCACATTCTTTTTTTAATGTTATTATTTCTCTTTATAAATTAGATTTTTTTTTTTTTTTTATCAAAAACGCTTCTTTTAGCTTTTTTCTAAAAGGGGCGTGGCTGAATCGCCTAATTTGTTTTCAAATGAAGTTTTATTCAACTTCTAACTTTCCGACATGCACAAGTGATATATCAATCGAAAGATAATAATGCAAAGAATAAGATTAAATGAAAATAAAAAAAAACGATATGTTTGGGATTTTAGGGGTACCAAGTCCCCTTAAATATACTTTTTTTTGCAATATCTTTTAACACGAAAAAAATATTTCAGTCACCTCAGCTTCATGTTAAATGGTTTTCACTGTATATACAGATGGATTTTCAAGTTTATCTAAAATCAATTCATCATTTCAATCAATGATTATATAATAACCATGTAACTGATAATGAAACTTTTTTTAAATTTTTTTTCTTTCCAGACTTACAGTTTAATCTGTGTTTTCTCCCAATATCAAGAATACTGTGCCGGCAGAGGCAATCCTCAAATTCGTGGAAATAGACCAGTAAGTTACTATGTTTAAAAACTAATCAAGCAATTTAATTTATGCTAGTTTTATTTAAACTTCCCTTGAAAAATTCACAACTACAGGCCGGTGATGAAAAGATACAAAAGGATACTTGAACTAATATCTTCTCCTACTATTTAATCAACAAAATATTACCGCGATAGTCGAGTGGTCATGTTTAGAAACACGTTGCCGGCATAGTCAAGTCGCGTTTTCGAATCTTGGGGATCCCGAAGACCTATTGTACTGTGGGGCTGATGCTCGTAAAATCTGTCGATGTTTAAAGTTCTTACATTGTTTTGGATGGAATGTTTGGAGAGTAGTTGTCAGTTCAGTTTTGGTCTTCGTCGCTTTACGGAAGTTGAAAATTACCAGGTTCACGTTGCAAATAATCTGCATATTCAAAGTGAGACTAACAAAATAAAATCTTTCAATCCACAAAATAGTATCCCCAGAAGATTCTTTCAAGTACAGCAACCCTTATTCTGCAGATCTTTTTAGTGGAATCAGAGTTGAAACTTGCACATACTCAGTTGAATTCTATTTTTGTTCCCTCTTTTTTTTATCACCAGTTTGGCAAATTAATGTCGTTATATAGGACAAATGTCAAATACATAAGACCTTTTTTCCCTTAAATCGCCAAAGGCAATAATCATATGTATATATACTGAAATAAGGACTCTTGAGTGGGAACTATTTTTTCTCGTTGAAGTACAGCAAAATGACGTGACACTGATTTAACAAGTCGTCAGATATCCCGTTAAAAACTGGTCATATGTTACCTCTACAATAATCCATAATTGGGAAAGTACTGTCAGCTCGGAAATTTGTGCACCAACTGATTTTTTGATAATGTCGTATATATTCCCCATGAGATAAATACATAATGATTTAACTGTCCAAATCATTCGCAGGAAACATCCGAAATATTTTTCAAGCCAATCGCGTATGATTTTGGACCGATGACACGGTGCATTGTCATCATGAAATATATAACTATTGTCGGGATACACAATTATGAAGTCGATGATTGGCTGCAATTGTCTTCCAGGCGTTGAACGTTACTATTTCCAGTAAAATACTGATTAAGTTTAACCTGAAGACTTATAAGTTGATGGATTACTGGAGTACCTGCTTCCCGCAGGGAAGCTCAAACTCCTTTCATGAAAAACTGGGTGGTTACATGAGTTCAGCTTATCTCTTAGCCCATAGTTGCATAATTATAAAAATTAGGTGTGAGATTAAAAAGAAGAAGAATTAAGAATTAAAATTTACTGTGAATGTAATTAAATAATAATTTATGATTGATTGTGTTTTTTAAAAATTCTAGTGAAGTAGTTGTGAGAACTGAATAATTAAAGGAATAAGAAATGACCGCTTAAAGCGGTCTTGCAAGGTGAGAATGAGCGACTCTCACACAGCGAATGAACGCGGAGTTACCGGCATCGTCGTGAATCTCATCCCGTCTGAAATTCGACGAACGAACGAAAATAAGATCGATGGCGAGCTCTTCTGCTCAGAATGGATGGCGAAAGAGGGACGGAAGCCGACAAGAGAAGGAACCCAAAAAAGGGGGAGGGGCGGGGCATCCGTCTGAAATTCGCCCAAAATGGACGGATATATGAGTTACTTAGAGGAAGTCTGAGTGGTCCAATCAGGGAGCAGCCTCTTGAAGCCAGTTGGAGTGGGTGTGTCTGAGAAGGAGGAAATCTGGGTGCCGAAGCATTCCCAGAACTCGTTTCGCTATTAGTCGGCTCGCTCTGTTCCCATAGGTCAAAAGCGATTTCGAGAAAGATTTTTACAGAGTTGGAGAATTTTGCATGAAGGGATTAATCAGTGAGAATTAAATTAAAATATTACGTGGTCTGTTAAATAATGGATTAATGTTATATTTATCAATACGAGCAATTGCTCGGTTAGTATGAGAATCAATGTTATTGAAGAATTTAATAGCGATCTTTTTGAAAAACTCTTTTAAGGTTTTTAGCTTTAATGCTGATCTGATTTCATCGTTACTCACATACCATGGAGAGTCGGTTATAATTTTCATAATTTTAATTTGTGCTGCTTCCAACATCTTAATATTAGAATAGGCTGCGTGGAGCCAGATTGGACTCGCGTATTGTAGGATTGGTCTGAGAACGAGTTTATAAATAAGCATATTATTTCTTAAGGATAAACATGATTTCTGTGCAATTAGAGGGAAAACTTTAGCAACGGAAATGTTAAAATTTCTGCGAATGCATATAATATGTTGTTTAAAAGTGAGTCTTTTATCTAGGATTACCCCTAGGTATTTGGTAATTTTGGACCAGGTTATATGTGTGTTATGTAAATATAATTTAAGTGGTTCTTTTTTAATGTGGGGTGAGAAGAAGACGACCTCTGTTTTTACTACATTTAGAGCAATTTTCCATGTAGAGAACCATTCTTCTAGTTTGGCTAAGTGTTTGTGTAGGAAACCTGAAGACTTAGTTTATGGCATGTAAGGAACGGAATTTATCATTATGGAACCACCACAAGTTTCTACAGTGTCTTACGGTCAGTTTGGTCTTACGTTCTTTTACGGGGTCTGCACAACATCGGAACTTTACTATCAACTCATACCAGTTCCATATTGACTCATTTGACTGAACAATTGTTTTAGTTATCTAGTATCCAACTGATATGTTCTCGAGCTCAGTAGTATTGCTGCAACTAATTGTGGGATGTTAGAAACACTTTGGATATTATCTGCTACCATATCTCAACAATATACTTTCATACTGTCACGTTATATACATTGTCTTCACGAACATGTCTATAGTTAAGTCTCACTTTGATTGTTCCTGTCATTCGAAATAATGTCATTTGAGTGGTATACTTGACTACACGACACAGACTTTTTTATCTCGGTATTTAAGTAGATGTAGTCACACACTGCTTTGTCAATGGTAAGAGATTGGGTCTCAAATTATATATTTCCAACATAATTTAACTTCGTGCATCGATGAATGTTGAATTCGTTAACTGTTGTGTAAAAATGGAATGCTCTATGCGTCTTGCTCCAGCTAGCATTTCAAGTTCAAAGCCTGCTAATTGAATCACACTAAAAAACCTTTTCGAAGCCCAATGGCTGAGTGTAATGTATCGCACTTCTATGCCACAGGTCCGGGGTTCAAATCTCAGGCTAGACAAGGTCGATTCAGTCTTTTATCCCTACAGGGGGTTGAAAAATGAGTACCAAACTTGCTTGGAAATTGAACACTCGGGGGTTCTTGTTAGACTAACTACTTGAGCGAAACATCTGCAAAATCACCCCAGCCCCTAAGGTCCCATAAACTGAGATAGGCACAGTAGGTCTTGGTCCTCATGGGGTGTTGCGCCACTGGGTTCAGTTCAGATACCTTTTTCACATGAGCTGCTTTAATACACATTAAAACCGTAAAAATTCACTGCCTTTTTATACATATTTTACGTTTTGTTGTCATTTAAAGGATTCCGTACTGTCAATCTATGATCTTCACATCCTTAATGTGTACACATATAAACTACGATTTTATCCCATTGCTTTTGTAACTATCATCCCAAAGGAAATTTTTATACCTACAGCTCATAATTTTAAAAATTTAATCAATTTTTTCTAAGAGGTTATATTTTGGCGACTAATGCTTTACAGACACGGCATGTGCCCAAGTGTGAGAGCTATTTTACAGGTGGCCCCTTTTAGTGGTTGCTTCGAGTACCAAATTTTTGAATCTTGAATTTAATCAATTCAAGCTCTTTTCAAATGCTAAACATTGCCCTGGTCTAATTTTACCGAAAATACCAGAGCCAAATTGATCCTCGAAGTATTTTTTACATACCACATAATCATATGAAATGCATTCATACGATTTAAGCATCCAGAAACTTCATCGACTCCAGCCGGGATCGAACCCGCAACTTTGGGCTCATGGGTCGAGAAAGCACGCTTCTACTAAGCCATTTAGCTGACTAAAAATTTAATCATATAAATATGAAAATGAATTTACAAAGTAATCATCGTTAATGATGAAAAAAATTATTTTTATATATCTGATATTTTAAAACAATTTTCATTAAAAACTAGGTTTGATTTATTTTCCAATCTGAAGATTATTACTTGATTTCATTTTCTTTCTTCTTGTAAAAGCTTTTTTTCTGTTTGTTTTCAAAAGTTCTTAAAGTTATTTGCTTAGGGGAAGAAAAACATTACCTTTATTGTGCCTTGCTTTATTGTTAAGAAATTCTATTATTTTTAAATCTCCCGAAATCCCTACAATTACCCGAGAAAATTTAATGTGAAGTGTCATCATTCTTCTAAAAGAAAATCTTAATTGGAAGAAAGTTTCTGCTTTCAATTATGTAAACTTAAAACTTCGCCATTTCTTCAGAATAGAGAATCCATAATCTCTTTCAAGTGTTTGTTTTTCGAAATTTATAATTCATTAAAATTATCAATGTCTCTCAAAGAATTGCTTAGGGATGGTAAACAGATTTTTGAAAGACCACTTTAGAAAAATTACTTTAATCAAACAAGGGATATTTGTGTACGATTTCAAAACACAAAACTAATAAGATATTCATTATTAATTTTTTATTTATTGGGGGAAACGTTTGTTTACATAAACAATTTACACTCCTCTTTCTAACGAAAATCTTCTTTAGATATTAAAAAAGTTACATTAATATAAATAACTGTATTCCTTTGTGATTTTTTTTAATTTTAAGGAAAGAAGATTTAATCTGATAATCCTTCTGTCTTCTTGACCTGTCTATGGATTTAGTACACACATTTCTATACTAGTCTAGAAGCCCCATAAACAAACGAGGCCAGGTCTGGAGCTTGAGAACTGTAAAGAATATCCTGTAGGGATGCATCAAGTTTAAAAAGAGGTGCAAAAATGGACTTGCAGTCAAAAATATAGTTTGTTGTTAATTGGGTATGCGGACAATTTCTGCAAATGGGGCAAGATCGAGAATTATCTGGAGTATTTTCATTTCTTTGAAATTACCCGTGTGGTGTCTTGCTACTGTTGACATCAAATTTCTAGGGCAATCAAGTTCTCATTGTTAGATTTATGAAACGCTTGTTAGAAATTTTGAGTTTGGTGACAGCGTTTACATCCTCTGAGGGGACAATGGAAGGCCAAAGCCTTCTTAACGAGGACTTCCGCACATTCGTTACCTCCAATACCTATGTGGACAGAGATACATCGTGGTTTATTAATCAGTCTGAGGAGAAAGTTAATATGTTGTGTCAGATTGGTATCTTCATGCAAATGGCCTTGAGAGCTGATTTTGAGTCTGAGAAAATTACGAAAATTACGAAGTCCCTCGCATTTTCCTGAAAATGTGAAACGTAAAAAGAGAGGAATTCATTTATTGCAATTAATTCAGGAATTAAGTTTGGTGCTATTTTACCTGTGGGAGTTTTGAGTTCAGCGTTAGCATCAGAAGGGCGAATGAGATTTGTTCCCACATCTCCTCTTGTAAAGGACCAGATGAACCATCTGTAAAAACCATTAAATAGTTAGCATGGGAATGTGAATGGATTGTATCGACGCATTTCTGCAATAAAGCTTGTGTTGATTTTTCTTACAGCATGGTACTAATGAGTTTAAGTGAATCTCAACTTCAGCAGGTAGCCTAAAGGAAATGATAGGTTCATGAAGAATATCTAGAGAGAATTTCTGTTCTGGTGTTTCTTTCAAAGTGAATTTTTGATGATCTGTGGAGTCTTGTCAGTCCCTTACAATCGTTAATAGCTCTTCTAAGAGATATGGTCTTCATCGTAGTTTCTGGCCTTATTTGTAAACTTGACAGCGGCAAGTCTGCGCCTGTTTTCCAAGGAGACAAGAGCACTGTACAGCTCAGTTTTGTTCGTGTAGGACACAGCACTAATGATGATTTTGGATGTTCTATATTGAATAGATCATGCTTCCACAGTACAGGTTCGGTGTTCCATCCAAATGTTGAGTAAGGTCAACTCAATCTTCCATCCCTTCAGTGGGTTGATAAATGAGTTACAAGCTTATTTGGGGACTAAGCACTGGGGGTTTCACACAAGACTGACTACCTGACCGTGTAATAAAAGCGTTATGGTTATTGATGTTTGGTGGATCAAGGAAAGATCAGCCACAATCAGTTCAAATTCCAATGTATTATTTCTCTAATTTAAATCGAAACAACTCAGGGTAGGAAATGCACACCACTACTAAGTATAAGAGCAATCACACGGTGAAAAGGATACGTAATATTTGACTATAATCTAATTCAATTACACTTAGAACACTTTGAATGTCCACGGTCTAATTCACCGTAATTCTGTTATTAGTTTTAAGACCTTCAGCTGTGATTATTAATCTCTATCTTATGATTTAATCGTCAATTAGCAATATCTGATCATCCAAAAACTACTCGTCGACTAGCTCACGACTACTCTCAACTAAGTTCTAGTATCAAAAAGAAAATGCTTAAATAGTACCATCCATTTGAATAAATAGAGTCTTCTTTTTCGGGAGAAAGTTTTCAAAAGAACAACACTTAAAAAGAAGTAAAATTATCCCAAGAGGAATAGTTACATTTTCAAGGATAGAACCGTTACAAACGGAACATCTGCTTATGAACATCAGCGACCAAGGTATATTGAGATGGGTACAGTAGACATTGACCCTCTTGGGCTGTTGCGCCACTGAGTTTGGTTTATATTGAATATATAGTGCAATTTTAAAATTATCTTTATTTATTAAGTGTTTTATTGATGTGTATAGGAGGCCATTGTAGCCTAGTGGTCAGGGACTCATGGCTTGTCATAAGTTCGAGCCCTTGTGCGATGAAGTCATACCGTGTAAAGGAGATGATGTATGTTAATTCTGTCGTTTATTGTCTTTATGTTGGTGTGGTGTGCAACTTGAGCATGGTGCCAGCTCAGATGCTTGGCCGTGATTCAAAATTATTGGATCCATTAGCTGTAGCCCTCGCGTTGCTTTATAGTTCTATGTTAATAAACATTTACTCGAAATTCATAGAATAATGAAACTAAAACAAAACATAAATATATATTACTTTTCTCTTCTATCGCTTTAATTTCTGCCAACACAAGTAAGCAGTACTATTTTGTTTCTTTACATAAAGTACATAAAAATTAAAAGAACGATTACTGAAAAAATAGCAACGTATAATGCACAGAAATGTTGTGAGAGTTCATGAAACACAATTATATTTTTCTAATGAATCAAAGCAAAAATATATGTTTTTTTATTACGAGTATATCTCAAATAAACGCAGAAAAAAATGAGTATTATAAGAATAGAGGAAAAAATTTACGTATTCCTATATCAGTAAAACTTTTAACTCCTCCAAAAAATGTCTAAAGTTGTGAGTAGCACTATTATATTAATTATAAACTGATTATTAAATAATATTGTTAGAACTATGAACAAATATTATTGAAAATATCTGAGATAAAGGAAAAGATAAACACCTACAACTCTACGTAAAATGAAGACTTGTGGTTTTAAGAATCAGAATAGCTGTGATTGATTTGTTCCTTTTCCACATGGAAGTTCATTCTAAAAACTAACTTAACGAATGAGCCGGCTCACAAATATATAAATACCAGCTTTTCCTTTTTCGTCTATATTATAATATTATATGTATTCCAATGATTTTCTTGCAACATACTATTCCTATTTTTTAAGTTGAGCATTGTTATTTATGATCGAAGATGAAAAGTAGCAAACGATCTTACAAACGCATCTTATTTACAATGATATTGATATGGACACGCGCAGTTAAAAAATCGCATGCTAAAATAATAATAATAAAAGAAAGAAAGAAAAAAAGGCTCACATAAGACCATGGTGATGTCTCAATACGTTAAATATCCATTTAGATCTATTGTTTAAACTAAATTTATTTAGAATGATATTATTAGTTCTGCTACCAACTGAACAACTGGTATACTTTGGTATTATTTCAAAATAGGTTTACTTTTCTGTTAGAGATGTGGTTCGATACTTTTGTTCTAGAAAATCAATAAGCAGTTAAGCAATTAAAAAGCTTAAACATTCTTCGCGTATGTGTATTATTGATCATGATGCAATTTATGTCACTTGCTATAATTTTGTAACGGTGATTTTATTAAAAGGGTTTTATAAATTTTTTAAAAAAAATAGCGTGTTACTGTCACATTCTCCATTTAGAGAAATTAACAACTTCTGTTTGAGAGGACAGTTACAGTAGAAAAAAACCTGCGGTTCACTTGTGTCATTGTAAGAAAATAAATACCATTTTACTGTCATCCAAATAAATATACATTTTCAAGTGTAATTTATATATATGCAATAAATAAAAGTCTTCAATCTAAAACAAAATTCATACCATTTGACTGCTTTGTCAATTTCAATGCTTAGAAACTGTATGATGATAAGTAAGAAAAAATATTGTTTTAATATTTAAATGGTTTTATATATGAAACACTGCTGGGAAAAGGAAAACACAACAATTTTCAAATGTATTTAAATATTAAACAAAATGTACTTAAATATTAAAAAAATTATCTAAATATATTTAAGAAAATATATTAAAATATTTATATATATATATATATATCCGTTTAAATATTTTGAGCATGACATTTCCTTTCAAGGAGTACTTAAAACAAAATTTGGAGATATACTTGTACTTTACTCACAGATGTAATACAATCAACTATGTAATACTATTTTTAGCTTCCCGAAGTTGAATATATGGGTGAAAGATGTGGAATTTCCAATGCTGCTAGAATAACCAATGATTCTGGAGCCACTAACAGCAGTACCGTTTCTGTGGTACAGTCGTCATCAATTCCAGGAGTCCACAGTGAAATAAATTCAGCCGAAGTAATTATTAACATGTTGTAGTAACTAGTACTTATCTTAAAATTTTAATCAGTAAAACAATCCATGCCTTGCCTAAAAGCACTTGAATTGCTTTAGACATCGTAGTGAAAGTTTAAAACATAAAAAGTAATTTAATTATTACATGAAGTACTAAGGGGGTCTGGCACTTCCATAGGAGCCCATGTTAAATTACGTAAGTTTATGTACCTTTTTCTCAGAAACTTCTAGCTTCTAATAGATAATATTTTTCCAGTAGGTTATATGTACTATCAATAAGACTTTAATCGAGGGTTTTGTCTTTTTGTTAAAAACTAAAATAATTATGACTTTTTTTTTAAACATGACAAATTTTTTTCCTTAAAATTTAGTTTAAAAATACATTATCTAAAACAGTTCGCTAGATATATCTTATTCCCTCCATTAAAATATGTAAACGTGTTGAATGTATGCTCACTGAAACTTTGAGGATCCTAGATTAACTAGTGTTTGAGAAAAAGGTCCATAAAGAGAAAAATATTGCATTTTGAGAAAACAGGCTTTGAAGTAAAATTTTGTAATTAGTCAATAAGAGTGGCTAACTTTTAAAAAATAAATAAAAACACTTCTAATTATCTCATTTCTATGTATTATATATTATTTTAAGCAGAAATGTCTGAACTTATAAAAAAGGTAAAAAAGTCAAAATCAATAATTTTTCAAAAATTCATATGCCGGACCTTCTTAAAAAAAGCCTCTTGAAAGGGAAGTGTATTGTTCTACAATGTTGCTTCTTGCATTAGTTGGAATTCAATGACTATCAAACGAATATGGAATCAATTGGTTCCTATGTGTCATGTGAACTCCCATGCATGATCTCAACGGCCTGGCACCATTAACATCCCCAATGAACATGGTGTTATCATAACGACCTTGTACTCTATAATTTAGCCACGTCACGCACCCTGAGAGAAAAAGTAGATTTTTTTGCAGCACGCTATGTTGTTGTCGTTTTTGCTCACCCCCAATTGGTCAGCAGTGCTAGACCAGGTCCATGACTTCGTACAATTTCATAAAATTCAACACCAGCAAGCGATCGTCTGCTAAATTCTGCTTGGTGAGCACTAGGCATTCAAAGATGTGAGCAGGCGATTCCGGCTCAGAAGAACAGTTCGTGCACATTTTAAAGCTCTTACATCCTTCGGAAAATTTTATTGTTTTAAGATGGGCACTTCGACAGCGGGCTAGAAGAGTTTGATCCTATCTTTTAAAACCGTGAGCCAGAGAGCCTCCAGGACGAGAACACTGATACCTATGGTGCTCTGGGGGGGCAATCCAAGTGGTCTTATTCTGGTATTTAGTTCCAGAGAAAATCTCCAAAACGGTGAAGGGTGCTGACTGCTCTGGTACCTCACAAGCGCCAGCTTTGGTCAAAGTGTCCGCAATCTCATTTCCTTCTAGATCTTCGCGAGAGGGAATCCACTGCAGATGAATTTGATGCGATGTGGAAGGTCGTTTTAAATTGCTGAGTATTGACGCTATGTAACAACACGCTATTGAGCATGCTATGTAACAACATGAACAGTGTTCAGATCTTGTGCAGCGCGTCCTTTCTATAGAATGGAGATACGCCATGACAGTGTCGGGTACTCACTGTGATGTACAGCTCTTGTTCACGTCATCGGTGATCTGGACAACCGGCGTTACTTTTCTCAGATCTCAAGGCTGGTGGTTATGCCTTGTCTTCAAGTCTTCATACACATCATCTTTTAACAAGAAAACACATGTCCATATTTTGTCCTACGTGCCCTGACCTACCTAGACACAAATGCTGTTATCTTTTTCGAGTTTGCTGGTATGTTCTCCAGATCTTTGTAGATTAATATTAACAAAACTAAAATAAATATGGTATTTTTCAAAAGAAAAGTTACGAATCTTTCTTGTAAACATCTTAATAACGGCATATGTTCATACGAAACGTAGTTAATATTTTTCCATACACAAATCATTATACAATGTGTGTTTCATTTTAAAAGTTTCGTTGCTAGGAAAAGTTTAAGGTTTTATTGGTGGTTTTTAGATATAATTGAGAACTGGCAGTTGTACGCTTAGATAAATAGATTTAAGAAACATTAACTAAATTTTATGAATTTATAACCCAAAGTCAGCTCCATTTTTTTCATAAAATATGTGGGTTGAGGGCTTCTAATCTAATACATATACTACAATATTAAATTTACGATATCAGAAAAATGATTGGTGTAAAAAAGTATACTTAAAAATGAAGGATTTATTTTTGGTTTTGATCACATCTTCTTTGAATAGCAAATTGCTTTTGATAACGTGGTTCCAATTAGTGGAAAAATCAGAATTCAACTTTAGATAAATAATTACTGAGATTAAATTATATTTCTGTCTCAGTTTATTTTCTTCATTAAGGCTTTTTTTTTATTTTCTCTTTTGCCTTTCTAAAGGAGCGTATTTCCATTTTTCTTGATATTTTAACCATTGAATAAAAATCTTTTCCAACAAAAATAATGCTGGTATAAAATTATTTTGAATTATATAGGATAGTTATACAGTTTTATTCAAATAAAATTTAAGATAATTGTTCAATAAAAAAGATAGAAAATAAAACAAAGTCATTATATTTTGAGTGTGGTTATGTAGTTTTATTATTTCATCACATTTCTCGGCAGTTCATATTCGTTTTTCTCGTCGACCCATCTAATGAGCACCTTGTGTAATTTATTTCAAACCTTAGATAAAATAAGAATCACAAGAAAATTCCTTTATGGATCATTGTTATACATTTCATTTGCATTTTAACTGATTTTCATTACAATACTTAAATTTAATCATTTTTAAAAGTATAAATCTGTTATCTAACAATCAATTCTTGTATTACTGATAATTAGTCATCAATCAGCTGAGATAATTTATTGGCAAATCAGACATTATCATCAAGTGCAATGAGATTTATTCTTCCACTCTTAATGAATTAAACCTTTAGAAGATAACTTTCTCTTTTTTTTCAAATGGGGCTGCAAATTGTTATTTACGATTTCAGACCTTGAATATTTCCTGGAAGCTGATATCACTATTTTAGTGTGGCACCATATAAGTGGATACCAAATGCCGCAATGTAGTTTTGACGGCTTGTTTCCTCTCCAGGGGAGACACCTAAGAGCTATGACGGTATGTATAGGGTGTTTTTTTATATAACTTTAAATTGCAATAAAACAACGATGTATTATTCGATTGACAAGAACTTTTTTTTTATTCGAAAGATAATCTTGTGGCATTACATTTTAAATATGATCAACCAAGGCGTAGATTCGTCAAATGGGCCCAAAACGAAATTGCCGTTGTTCCCGATTTTCATAAGCGAATTTTGTTTAGCGATGAAGCGCAATTCTGGTTGAACGGCTACGTCAACAAACAAAACTGCCGCATTTGGAGTGAAGCTAATCCACAAGTGTATGTCGATACACCGTTACATCCAGAAAAACTGACTGTTTGGTGCGCTTTATGGGCTGGTGGAATCCTTCTTCAAAAACGATGAAGGCCACAACGTTACAGTCAATGGTGATCGGTATAGAGCCATGATTACTAACTCTTTCATTCCTGAATTGAACAATCATGATGTCCAAGAGCTGTGGTTCCAATAAGACGGCGCAACATGTCACACAGCTCGTGCTACAGTCGATTTATTGAAAGACACGTTTGTCGACCGCCTAATTTCACGTTTTGGACCTGTGAATTGGCCTCCAAGATCTTGTGATTTAACACCGCTAGACTATTTTCTGTGGGGCTATGTAAAGTCTTTGGTCTATGCGGATAAGCCACAAACGCTTGACCATTTGGAAGACAACATTCGCCGTGTTATTGCCGATATACGGCCACAAATGTTGGAAAAAGTCATCGAAAATTGGACGTCCAGATTGGACTACATCCGAGCCAGCCGTGGCAGTCCTATGCCAGAAATCATATTTAAAATGTAATGCCACAAGATTATCTTTCGAATAAAAAAAATTCATGTCAATCGAATAATACATCGTTGTTTTATTGCAATTTAAGGTTCTATACCTCTAAAGAAAGACCCTATAGTTGTAGTAGTAATTAAAATTTGGCCGAGTGCACCCAAGCCAAACAGGCACTCTAAGGATCTTTAACATGTTGCATAATCGTACGACATGGACATTCTAGATTCCCCATATCATGAAAATTCACCGATTTGAGCTGTGATCGAACTCGCAAACTTGGACGCTTAAGGCAAGAGCTTAACCAACTACGCTCCTCAGCCGGTTAGTGGCAAGTAATAGTAAGAAAAGTCATTACCTCTTTGATCATACTTTGTGCTGTACTATATTTCTTCATCTTTCTGAAGATTAACCCTACGATAATATGTTCATTGCTCAATAGTGGGAATCTTTGTGGTTCAGAAAGTAAACCCTCGCGTTTGAAAACAAAATGGAATGATATTTATGGCTTTTGTCAGACTTCATAGGGTTCAGGGAGTAGTTAAGAGAAGAAAAAACTACTTGGCGATTTTTGAGCTATGTCTATGTAAGCGTGTGTTCTGTTGAGTTGAAATATCAGCCACTTTTCCTATAAAAGTTAAATTTGGATAAGGTAGTATAAATTTTCTACATAAATAGCACGTTAAAACATCGAATAACTCTTAATTTTATCTTCAAACATGTATTTTCAAAGCAAAAACATATATTGAAGCATATCAACTTGTAATTTCTATATTTTTAAAAAAATTTGAACTAACTTTTGTCGTACATGGTATGCGCCAAATACATGTGCAGATTATTAGTTTTTAGTTTCTAGCTATAAATTAGCCTGCGCAATATATAAGTTATATGAATATAGTTTGTTTTTATATGTGCTACCGTTAAAGTGTATAATTCAGTTATTAAATAGAATAATTAGTTATTTCATGAAATAACTGGACAAGTCATTTAAGGTACATAATAGAGGAAAAATTTCTTAACTTACCTAGTTATTCTATGAAATAACTAGCTATTCTATGAAACAACTGGTTATTCTATGAGATAACTAATGATACACCGTCAAAATGAAAAATTTACAATTTCAAAATTATTTTATAAATTAATTGGTAATAAATAGCTAAAATAGCTCGAAAAATATATTTTATCCCTATTGCGGATGATTAATTGATGAATAATAAGGAAAAGCAGATGATATAGTTTTGTGTTTTGCTAATATTGCTAACATTATTTAAGTAGAAAAGGAAAAAAAAGAAAGAATATATTACAGAAATAGTTACATTTAAATATTATAAAAAAAAACCTTGCTGGAAAAAAAACTGTTGCTTCATAAAAACATTGTGAAAATTTTTTCAAACAAACATGCAAGAAAATATTAATTTAAATTTTATAAAAATCCTTTATTTTACTTTTTATTAAAGTAATAAATGCTATGTTGACACTGAATTGAGGTTCAAAACTAACTTAAAGCAGCTAGAACCGTTTCAAAGAACTTCTCTGAGTGCTATATTTCATCCTTTAACGATCAAGTAATCGTTATTCTGTATAATACCTAGTTAAATAATAGAATTCAATAATTTTATTTAATTTAACTGAATTGATTAGTTTTTTCATTAAATATCTAGTTATTCTCTATGAAACAACGCATTTCACACTTTAACGGAAACATATATATCCTGGTTACTATTGTACAAGCAGGATATATCGAACTCAAAACACGGACATTAAGGGATGGTAGCTCACTCAAGATAATATTTTTTAGATCGGAATGTATGATTGTAAATCTTACACGTTAGTTTCAAAACAATATATTTGAAATGAAATACTGTATGTGCTTAACTTCAGCATCTTTGATTGCAACGTTTCCCAAACATAAATGATAATTGACAGCAATGTGTTTAAATTTGCTTATTATTTATACTTGTTGGGGAAAGTTTCTCGAAGGATTGGCGAAAGAATATTCTTCACTCTCAAATTTCCCCTTTCGGACAAACGAATAAGAGAATTAATCTCTTACAGTGACTTTGAAACTGAAGTAATAACTTTATCAAGGCTACCAGTACTATAGTTAGTGGACTCTATTCCCAGTAATTATTTAAGGTACTGGTGTAAAATAGCCTTTAAGTTAGTCAAATTTGTTATAAGTAAATTATTTACAGATTTTTATACATATAACTTTTTTTTATAATTTAATGCTTCATTGATATCTGCACATTCAGATAAAGAAGATAAGTTTTGTAATACATTTTATCAGAGTATCTTTCTAGACTTCTGTAACACTCTATATTACACTCGTGTCCAAAATTAAGGTCAAAAGCATAAAATCTGAGAAAATTGAAGAACTGTGTTCTGTGTTGACACAAACTGTGGCACAGAGACGCATTACAGTGTCAGAAAGAATACATGAGCATAACAATATAGAAAATATTTTAATTGTGAATTAAGATACTAGACATATAAAAAAGTGTGAAATCATGAATCACAGATAAAGCATTTAACTCGGGAACAGTGTATTTGATATAGAGTAGGACATCTGTAAACTACTGTACACGCCTCACAACGAACTGTCATTCTGTTTATAAGGGTGTCAATAAGTATTTGTGGCAACAAAGCCCAATTTTCCTAAAGCGGGATTTTTAATTCCTGGAGGGTCTTGGGAGGGGAACTACCCTGAGAAATCGCTTTTTTAGACCATCCCAAACATGCTCAATAGAGGACCGGAGACTTCGAGAGTTAATCCATAAGGCATATATCCACTCCTTCATAAAATTCATCAACACAGTGAGTTCTAAATAGTTATGCATTATCGTCTTTAAAAATATAGTGTACGCCCATAGCACCCAGTAAAACCTCACATAGGCTTCCAGGTTCTAGTCCCTATAGGGGTGTGAGTTGGTAGTACATGCATCGAATACGTACAGTGTTGTACGACTACCCAACAATATACCACCACACAGAAGGATTCCTTTGCCACCAAATCTGTTGATTATTGCTACATAGGAGGGATGAAAGAGAGTTTCATTTTCTCCTGATGTGAAGACTCAACGACGATCATTCTGTCTGGTACTCTTCGACTCATCACTGAAAAGAACATGTCCCCATTCTTGTGGTGTCCACGCCTGATGTTTTCAGCTCCACAATATCTGATGTTTCCTTTTGGATGGAGTCAAGGGGATGCACATGACTGGATACCGAGTGTACAGGTTCTGCAAGACGACTGTAGATTGTTTGCCTGGAAATTCTTCTTCAAAACACAGTAGCAAGGTAACGAGCAAGCTGAGGAACCATTGTCCGCCAATATCGTCGTGTGCTTAATGCCACGTAGCGATCCTGTGCAGGTCTATAGTCTGTGACCATGGTAGACCTTTCTGGTGACAGTTACACTTGCTTGATATTAGTTCCATAACCGAAGGACCACTTTTGGGCTACTTGGAACTATTGAGCCACCTTCGTTTGAGACTGACCAGCTTCAAGCCTGTCAACGTCTCTTCATCTCTAGAAATCATCCAATGGTTTATGAAAAGCCATTCCCACTGCGAACAGACTAACTTGTTTGTTTTAATGCAATATTCACAAAACTGGAGGAAAAATTCCCATGTGCAAGAACGGTATCAATCCAGTAGTTCTGCAAAAACTAGCGTTGAGCAACATTTTTGCTTAAAATGAAGGTTGATAGTGTACTACCCATTCTTCAAAATATATAAAATACAAATTATATTATTTTTACTGGAGTCATTTTAAAATTATGACGAAAAATATGTTTGCTACTTTAATTTTGGACATGTGCAAGAACGGTATCAATCCAGTAGTTCTGCAAAAACTAGCGTTGAGCAACATTTTTGCTTAAAATGAAGGTTGATAGTTACTACCCATTCTTCAAAATATATAAAATACAAATTATATTATTTTTACTGGAGTCATTTTAAAATTATGACGAAAAATATGTTTGCTACTTTAATTTTGGACATTAGTATATTTACGAATCAAAAACTTCAAAGTGCTATAGGGTTCAACAATAACTTATCCAGGGCAAAGAAATGCAAGTGGAAAAATAGCTGATATTTAATAAAAAAGAAATTGAAAAATAAATAAAAGAGTAAAAATATTTATTTTATATCAGAGTAAAAATATTTCTTTTATATCAGAGTAAAAATATTTCTTTTATATCAGAGTAAAAATATTTCTTTTATATCAGAGTAAAAATATTTCTTTTAGGTAGCTTCTGGTATTTATATTATTATTTATATTATTCTTATTCTAATTTTTTATCTCATTTCATATTTACCTTCTAAAATATAAATGAAAACTCGAAATACTTTCATGAGTTAATAGATAATGTTCAGAAATTTAAGAAATATATATATTGTTTCATCGATATCGCTTAGCTTTTTGTGAAGCTAGAAGAATACGAAACAGCACAAAATTTGAGCTTACAAATGTTTGAATATTTTACTTCTACATGATTATTGCATCTATGTTTTACACTTACATTTTGAATTTTCAACGTACACTGGCCTCAAAAAGTTAAGGTACAACATGTTTTTCGAAGCTCACCATAAAAAAAATGGCAGTAACAATAAAACGCATAGTTTACATGAATGATAATAACGAACTTTAAAAACATTAATGCAAAAACGATTGCTACAACTTTTATTTTATAGAAAAGAACGTATATTTATGAGTGAGAGAAAAATATGCAAATATCAAGCTTTCGTACTTTTGTGTGTAAGTTGTGTTGATTTTCAACAGTTATTGGCAGTTTTGGTGACAATAGTCAATAGAGTTTAGAAAATGTCTCAGAGACGTCGTTTACCCAATTCGTTAAGGTGGCAGGCAGTTGGATGGATGGAAATGGGATTGTCGCAGGCTGATGTTGCTAGACGTCTCAATGTGTCTCGTAGTGTTGTTCAGCGACTTTGGGATCAATACCAATCCGAAGATTCTGTGTCCAGAAGACCTGTTCCAGGCCGACCACGAGCTACACCTGCAGAAGACCGTTTTCTAGCTCTTTCGGCACGAAGGAGAAGAACCACTACTGTGCCGCAGCTCGTTGCAGACCACTTTCAAGCATCAGGAAGAAGAATCTCCGCTACTACGGTGCGAAATCGTCTTCACAATGCAGGTCTGTATGCAAGAAGACCAGTTGTGTGCGTTCCCCTCAACGGACGACAGCGAAGGAACCGCTTATGCTGGGCAAGAGAACATGTTTCTTGGACGCAGCAACAATGGGCTTCTGTGCTGTTCACAGACGAGTCCAGATTTACAATGGAGAGTGATTCAGGGCGTCTACTGATCTGGAGGGAACAGCGCACTAGATACCATCAATCCAACACTGTTGAAAGACACAGTTATAGAGGTGGTGGAATCCTGGTTTGGGCAAGGATCTCGCTCGGTGGCCACACTGACCTGCATGTGTTCCATGGAGGAACCGTAACTGGTCTTAGATATCGGGATGAGATCCTTGATCCATATGTCCGCCCATATGCTGCTGCTATTGGTAACGACTTCATTCTGATGGATGATAATGCACGACCTCACCGAGCTCGGATTGTTGAGGAGTATCTGGAGGATCACGGTTTGGAACGAATGGAATGGCCAGCTCGATCTCCAGACCTGAATCCGATAGAACATCTTTGGGACTATCCTGGCAGAGAGGTTGCTGCTTTATATCCTCCTCCAAGGTCGTTACATGAGCTGAAACAAGGCTTACTCTGTGTCTGGTCTTCGCTTCCTATTCCGGTGTCCGACAACTTAATAAACAGCATGGGAAATCGATGCCGCCAATGCATTCAAGTTAGGGGTGGACACATTCCTTATTAGAACCCATTTTTGTATTGTTTTTATGCCATTTTACCACATAACACTGTGATGTGCTGTTTTCTCCAAGAATGGACTTTTCCGCAGAGATTGCTTTTTTTGTTATAAATCGTTTTTGCAATACACTTATACAAATTTCTATGACGCATTCAATAAAAATCTATTTAATGCACATATCCTCCAAATTTTTTGTTTCTACATCCATTCATTTGCAAATTAGACACAAAAACCCGGTTGTACCTTAACTTTTTGAGGCCAGTGTATTTTAATGTAAAGTTTAACTTCCTCGTTACTAAAGATTTTGGAACATCAATACCAAAAGAGAAAAAAAATTATTTGTACTTGTTCATTTTCCCGAATTTAAATTAAACAGAATATTTAACATACACCTTTTAATTCTCGTAATTCGTATAGTTTATGCACATAAATAAAGCTCATGTTGTAAATTAGGCAGAATATTCAACGTATAACCTTTGATATTCCTAATTCATATACAATGCATACATGAATAAAGCTCCTGTTTAAGGAGCATACGTTAATTATGATAATATGGTAATGCCAATAACGTTAAACTTGTAATCTTTTAAATAATAAGTATCCATAGAATTTTTTTTTAAGTATTCCAAATTCTTCAAGGGATAAAACAAGATTGCATTCCTTTCTTAAGATACAAAACTGTACTTTCATTAAAAAAATGTCGTTTCTTTGCTTTCTTTCTGATGTTTTAAACTTTTGTTCAGCACATTTTCAGAGATATAAAATTTTCTGTAAAGCATACATGAAGTTTTTCTGGAATCAAAGTAGAGGAAAATAAAAAAAAATCATCATTTTTAACAAAATAATCATATATTCTTTTTTTATCTTTATCTGACCTGATTCAATAACATCTTATCTGACGTTAGCAGTTATTTCCATCCAATGCAAATTCAAATTCACCCATAAAGTTTATAAAATAATTTAAACTTGGAACTCACGGTAATTGAATGAATTTGGATAATTTTAATTCCCAATACATAAATGTAAGTAATTCGGAGAAATTAATTTAACTTTTCACAAAACCTTTTAAAAACTAAAGCTCCTGATGAAAATTGACCATTAAATATCTGATTGTCCGGAGAAATAAGTGTTATATATATAATACTTTTTTTATAAATTTCTATTAGCTACTTTGAAAATGTTATTGTATCGTTTTCAGATATCTGTTTTAAATACTTTTTCTAAAAATAGAAAGCAATTCAAAAGAAAGTTCTATTTTTCATGTTTCAATATGACTATAGCTACTTCGGTGTTCTGTAATTTCCACAATAGCTAGTAAAAAAAAATTGTTTGACAATATTTACTCGTAGACGCTTCTATTAAACAGCAGTTCTATGCATAGAAAATGTAGATTTACTATTATCGTGGCTGGATAAAGTAGATTAGCATTTATGTTTTAGTTTTTCATATGGATAACAAGCAAATATCAAATTAGTTTTGTTATCGCAACTTCTTGTAAGTAAAATTAATCAATTTTGGTCAAAAGTAAACATCAGAATTGTGAATGTTTAAAATTAGAAGACATTTTCTTAAACATTTTGGTTTATATAGCACAAAACTCAAATTCTATGTAAAAATACGTGAGAAAATATTCATTGTTTCTTACAAATATCACGGGTAATCTCAAATTAATTTTCAAATAACGTCTTCAGATATTTTAAATAACAAGTAAGTTAAATGATTAATTGATATAATTACTTCGTAATTTGTCTTATACTAAATGGTCAATTTTGTAAGTTTTATCAGTGTTAAATATATCTTAAGTTTCATGTACTGGTAAGTTATGGTTCCTTTCAAAACATTTTTTTTTTGTAAAATTAATAGGAAGCATCTGTTCAACAACGAAACTCCGAGGAAAAAAAGTTGTCTGAAAAGAAAGACAGCGCTTTTGATGCAAGTAACATCCAGCAAAACCATCACAGCTCTATGGCTTTGATCATTGATCCAGAAAATAACAAAGAAATTGCTTTGGTGAGTAACCCTGTGAACACCACCAAGAATAAGATACACTTGCATTAAATATACCTCAAATATGCCATTAAATTAAACAATTTGGGTACTTAAGTGTTAGCGTCACCATAGCAAAATTGATTCGAACCGAGTTGCGCCTTGATACCAAAACAACAAAAAATATCCTACTTGATGTATTTGAAAATAATCCAATCTGTCAGATTTTAGGGGGAAATGACGCGACATGGCGCCAAATTGGTTGCGGTGACCTTAATAAAGGGTGTTTTTTTTAGAGGTATAGAACTTTAAATTGCAATAAAAAAACGATGTATTATTCGATTGACATGAATTTTTTTTATTCGAAAGATAATCTCGTGGCATTACATTTTAAATATGATCAAGCAAGGCGTAGATTCGTCGAATGGGCCCAAAACGAGATTGCCGTTGTTCCCGATTTTCATAAGCGAATTTTGTTTAGTGATGAAGCGCACTTCTGGTTGAATGGCTACGTCAACAAACAAAACTGCCTCATTTGGAGTGAAGCTAATCCACAAGTGTATGTCGAAACACCGTTACATCCAGAAAAACTGACTATTTGGTGCGCTTTATAGGCTGGTGGAATCATTGATCCGTACTTCTTCAAAAACGATGAAGGCCACAACGTTACAGTCAATGGAGAGCCATGATTACTAACTTTTTCATTCCTGAATTGAACAATCATGATGTCCAGGAGCTGTAGTTCCAACAAGACGGCGCAACATGTCACACAGCTCGTGCCACAATCGATTTATTGAAAGACACGTTTGGTGACCGCCTAATTTCACGTTTTGGACCTGTGAATTGACCTCCAAGATCTTGTGATTTAACACCGCTAGACTATTTTCTGTGGGGCTATGTAAAGTCATTGGTCTATGCGGATAAGCCTTTAAACGCTTGACCATTTGGAAGATAACATTCACCGTGTTATTGCCGATATACGGCCACAAATGTTGGAAAAACCCATCGAAAATTGGACGTCCAGTTTGGACTACATCCGAGCCAGCCGTGGCAGTTCTATGCCAGAAATCCTATTTAAAATGTAAAGCCGCAAGATTATCTTTCGAATAAAAAAAATTCATGTCAATCGAATAATACATCGTTGTTTTATTGCAATTTAAAGTTCTATACCTCTAAAAAAAAAACCTTTACTTAAGTACCACAATTTCCAAATATATTCTGATATAAATACTATCTTTATAAATTTTTAATATTCTGATTTATTTAATGAAGTTCGTTAACAATCTACTTAAAAGCGTAAGAACTATGGTATGTGACACTACTTAGATTGTTATGTTCCCCAACGTGTAACATGACCAATGAATAGCTTGTAGGACATATGATTAAAACCACTGTACAATGCATTGATTTAGACAAAAAAATATATTATATGCAAAGCTTGAATAAAAGCGGAAAGTTTAGTTCTAGATCATGCTGTTAACTTATTAAAAGGTATATAAAAATCACAAAAATAGAAACCAGAACCGTACAGAAATAAAAGAATCATTATATAGATAACAATATCGAGTAAGTACATTTATTATATTTTGGGCCAAGTAAATGGGATTAAAGATAAGTATTGACATGAAACTCATTGGAAATCTATCATTTTTCCTAACAAATGTTTTAGCCATTCTACGAATAGCATCCATTGTTGGGGATGTTTGCTAACTGCAAGTACTTTGGCATTGCAACTATTTCAAAACCGTTTGTTTCAGTTTTCTTAACTCTAATAATCTAGAATATTATACCTTAATAAAGAATGTCTTAATGTCTTTCATAATACTCCTACATTTCCCTCAAAAATTTGTATTACGATTTATTTTTCAGACCTTTGATTTTGAAATGTAATCGATTATCATTATTTATGAAAGAGTGTCGTAAGATTTAAAAGGAAAGGATTATTATATAATACTTAAGGTATTTTTAAAAAAAATTCCAGATTGCACTTAGAGCACTTTTTTAATAGATATTTGGAAAAATAGCTTTCACGTTTTATATATTTATATATAATTTTCTTTTGTGTAATTTGTATTCCTTAAGATTATACGCTAAAACTAATGAATGTAAAATATTAAATTAATAAATAAAACAAATAAATTAATAAATATTAAAAATTAAAAGAATAAAGTGCGTTTTCTGCCATATTTTGCTTTATTTTAGAATGTTTCTATTCTAGTGGTTTGCCGTAAAAAAATTAAGTAAGTATTGTAATTCAAATGTACATTCATGGACAAAAAAATTAGCGCACCAAGAAAAAGAGGTCAAAATGAAAGGAAAATCACAGACGTAATGATTGCTTTGATATAAGTAAATGATTAGAAAATCAAAAAAAAAAGACCATTTAGTTTTTTCGTTACGATCGCGCAATTATTTCTTGGTGCGATAATTTTGTATCCATTTTGTGTATTATACTATTCTGACCAAGTACAATAAATCAAAAAACATTGTCAAGTTGAAAAATGTCACCAACTGTTGTCATAATTATTAATATTTTTTGAACATTAGGGGGAATGTATATCGCGACGTTTTTTGATCTGACGAAATTGGTCGAGGGTATAATATGAAAGTACCTTAACTCATATTAGATGGATAGCCTGTTGTCTCATATTGCTCGTGTGGCTTATACATATCCTCAGAATCTTTTTTTATCAGACTGAATCAAAACTACTAGACATATTGACTGTTTTGTATGATTCTTTCAATCATGCAGGGAGGCTACAAAGTAAAATTTAACTATATAAACCAATAAATTATTTCTTAATGAAAACTGACTCCTCAGTAACAAAACAACATTAACTAAATGAGTCGCTTCAAGAATTAAGTACTTTTGTGCTCAGTTACAATATAGTTATTAATTTCTACGTGAAAATGAATGTTTCAAGTAAGTAACTTAGTAGTAAATTTTAATAAAAAATAGTTCCAAAGCAAATAATTTATTAAGAGTAATAATAAAACAATTCTTTAAAAAATTCTGTTAATTAGACCTTACTGTGTATAATAAACACTTCATTGACGTATATGTATATATATACAAGAAAATAAAAGAAGTAAATCAGTACTTTTCACATTGTTTTTCTTTTGTTAAATGGGTTAACTCATGTGACTGACGTCACATGATAATGACAATCACGTTTTTCTAGCCAATCAGTACAAGATCTCATGTACCGTTAAAGACACACGATAAAAGCAATCATATGTTTCCAGCTAATCTGTTCATGTGTTCATTGTTGCGTTTTGATCTTTGCAGAAACTTTCTCTTAAAAAGTATATATACTGACGGTAAAAAATCCCACAACAAAGAAAGACTTGTGTTAGATAAAAGAAATATGGTAGGTGTGTTAACACATCTAAAAGAAAGATTTTGTACTTCGCCTGGTAACGCGACTCAGAACTTGCAAATCGGGGTTGCTTCAAATGCGTACTGCAAAGTTCGTGAGCCTTATTTGTCTCTGAAATTTAAAGTATCGAGTTGATGTTAGCCAAAAATGCCTTTAAGAAGGAGAAGAAGACATTTCCAATATGTTACAGAGCTTAAACGAGATCGTATAATATGGCTGTGACGAGATGGATTCTCTTTTCACGATATTGCAGAAATAGTTGATCGGAATGTATCCACTGTGCATAATTGTTGGGGGCAGTGGGGTACTGTCTCAAGATGACAGGATTCCAGGCGACACTACTGAGAGGGAATACACCGAGAGGGGCGTAAGGCAGTGACACATCGTACTGCGTCTGCGGCAGAAGTTCGAGCTGCAGTTGGTTCCACAGTGATACAACTAGCTGTTAGAAATCGGTTACTTCAAGGACAGCTCTAAGCCAGGCGACCTGTAGCGTTTATTCCACTGACTCCAAGCACATTTCCTTTTATGATGCCAGTGGTTTCATATCGATCTCATTGGAGGACGAAGAGGAGATCTGTAGTGTTTTCTGATGAAATCATGTTCTGTCTGGGTGCCAGACAGAACATGACCCTCCTTTTGACCACGTGATGGTCAAAAGAAGGTCCGGTGAACGCCTGCAACCAAACTGTCTGTGGCCTAGACACACTCGACTTACACCTGGATTTATCGTCTGGGCAGCAGTTTTCAGTGACAGCCCGAACACACTGACTGAAATTTTGAATGTCAGTAGGGTAATTCAACTTATAGTACTGCCATTCATGAGCAGAGTTCAAGGGGGAGTTTTCCTACAGGATAATGCTCGCCCTCACACCGCTGTTATATCGCAACGTGTTCAACAGAGTGTTGACATGTTACCTTGGCATGAGAGATCACCAAATCTTTTTCCAATTGAGCACGTATGGGATTTCTTTCGATGACAACTCCAACTTCATCCACGGTCAGCACTGACCGTCCCAGTATTGACAAAACAAATGCAACAGCGTGGAACTCCATGCCACAAAGTGACATTCGGCATGTGTATGACATAATGCAGGCTTGCATTCAAAATTCTAGAAGTTACACCTACTAATTATGTAACAACCTTTCAAATTTGAAAAGCATTTTCTTGAGCTTAAATTAACCTGTGTTCTTGAAAATTTAATCAATTAAACATGTTATCTAGACAACTGCATTTTCGAAATTTCATTGCTCTACAAAATTTTTTTCTTGGTGCTAGGACTTTTTCCCCGTTTATTATTTGTCATCAATAATAAAGCACATAAATATTTTTTAAAAATGCAGTTTATTTAAAAATATATGCATACATTAAGATTCCGATTTAGTTTTAAAATCTTTTTCAAGATTTTTTTCCATAACTTTTGACCTTGAAACATAGCATTTGATTGTAAAATCTAAAATTTTATTTTTGCTTTACAAATAAAACAACAAGTGCAATTACTTTAATGTTTGTTTTAAATTCAATAGAGAACACGTGATTGTCTTTGTCATGTGTGATCGTCATGAAATGAACTCATTATGTAGAAGTATAAAATATTTTTGCCCGGGTAAGGAGATAAAATCAGATTTCTAACACTTATTATATATAGTTGAAGTATTATATCTTAGCAATATCAGTAATATCTGTCTTCTCTTTGAATAGAAATAAAACTCCCCCAGTTATTTTATCAAGATTTGGAGATTTTCTATCGGAAAAAGTCAACAGTCATTCCTTGTTTATCTTGTACGTTGTGGATAAAGAGCAAGAGCTTATCCTCGTATCCGAGCTAAGTCACGAGTTTTTGTCTTTGAGAAATGTTTCAGCAAGAACATATATTGATATTTAGAGATTTAATAACATAGTCCTTATACATCTTATATGGAAACACAACAGAAGAGATTATCTGTATTATTTGGTGGTATGTGGATCACTGCGAGTCAATATAAGTATTGATGTTTTGAAGAAAACAGGGAAAGTTTTACTCATTTGAAAATGTAATCTACAAAATTTGTCTCCAAATAATACATATAAAAATAAATTTTGAATTTCGTTTAATTAAAATATTTATATCTTTAAAACAAGAAAATATTCATGTCTAAAACAGATGAGTAATTTATATTATGGATTTTGGCTTTTTTGAAAGTAATGCCAAATATACAGGGTGTCTTAAAAATTTCCGTTCTGATGATTAGTCAATTTATGATTCCAAAACGATACACTTTAAATAATTTTCTTTCAGTAATAGTTCGAAGCTCTTAGAACATAAAACAATAGAATATCTCTAAACTTATTTTTATTATAAATGTCTTTCTTTGGGCAAAAGTGAACTCGTTTGTGAACAGTTTGTGAAACACTTTTCAAGATTCTAGTAGTGACTAATTGTATCATTTAAATAATTACAATTTTTAGATCCTCTACTGGTTGGTCATCTTCATAAAATGTGTTCTTTAAATATTAACACAGAAGACAGTAAGGGAAGTTCAAGGAAAAGAGGAGTGTCAAATATCATTTGTGACATTAGTCGATTGCTAAAAAAATACTTAACCCTGTGATTAATAGTATGGCATGTTGTAACACCTCGGAAACAAGCCTTCATTCATTCGCATCCACTAATAAAATAAATTTCGTCATGTAAATTCCCTACAAGCAGCATCTTTTGTCTTTACTTGGTAACTTAACTATATACGCGTCGCCTTATTCTTTATATCTTTTGTATGACCTAAGATAAAAATAAGCTTCGAGCAGTGCAATTCTCCAGATATATGAAAATTTGATTCTTCGAACAAAAACAAAATAACGTGGCAATTTATTATCGCACAACTTCAGAAAGAAGAAAATCAATTGGTTAGAATTAAAGGAATAATAAACTTATTTACAAAAACTAAAATACAAAAAGAAAACTAAATGGCTTTTTGAGTGGGATTATAGGAATTTTTAGGACATTCTGTAAAAAATATGCATATCTCCACCTTTGGCTTATCTACTACTAATTTAATACTTACAAGCAATTTACGATATTTTATTTTTCTTCAAAAATAAAATTATTATAAATATAACACTTATTCCAAATAAATCTAAATTTTATAACCAAATAGACAAAACTTTCTTTTTCTTTACTTTCATTTTTGCAATTCATTACATTTTTGGGGGGAAAACAATATCTAGCTAAAAAAATACATATGGCAATTCATTTTAAAGTGCTTTTAGCTTGATAATATTTCCTTTTAGACTAATTAAGAGAACAATATTTGTAGTTAAAACAAATATGTAAATTTTTAAAAAATAGAATTATAACGTATTGAAAAATTGTAAGTTAAAAATATGTTCTGAGTAATATTTACTGGCTGTTATTATTATCATTAAAAATATTATTCTTATGCAGGTTTACTCTGTTACAAAAAATTTAATAATATTTATTCAACCTTCAATAATTTAAAAAATTCTAGATTTCTTTACATGTAAAACAATATATAAAAATATATAACAAGAAACACTTATTGAAATGTATGTATATATATTTATAATTAGCTAATTTGTTCAAATGCTGTGGGAACCAATGTTGTTTATATAAATCAAATAAATAAGTTATGTAAACTAAAATGTATATCACTAATATTAAATGGGAAACAGTCATTTAATTTTTTATTGTATTATGAAGATTTATATTAAATTGGTTTTTTAAATTGTAAAAAAGGAAAACTTGTAAATAAAATCATGAATTTCGCCCTATACAGGCTTAAAAAATATTTTATTACTGAAAACTATATCATTTCTTTTCTTTTTTTTAAGATAAAGAAAAAAATAATTAATTTTCATTTTTAAATTATCTCTGGCCTCTCAGAAGAGGCAAGTTAAAATTTGATTAATATTTTTTTCTCTCTGTTTTTCATACATAATAGTATTGGAAAGTATCACTCCTATATTATAATAAGACGACTGATAAAACATACGGCTTATAAGAAAATGTGAAGCATCTATTTGGGATAGTAAGTTTCTAAGTGAAAAAATGTAACATTTTAAGTTTTTTAACCATCAGCTGTTCCTTTGCTTCAATAGAATTTTATTAAGTCATCGAACATATATGTGTAAAAATATTCTTCTGTGTATGTGAGAAAGTTATCCACATCCCCGTCACTTATTAGTTTCACTTTTCATGCTATTTTATGTAAAGTTAAATTAAGGCTAATTGTGGATCTTCAAAAATAAACTTCTTCACTTATGACTGTCAGAGATGCACTAAAAGGTTTCTTACTAAAACGGAATGTTTTGAATGAAATGTATGTATATATATTTATAATTAGCTAATTTGTTCAAATGCTGTGGGAACCAATGTTGTTTATATAAATCAAATAAATAAGTTATGTAAACTAAAATATATATCACTAATATTAAATGGGAAACAGTCATTTAATTTTTTATTGTATTATGAAGATTTATATAAAATTGGTTTTTTAAATTGTAAAAAAGGAAAACTTGTAAATAAAATCATGAATTTCGCCCTATACAGGCTTAAAAAATATTTTATTACTGAAAACTATATCATTTTTTTTCTTTTTTTTTTTAAGATAAAGAAAAAATAATTAATTTTCATTTTTAAATTATCTCTGGCCTCTCAGAAGAGGCAAGTTAAAATTTGATTAATATTTTTTTCTCTCTGTTTTTCATACATAATAGTATTGGAAAGTATCACTCCTATATTATAATAAGACGACTGATAAAACATACGGCTTATAAGAAAATGTGAAGCATCTATTTGGGATAGTAAGTTTCTAAGTGAAAAAATGTAACATTTTAAGTTTTTTAACCATCAGCTGTTCCTTTGCTTCAATAGAATTTTATTAAGTCATCGAACATATATGTGTAAAAATATTCTTCTGTGTATGTGAGAAAGTTATCCACATCCCCGTCACTTATTAGTTTCACTTTTCATGCTATTTTATGTAAAGTTAAATTAAGACTAATTGTGGATCTTCTCAAAAATAAACTTCTTCACTTATGACTGTCAGAGATGCACTAAAAGGTTTCTTACTAAAACGGAATGTTTTGAAATAATTTTTGAAGAAATACCGTCCTTTCTTCCTTTAAATAAAGCAATTATTCAATTTTAAAAAAAAATATTTAGATTTATGAAAAAAACTAAAAATACAACCTCTCTATTAAGTTATTGAATATTTCCTTTCCAACAACAGAAATAAAAGTACTAGTGTTATAGAAAAAATATTGATTGAAATACTTAAGCAAAAAAATTTTATTAGAAGTTTAAAACGTTTTGAAAAGAAATCTTTTTTATGCATCCTTGATTGGCGTAAATGCATTATCTCTATAGATATAAATGTAGTATGTTTTAAATTTTCTGCTATATGGTGTGATATGTATCATTGTTTGTGGCATTGTAATTTAATATTAGATGTAGTTTATGATATATTCATTGTAATGAAACCTTTGTTGCATGTATATTCTAAGGTATTTGCAAATCAATGTGTTTATTGATTTGTTTACTAGTTTGTGCGCAGATTCTTCTCAGAATAAAAAAATAAAGGATGTTTTAAATCATAAAGCGATTTCTTTTTATTCATTCATTTGTAATTTACATAATCAAACAATATTTCATAAATCTTTACTGTGCAAAACTACTTGATACATTAATTAAAACACATGCTTTGTTTTATAAAAAATGTTAGTTACAATATTAAATAGTTTTCACAATTTTTTTTAAAATTATAATTTTACTATACTATTAACTCAAATTCTGTGATTATCTAATATAAATGCTATAAAAATCTGAAAAAAAAATTTCAACTCTGTTAAAAAAAATTGCTTTAAATATAATAAGCAATCAAGACAGACACGTAATCTAAAATGTTAAACAGAAATTCTTAAAGGTCAAAGTTATGGAAAGTAAAGGAAGCTTTAAATTTATTGTTTCCCTTCAAAGAAGTTTTTTTTTTCAAAAATATAGTATACACATGTAATGAACATCCCTTATGTAATTCAAGATCTTTGAACAATATAGTAACATTTCTGTTCACATATGTTATTGGGTTTATTTTTATTTACAAGACTTATATTTTGAAAAGATTAATGATGCAGTATTTACTTGTAAAGATTAGATTTCTTAATTTTCAAAAGCATATTAAATGCTTTATTTTACAATCCTTCTGAAGTTTTGGCTGAAAAGGCACCCAAGTAAGAAAAAAACCTTTACCGATGGAAAAATGACGTCAAATAGTGATGGCCTAGATCAGAAATGTCAAACGAACACCACCACCAATATATAGTAAATACTAAAATACCATAATAACATAACAAAATGACTCAAATATTTCTAGCTAATTTGGAATGAAAGTAACTAAGAATAGATGCCTGGTATAAGGATATATGATAGCCTAGATCAGAAAATGTCAAACGAACACCACCACCAATATATAGTAAATACTAAAATACCACAATAACATAACAAAATGACTCAAATATTTCTAGCTAATTTGGAATGGAAGTAACTAAGAATAGATGCCTGGGGTGTAAGGACATAATCATTAATTTTTTCTTGCTTTTTTATATATGTTTAACATAAAATGTATTTTGTATTTTTCGAAATAAACCTACATTTCTAAGAATTTTGAATTTGTGGTGGTCCACCTAAAGTTAAATCTTGTTTGTTTTGCTCATGTTAGACTTTTAGTTTGACCCCCTAGGCAAAGATAATTGTCTAGTTGACTTGTAATAGTAATTTAAAAGAACTTTTTTGTCATAACTGTCATAGGGACCCTTAAAATCTATTGCTTAAAATACAATGAATTGTTTCATGTATGTAGATCGCAGCTCAGGCGAAATCATCTTCACTTCTTCTGGGCTCAGAACTATATATATATATATATATACGAGAATTTTTATTAGCTTCTAAAATAAAAAATTAATTCAAATGAATAAATTTGATATATGAATAACTCAAAAAACTTTCATTTTTTTTATTCATAAAATATTCATAACAAAACTGAAGAATAAAACTAAATGTTATTAAAGAAAAAGAATTAAATAATTCTATTAAATTTTTGGTATTCTAAAAGGATGAATATTATTTAATCCCTTTCATGAAAATAACTGCTATATGACACATACAGATTATAAGAAATGCATGTTTCCCTTTGTCTTAAAATATATTTGCTTTAATTATAAAAATATTATAAATAATTTGTTACAAGTTACGATGGGTTTGAATTCATTTTACAAGTATTTATGACATAAATTGCCGTAAAAAATAATTTGTTAGCTTCAATACTATTTTTCTTAATATCTTAGACAGACATTAAATTCCTAACTACAGAATTCAAATGTGAAACAACTAATTCTATGAAGTCAAAAAGTAGTTCTAGTTGTTTTATAAAAATGTTTACTAATTTTCCTTTGTATTTTAGCAAAAACATCAACAGTTCTTAAGTAAAGTCTTTTAAATATCACGTAATATTTTTTTCATCGTATCAAACAAGAACGTGACTCTTAACGGTTGAATTCCATAAAGTAGTGAATGGTTAGAGGTAATAAACGTAGCATCTATCTTCTACGTGGGATATAGAAAAACGTGGCAAAAGCAGAACTTCAGAATAAATGACTGAGTTTACCTATTTTTTCCTCTATAAAATGTTTATGCTTTCCAAATTTACTGAAGTAGACTACAAAAAAGAAAAGAAAATATAATCTGAAATTCAAATACATTGAATCTTATGTTGAAATAAATGCTCAAATAATCACAAAATGACCTCTGTTTGAAAATTTAGCCTATTTTTTATGTTTCATTCTGTAAACTGATATTATTAAAACCTATTCTCTATACAGTTCTCTATCCTAATATTGGATATCCATAAATATTTAAAGAAAAACTGTTATTTTTGCGTGCATCATACAATTGCGTTCCAAATTGCAGCATTCTTTCTTTTTTATTCAAAAGTAAAATTTGAATTATTTTTAAAAGTATTATTTTAATCAGATTTAAATCTTTAATAATAATGTTATGCCTTTTAAAGTTCAGAAATACTTTCTTACAGAAATAAGTACCCACGTCTTCTGCTCAAGAGTTATGTACTTTAAACATTCTAAACGTATTTAAGAATGAGACCTTAAAAATCAAACTATATTCATGTGTTATTTGTTTTAAAATACATTATTATGTGCTTATCCGAGAAAAAGATAAATTACGAATCCTTATTTTAAAAAATTCTTTAAGTTGCTTATTGCTATCAGAGTTATTTACGAGCAAATAAATGTACGAAAATTATAATATTAAATTTCGTAATTAGTATAGATGAAAAATATTAAAGTTATAGATATAAAACGAAAAAGGAAGGAATTGTTTGTAACTAAATATGAAAAGTTTTAAAAAATATGTAAATTTGGGGTATAAGAATATGAAAATGCATAGAAATTAGTTCATTAATTTTTTCAATAGCGATGCTAAAAATGTGTACTTTGACAAAAGTTACTGTTACGGATTAAAATATGAAGTGACAAACATTTCTTTTAAAGTTTAATGTTTTTTCAATTTTATACGAGGAGAATTATTGTGAAAATTTATTCACCAGCTGGAACAAATAAAAAATATTCAAGGAAGAAGCATAATTATCCCGAAGAAAGGTACTTGAAATAAGAAAAAATGTTTTACCCCGGGAACCTTTTAGTACATGAATAATATTGAAATTGGTAAACAAGTAAAACATAAGATTTTCATAAGTAAACACGCTGATTCGACGAAAAATGCTATTTACCGTTAAATATCTTCATTATTTTTTTAAAAAGATATCAACCGAAAATAAAATAATGGCAACAATATGTGACATATAATCTTCAGTTGACATTTTGGGAAAGCAATTTTACCTTGTTTACTATTTAAGTTATTTTTCTCTGAATTAAAACCTCTGCAGTATTAATCATATGAAAAACTTAATAAATGAAGAAGTTTTCAGAAGTGTGAAATAATTTTGGGTCCAAAAGAGTGCTAATGACATGGCTCACGTTGTCAACGTTAAAGTCACATATTATATCTCGAAACAGGAATGAAGAGGTGATTCTAATTAAGAAAAAGTATTTATCGATACAAATCGCATAATTACACGGTAAAAGGAATGCGGGACTACAACGAGCGCTGCCATCGATTTATGTGTACATATTTAAAAAAACTGACCAATGGTAGAGTTCTTTGAGCTCCACGCATGCGCAGAGCTCTGGCACCGATTAAAGTAGGGTTAGATGTCATACCAGTATTTCTCCCACTTTTTGAGAGTCTTATAATTCTCAAAACAGTAAAAGATGTATTACTATAATAAAGTAGTAACTTCAACACTGGTCTTATAAATGAAACTATGAATTCTCTCTCTCTCTCTCTCTCTCTCTCTCTATCTCTCTCTCTCTCTCGAGAAAAGATCAAATATAAACATATAAAAAAGACAATAAACTGTTATTTTGAAAACAGGATCAATACTTACAATCAATAAGGATACTTTGTTATTCTGCCATTTCTAGTCTTAGCAATAGAATCCTCTGTTATGGTATAGTTCGAATTGTTTAGTTCTAACCTGTACAGTCTTTGTTGTAGTCTTAGCAGTTCAGCATTTCCAGTTATTATAGGAGCAAATTTAACTTACTTGTCTCTACCAGAAATCAATTTAAGAACTCAAACAAGGTTCCAATAATCTCTTTTGTGTGTTTGGATCTTCAAAGAGAAAATATGTCTCCTATAGAAATAAGTCTCATTTTATGATCTTCCAGGGACTATTGGCATAGTTGCCCGCCCAAGGTGTTCAGAAGGAAGTCTCAAAAAGAATTTGCAGTTTCTGTAGGTAATTAGCATGTTTACTTAGTCTTTCTTAAGCACATTTGCTATCCACGTGATTAATACCTGCAACGCGCAAGGCGGGTAGTTCAACGTAAAGAGATACTAAACCCCACTTTTTCTTATCACTGATCACTAGCTGTAGAACACCGAATATATTAACTTGAATGACCACGCTATCTTTTCCAAAACATCATGACGCGTTCTACAGTTATGGCATAGTTTGCTGTGATTGATGGGAAACTTTTCCCTGCTTATCTTCGTTTCGGATTAAATTGTGTTCATTTTATTAAATACTGAGAACTATCAAGGTAGTCTGTAATGGATCCAAATGAATCTTTTCAAATTATGATCACACCTTTAACTATTCACATGGGTTTTCGTTATATAAGGGTTGCCTAAACGAAAAATGACCATATTGAGTCAAAAGAAGAGCAGCTATAGCAGATCCAACAAACAGGAACATGAAAGACGGTAGCAAGTGTACACCGCATGCAATGTTTAGCAGTGAAACCTGTTAGTACTAGATGAAATTCACTGAAAGTAAAGTCATGCCATATACGGATGCGTCAACATCGGAAAAAATTGTGGTAATACGATTTTTTTATAACCGGAGGTGAGTTTAATGAGGACATCTATCGACGAATAGTGACAATCTGTGGCTAGTACTGTTTAGATCAAATGTCTTGGAACAGTTGGTGCAAAAGTTTTCGAGAAGGGCAGCAAATGATATCGGATCTCGATGAAAATGTCCGTCCACATGTATCCTGTGTAACCAAGGGAACTTTAAAAAATTCGTTGGGAAATATTAGAAGACCCATCGTAGAGTCCGGATTTGTCACCATCTGACTTCTAGACCTTTAGACCACTTAAGACAGTATTACATTTTTATTTTGACGATGAAGTAAAGGAAACTGAACAAGACATAGACATACTGTTGAAACGATGGAACCTGTGTTACAGACCCCAGAGCGATTTCTTTGGAATTCCAATAAAATCATCAATCTCCTGTAGCTTGTATTTAACTGCCTGTGCCGAAGGAACCTCGAAAATATTCTAATTATTCGTCTTCATACAGCTCTTAGAAAAGAAATATTTTTTGCCTTTTATTTGATGCGTATGAACTCATCTCTGTACTCTTAAGCAACACTATATTGAGCATCGTAATCTTTCTTAGTGCAGCCTTTTTCTTGTATAAGACGTGAAGCTGAGTCATCACAGTATCGTAATGTATTAGTTTTGTCTTGTATATGTTCCCGTGCCTCCAACGGTGAACATTGGATCTATGTTAACGTCTTGGCACAGAGTTTCAAAGCGATTATATGTTTTCATGATATTGTTCCATATCGAAAAATATTTTTTGTTTTCTGCATCCATATCCATTCTTTTTTTAAATCCCACACAAAATTCGTCGAAATCTATATTCTTAGATTCCACTCAATACATCACAATGCTGCATCCTATCACAACAGGGAAACCATATGTCAATGTCATATGTCGCCGTAAGATTCACATAAAACCCGAGACCAGACTTAAGAATTGATTCATATTAAAGAAAATCATTTATATATTCAAATAAAAGTCTCATATACATCTAAAAGACTTATGCAAGCAACTGTCACCTGCTAATATAGAACATAAAAAGCTGACTAATGGGAGAATACTAGAAGCTTCACATATACACAAAACTGTGGCACAGATCAAAGCAAAGCTAGACAAACACAAAAAAAATCATTTCAAGTAGTCAAGATTTCCTTAATTTTCAGTCCACTCCATTCATGCTTGAGTACTTTTTTCGGTTTTTCTCTTCACAGTAACTCAATATTACTGATTTGTATTATTAGTACAATGCTGACACCGTATAGTTTTAATTAAGAACAAAAATTTGGTACTTGTGTATAATTCTATATACCATTTTCACCAAACAAAATTATCACCAAAAGAAGAACCGTGGGTAGCCTAGTGGTTACAGCATCGGACTCTGGACCGAAAGGCCTGGGTTCGATGTTCGATGTCACCAAATACCCTCGAGTGAACACGGAGTACGTGCTCGTTAAATCAGTGAGTCCGAAAGTCTTGTGGGCTGAATCACGAGTGCAGATGACTGGAAAATATGTCCCTCTCCTTCAGCTCCATACCAAAATTGTGGAGGTGGAGATAGGTGGTGTCTCTTTCTATCGTCCCTTCGGGGAATTTCTCCGAGCTAATTCGCACTGTCTCTTGTATGGTGCTCAAGGTCAAGGCCAAACGACAGGCGTACTTCTAGCCCCTTGCCACGATGAATTTCATGAGCCTCGATCTGACTACGTCCGACAGGTGGCATTACCCACAACATCACGAAAAGATAGTACTTGACTAACAAAATAATGTTTCAGTTGGTATTTTTGAATACCATCAAAGATTGTTTACCGATGAAATTATTATCTTTCGTTTAGAAGGAACCAATTATTTATTTAGTACTCTGTGGGTCGGTGATATAATACTCAAATGCCAATTTTAAACTTAAATTCTTTAACTGATAAAATTACTGGCAAAAATAACTCAATATCTTAGATGTAATAGTCTAATGTAACAAATATGCCTAATGTGTTAGTCCCAAAATATTTGTTTAAATATTAAGCATCAGCCATTGTCTTTTAGTCGCTTTAATCTTATCCCTTTGAATGTATTAAAAAAGAGGAAAATCTAATTTACATTTCAAAAGGAAATTTTATTGGAATATAATCGCCTTTAATTTTATATGCAAGAAATTTAATATCCATATCTATGAAATTTTTCCAGTGGATTAGCATTTACTAAATTAATATATATCAAAATTTGATTGAAATTTGTTTCGTCGTTACTCAAATATAACTTCTTTTACAGATAGACTGTTTATTTTTTAAGATTTTTTTTTTATTTTACAAGAATAAAAAGAAAATGGGAATAACAATTAATAAAGTAAAACATTTAACGCACGACTTTGCCTAAATGGCTAAGTTTGTTATTTTTAAGAGGGGTTCCTTCGTCGCCATGGGTCTGTCTCCTCTCTCTCTCTCTCTCTCTCTTCTATGAAGCATTGCCCCTCGCTTCCCTTCGAAGTCATCTGGGAGGGGGGTGCCAGGGAACATACAGTAGTCCCTCCTACTTCCACATTTATATGCATGTGTGCGTGTGTGAACCTAATACATATGATACTAAGCAAGGTATTTTTTAAGGCTCATTTACAAGTGTAAAAGGATTATAAACGACTATTTTGTGTGTCAATTTTTCTTCACTATTCATAGCGAGTTCATGCATCAATGTATCTTACCTCGTCAACTTATCAACCTTCTTTTCAAATTTTAGTTCGTATAATTTTATGATAGTTGGAAACAGAAATCTAAATTCAAATACGTATAGTCATGTTTTATGTTAGATAAATATTCGGTAAATTTTTATAGAATTTTTAATAGCATTTGCTTCATAGTGACCCAAAGATAAACTATTCAATGCTTAAAATTGAATTCAAAATTAAACATAAGGACCATGAATGAGTGGGAATGCAATGACATAATTTATAATATGTTCCATAAATAAAGCATTGGCGTTTAATACTTAGTTTCTCAAATGGTTTTAAAAGATTTGATTGCTGATTTGTATGCTTAAACTTTATATAAGTGCACATATATTGAGAAGTTGTAAGTGAATTTTTAAATATTTTTCAGAAAACATACAAATTATATAAACAGAAAATTATGACTTCCTACCAATATTTTATAAAATAATATAATACACAGATCATAATCAGAAGTGTAGGTTTTCACAAAGGATTTTAAAACTGCTTTTTTGACCTTATATACTCCCATTTTATCTCCTAATAACAACATGTTATCATCTATTACTTAGATTCTCAAAGTGGATGTTCTGGAGCCCTGGGGGTTCTTGTGATTGCTGAGGGATCCATGGAAATTTAACATTGATTTAGGGGGCGCAGACAATGCTAGGGCAGATTTAACGTAAAGTAAAACTGATGTAAGACATTTCCATTATTATGAAAGTTAAGTTAAATTAATAATAATTTTATGTATTTTAAAAAAAGTAAATTAAAAAAATTAAAATAAAGTTTTTTAGATAGGTGCATATACATTCATGTCCATAAATTAAGGATAAATCAGAGTTACGCGTAAATTGAACTCTAGAATATAATATATAAATATATCCCTCGTAAAATGACTACAAACATCTTCAAGAATCATATGCATGTTGCAGGAAGCCACAGATGACACCGATAGTATGTCACAATGAACTGAATGTAAGAGAAAGGAATAGAGACAAAGAACTATAAATTGTTTCGTAAGCACTTTATGAGTTTTACATTGCAATAACCGCCACACAAAGGAAGTAGTTTGAGGATTTTTACGTGATAGAATTATCGGCCGTATGGAATGCGAGCATACCCAGCTGGAATAATCCGAGGAAATTGGAATAGCCCAGGGTGTCATCTTCAGGAATTGGCAACGATTCCAAGATGGTGGTAATATGAGTAAACGTCACAGCATGGATCACCTCCCGAGTTACAACGCAGAATGAGGACCAGTAATTGGCAGTTAATGTCAAAAGAAGCAGACGCAGCACAGCATCAGACCTGTCTCATCAGTTCTCTACAGGTACAGTTACACCAGTTTGATAGCAGACAGTACAGACGCTTAGGACAGATACAGTCGCATAAGACAGATGCAGACGCATAGGACAGATACAGACGCATAGGACAGATACAGACGCATAGGACAGATTGGTCTAAATGCTCGTAAACCTGTCAGATGTGTTCCACTTACTACAATTCACTGTCACTCGTGGTTAGTCTGGAGTAGAGAGCATGCATTGTGGACGCCGCTACACTGGCATGTGTGAAATTTTCCGACAAGTCCCGATTTAGCTTGAAGTATCCGTTATAACCAAGAGAACATTATTGAATGGCACAGTTTCAGTGGTGCTGGATTGCTCGCTTGGGAGGGGAATTATTCTGTTTTCCAGAACTGAAATGCATGCACAAATTGGAACCATGACAGGAGAAATCTATCGGGGCGTCATTCTGGAACAACATGAACGTTTGTTTTCGGGTGCCATGAGAGCAGAACTTGTGTTTATGGATGACAACACCCGCCCTAACAGTTCAATCATCGTAAATGAATACCTTCAATCGGAAGATACCACCCATATGGATTGGCCAGAATTCTCATCGGATTTGAATCCAATAGAGCATGTGTGGGACATGCTTGGTCGACGAGTTCAAGCACGTCAATCGCCTCTTACATGTCTACCCGAACTTCGGAGAGCATTGATTAATGAGTGATGTAATATTCCCCCAAGATCAGATCGATAATTTGATAATCAGCATGCTAAGGCGTTGTACGGATTCTATTGGATCGTCTTAGAAACAGTATGTTTTTACCATCATTCCAGGCATGTATTTTTTTTTAATTTTTTGTAATTTGATAAAGGAAGCAAAAATTCCATTTTTTTACTAATGATATCAAACATATAGCATCTTTTTTGCCCTTTACGTTTTTTAATAATAAGGCTTTACTAATAAGCCCCATTTGTTTTGCTCGTGAGTCTTTCCTTGCCTAAACTTGCATTAGCATTAATTTATGTGCGTGACTGTGATACAAACGTCGCTTGATGGAAGTCGGGCGTATCACAGGAGCGACCCCGTCTATGTAGGTTTAAAGATGAATAAAATCTCGCCGTTACGCGCCATATCATGTCTTAATTATGGTAGTAGAAAATAATCGTACCTTTAGTTAACAATTTTGCTTTTTTGCATTCCCCCGATATGCAAAGTAAATACAGCAAATGTTTCTTAGTTTTAAACAGAAAGCAGCATTATTTTTGTATTGTTACAAAGATAACCGCATTGCATTGATTCATACGTCTCCTTAAAAAATATTACATTTAAAATATACTATCTACAAAAACATACATTACCTGCATTATAATGCAAAAGTTATAATTTGAATAAATACTTTGTCAGATATCACGATATTTTGATTATTCTTTTTATATATTAAGCAACGGAAATTTTTTTTTGAAGTGATAACTTCTATAGGCACGTTTTGCTGGAGAGTGAACTTGAATGAATGTTAAGCTCGTATTTGTAACGCTCATTCAGCCTTTTTGTCTTTAATCGGAAATCCTACTCCTACAAGGTTGTCCGCGTGACTTACACACCTCTAAAAAAGGAGGGACGTTTCCCCCCGCCCCTCAAAAACGACATGAAACGAGGTAGTTTGTCCCTCCACCAATACGCTGTAAAAGTAAAGTTCCTAGCAATGATCTAAGTGCCCCCACTACATCTTTCTAATCCTATTTGGAGCATGAAAATGAAATATGTAATAATTTTAAAAAGTAGGCGTAGAGAGAGAGAGAGAAATCCTACACTAAAATTAAACAAAATATAGAAAAAGGACAAATTTTTATAGAACTAAGTAAATAATATAATTATCCTTAACAATATTGCAGAGAATTTAAGAATAAAAATATATTTTTGTAAGGGAATCAGAATAGCAATGAGCAAATAGTTCTATTAATCACATTGCTTAAATATGTACTTTGAGTCTAAAAAGAAAATTAAAACAATTAAAAATTTAAAATAAAATTAAGTATACAGGTATTAAGAAAAAGTTGCATTAAATAATTTAAATACAAGAAAACAAATATAATTAAGAAGACTTACCTTTCAGTAGCACCAGATATATTTGTACAAAATTGCCATACAATGACAAAAGAGCTAGTATAAGCTATAGATTATGTGATATAGATCTTCTGATTAAATCCCTTTTTAAAGGTTTTGATCTAGATTTTTCTCTTCCCAATCAACTACCTGTCTTACTATCCCTTTGCTTAAATTAATCCATGGATATAATTGAAAATTGTTAAATTACAACCAAAATTCACAAAGCCGGAACGGGTCTTCTGAACAAGTAACCTCTCATTTTTAGTCGGAATTTTAAAGTAGATATTTCAAAAGACAAATCAAAACCTTAAGTTGAATTTTTAATATCAAAATTCAATTCAATTATATCAAATGATCCAAATGAAGGCACTAGGAAGCACGGAACAACGCTTGTCTATGTTTTTTTTATAGATATTTAAATAAAATTTTGAATCTAAAGTATTTATAACCTATTTCATCTACCATAAACTTATTGTTTCCTTCTTAGAATACAATTAATTCACAAATATGATTGTATATTTCGCACAAAAATATTACTTTATGAGTACAGACATATGAATAAATAATTTTTAGGACAATATTAATATATATATATCCCCATTTTTTTTTATTCGCCTAACTAATCCCTGAAATAACATTACAAAATTTGAAGTTATCACTTTTCTCGTGTGAACATAAGCACAAACACTTCTTTTTCTTTTTCATTTGATGGCTTAAGACATAATTTCTGAAAAAAGGGGTGCAATGGCCTAGTACGTTTGCGAACCACTGATCAAAAACATGAAAAAAATGATCAGGTTTCTAAATTTATTTCTGGTCACTACGGAAGAAACAATTGGAACCAAAGATATCTTCTTGAAATTTTCAGTGCAGTTCTGTATCAGATGATATCCACTATGCATCAGTAATCTAAAACACTGTCAAATATTTCTTTAATTTCCAATAAAATTTATTTTACATTTTATGCAGTTCTGTCATATTTTGATAAAAGCGGCAGGTATTGTGTTGGTATGATAATATTGGGGAAAACTCCAACTGAGAGAGAATGTAGAGTATCTAACTCAGAAATGGCTTTGCTAATATTTTCACAGATGTCAGTTTTAAGTATTTTCCAACAATTTATAGTTTTCTTCAGCGATCCTGAATATTTCTCTCCTTTGACCTGAGATCTTGCTTCAAACTTGAAGGTTCTTTGCATCAATTGCAGTTTTATCACAAATATTTGCTGGCAGGATAGATTCCAAAATATTTTCATATACATCAGTGATTCCCAAAATGATCTATATGTACCCTTAGGGGTCTATGACGACCTGCAAGGGATCCGCTCTAGAGAAAAAATAATTTGGGGGTCTATGAGAAGTAAATGGGGGTCTACGATAGTGGCCCTCATTAAACCAGATCGCGATTTTAATTTTAGAAGGAAATTTAATCAAGTGGAAACCAGACTTGCCTCTTTAACAGATTTGTTTACTAAATTTAATGAGGGTAATTTACAGTTTCAGGTGACAGTATAAATTTTATGAAAACAAGGATAACATTTCAGCCTTTCTTGCCAGATTTAAGCTAAAGGAGTAAAATCTTGGATTTCTCAAACTTTTCCAGTTTCTCAATTGCCACACACAATCTGCGAGGAAAAAGACGTTTTAATCTACGTTCCACATTTTAATGTCCTTTTTTTAGATTTTGAAACTTGGTTTGAGATTATTATTTTTTTTTACTATTGTAATACAACAGTAGGCAATGAATTCATGTAATCACCTTGAAAAAAAATTTTAGATTACAAGAATTAGCCACTTTGAATAGGCACTAACGAAGATCTTAAAATAAAGTTTAGAAGCGCTTGTAAGCAATTTCGGCTTTAAAATGATATACCTGTTATTTTTTCTATATTATGGGATATCTTGAGAAAGTTTAATTGTTTCTCTGATCAAGAAGGTGTTTCAGTGAGCTTGGCAATGTCCAAAAAAAGAAAGAAAGAAAAAACTATTAACCGACGAGATATTTAGGGTTAAATCTCACAAGATAATGCCAAATGTTGAAAATTTGTTATTGCTTTTCCAGATTCATCTTTCTTACTCTACTTGTTGATCAGTTATTTTATTCATTAAATTTTAATTTAATTAACATGTGTTTTCTTAAGTTTTATAAACACTATACTTCACTACAGTTTAAAATTTATATCTTTTAAAGTAAATTACTCTATGCCTGCTGTCAAAAACACATTAAATTGATGAATTTGCGAAAATTTAATATTAGGTAAGTAGGGTTTACCCCAAACCTTAAAACCTGTGAAGGGTTCTATGAGATAAAAAAGTTTGGGAAACTCTGATTTATATCTTCCTCATCAATCAAACATCTGCTTTCTTCTATAGTACTTGAGAAATATCAATCAGTGGCGCACACAAGGGGGGGTCCTGGGGGTCCGGACCCCCCCAAAGCCCTTGATTTTTTTTCCGATTGATTATAATTCTAAGTATATAGTACGTAAAATTGAATTAATTACTTGTTATTAATGATTAATTTTATTAAATAATGCTAATTATTTATTCAAAAATTAGTTTTTTACTGTGTTTTGTTCCCGAAAATCGACAAAATCAAAAGGAGTATGATACAAGAATGGTGAACTTTCGACCCCGGACCCCCCTTCTCCCTCCCCTTGAAAAATTCCTGTGTGCGCTACTGATATCAATACATTATTCATCACATGATAATATATTTAAATAATCCAGTACTTCTTCTGTAACCAAATATGAATTTGAATAATATACCTAATAAGAATTATGTATGTTTAAACAAGTCCAGGAAAAGAAGGAATAAAGCTATGATCATATGATTCTCCAATATAAATGCCCCTCCAAACGAGTTATAAAAAAACGTGCGCTTTATTTGTTGCATCTATTTTCAGTTCATTTCAAATTCGTGACGTAATGTAAGAGAGAAGAGGAAAAGAAGAAAGGAAAAAGAGAGAGAATGGGTTTTTATATAGAATTTGATAAATATATCAAGATTCATAAACTTTTTTTGATGGTATCTATTAGAAATATTAGTAAGCAAAAAATGTGTTCTTCCTTCTATATACTGTTATTAAAATAATTGTGTGAAAATGATAGATTACACGCAAGGGTTTTTCTTACATAATTATAAAATATATAATTTTTAAGATAGCTTACAGCCCAGCAACATAAAAATACCATTTCTTTTTACATTAATTGAATTATTAAAAAACTTTGTAAGTTTCGAATTTTATGAGATTTTTTTAATTTTCTTAAACAAAAATGTAAGACCATCCCTCCTAAATTTATAGTACTTTTCAACAAAAAACTATTTACTTTGTCAACATTTGGTTGATACTAAAAAGTTATTTCATATATTTTCTACCAACATAATAATTTTATATATCAAAACGGATAAAATGTTATATTTCAAAATATTTTATGGAACACTGAGGTGTAACATTTTTATCAGCATTTTCTTTCTAAAATATGCAAGAAATACGTAGAAAATGCTACGAAAGATAAAGTGGCATGTCATTTATAAACATACATAAACTAATTTCCTAATTCTGGGGCACCTGAATGGATATTGTTTAGTTACCTGTATCTAAAAAATGATTTTAAGTGCATTTACCATCTTATAAGAAAGAACATCAGTGTATTATTATCAATTAGCAAAAAAAGACAATGACAAATAATCAAGTAATGTGTGTGTGGTTTTGCTTCGTTTATCACATAATGCTTTCATAAAATCATTCTTCGTTATTCATTTTTAATGAGTTTATTCTAATTTCCAATTCATTTTAATTAAAAAAGCTATACAACTTGAAAATGATTATGCAACTCTATTTTTAACTTGCAAATTCATTGATCAATCAGCTAAAAAATATTTTCCCATAGCAAAGTTAAAATATAAAATTTCTAAAGTGTGGAATAGAATTCTTATGCAAATTAAAATAATAAGTCTGCAAGAAATCAGTAAAAGATTTTGCCTTTATATACAAATAATTTCAACATCGAAAGAAAATACAAGTGTGAACAATACGTCTAATGTAAAAAATGTACTGGAATTATATTAAAGTAACTTTTTTCAATAGTTATGGAAGTCCTAGATTTATAGTTCATATTATATATTACTGCCCATAACGGCCATTTTCTTTGTAAAATTAGTAAATAATAAAAAATACTAAAAAAATGAACAAATTAAGTCATGTTGATAACCAGCAATTTTGGAAGCACAAGATGTAATAAGTATTTTTATATGAAATGACATTGAATCTCACAGATTTCCAATGAGTACTAGAGGAAAGACATTCCATATTGCATCTACCTGAAGACATAGTGTATCTATATCAACTATGTGATTAATGCAGTGGTTCTCAAACTTTCACTACTGATGACCCAATTTTCAATCATAATTTTTATCGCGTCCCCCCCTAAATATAATATTGTATTGAATGCAATAATAATGCACTTTGGGCGCTAGAGCTACAATACGATCATAATTATAAACCATACAAATTAACAAGATGATTGTTAAATTTTGTTCCAACGAATAATTTTATTAAGAGAAAATATACTAACCTACTTTCAAGGACTTTTCAATTTTTCTTTGATAATTTGAGAAAAAACTCAATAACACTAAATATAATGTTCTAAATGTGCGTTTCCTTAATAAAGGACATAAATCACCGACACTTTTTGCTAACAATATAGGAACGTTATTTTCCAGCGAAACTGTCATATTTTGTTCACGTTGTTGTAGTTTTGCTGTCGTTTGATGATCCACAAATAGCATTTTTTGCCTTTTCTTGTTTTCTTCATAGGGTTCTTGAGACAGAATTTGAAAATTTCAATTCAACTGAAACGTTTCATGTGTATCGCTTTTCTTATATTTACTTTTTACTGTCATATTTTGTTCACGTTTTTGTAGTTTTGCTGACGTTTGATGATCTACAAAAAGCATTTTGAACTTTTTCTTTCTTGTGTCTTTTTTGAAAAGGCGAAGTTCTCTTCTCTCTCTCTCTCTCTCTCTCTCTCATAGAGTTTTCTTCATAGAGTTCTTTAGGTAGCATTTGAAAATTTCAAATTAACTCAAACGTTTCATGTCTAAAGCTTTTCTGATATTTACTTTCAATATCTTGATTAATATGCATTATTTCAGTAAGTTCTTCAATTGCTTGATCAGTTTCAACTTCCTTCAATAGGGATCACAGATGCCCATTTATTTTATATTCTGCTCATTTACATTTATAAACCATAATAAGTCGTACAATACAGCAATCAAAACCACAAAATTGTCCATGGGAAAAATGTAGCATGTTCTAAACAATAATTGTGTAGAAGTTTTTCATTATGTATTATGTGTCTCAGAATACTCATAAAATAAATATTGACCAAATAATTCTTTAAAGTGCTCAATATGCTTATCCATATATCATAAAACTCTTTCACATGGAAAAAGGCGAACAGGAATATTTTATATTTACAACTTCCCTAAAAAACGACGCAGATAACCATACCAGTAAGTTCGAAGGTCAGCTAAAGTAATATTGCAGGTTAAAAGAAACGTAATAAAAAAATCTCTCATCGTGGGATTACAACAAGGCAAACAAAATATTTTTTAATTTGGTTGTAGGATCAAAAATGGGTAATGAGCGTTTGAAGAGGAATCTTTTATTTTTGGATGATCATCAGATGATAAAAATAAATTATATCAGTGTAAATGTGTATTTTTTATTATGTCAGAAAACGTTTTGTTTTACTTCATTGCAAAAAATTATTTTTTTAAACCTTTTATTTTCAATATGCTCGCGCCCCCTCGCAGTGTTACGCTCCCCCCAGGGGGTGCACCCCACAGTTTGTGAAACACTGGATTAACGTAATACGTCAGCCGATGAATCCTCAGACATGTTCAATAGGCAATATATCCCATAGATGGTTAGGCCAAATTAATTATATATGCTGTGCTGAAAAGAAGTGAATATTCTTAATGAAGCGTGATTGGTCATTGTCCTGGTGAAAGACAGCTCACAGAAAGGGTTAAAAGAAGTGGAAAACAAGTTCTGAAACTCTTCTGAAATAATGATTACTATTGATATTACCTACATTTCTTAATATCTATGATTATTCACAATACCAAATAGGTCCTTAAAACACTTCCATTTAACGTTCAATGAGCTTGAATAATGTGGAAAGGGAACTCTCACATATATATTATCTAATGCAAATGCGGCCCTCATTGTATTCCAGATGAAAACGAAATTTAATAGAAAAAAATTGCTGCCTATTGAGACACTAGTGTTTATTTTGATGAGACCGTAAAGATGCTGGCGCCAATGAGTTTGCATAAAGAGATTCCTGTACAAAAAAGGTCTTGCAATAAATCAACGGATAAGATACCGACATATCATGGCGGCACTTGTAGGCATAATACACTTGTAGCAATGCTCCTGTGTTCTACATCTGTCGATGTGATTTTGTACGGTTCGCTGCAGATACGCAAATAATACGTCCATCTTTCCTTTCTGACATAATCTTTCAAACCAACTGCCACGACACTTACATCAATATCATGGTTTTGCTCGACAAGAAAGATCCTATTTATGAAAGCTATTCATTACCCCTGTTCAAATTTCCGAACATACCCACATAGTGTCATCGTCTAGGGATTATGATTTATCACTAAGCGTTTACCATCGGCAAGCAACCATAATATTTTACAACTTTCTATTACAACTCTCTATTTGAACGACTAAATAAGTAACTCAGATGGCACAATATCACGTATGCTTGGTGATTTTCAAAAACTAGCCTTTTGAATACTACACTCTAATTTTCACTTCAGAATTAGTATGAGTTCACCTAATTGATTTACAGTTTTGCAGTGTTTACTATTAATGTATACAGCTGGATAAGAGAGTATAATCCTGTTAAGCTTAATAATCACAAAATTTTTGATTCATTTCATGTTCTGATAAGTTTTGATGTAAATATTGTTTACCATCTATAAATCGAAGTATGTATCTCATATATATGCAATAATTCCACATAATGTCTTAAGTTATTAGAAACTAATTTACGAATACGTTGATGCTTGTGACAATACACTAAACTCGATTACGTGCATTATTATTTTATGTAAATATACTATTCTTCTTCCATTTACCATAATACAATATTTCCTATAAATTTGGAACATATTTGTTGAAAGATTCAAAATTCAGCATATATCCAGTTTCCTGTAGTTCCCTATGATGTGTACATTTGATTTTGCACTAAATACGGAAATTAGCTTGCAATTTCGTAAACTGCCTAAGTAAAAAGTAATACTTGACGAATTAATCAAAAAGTAATCATTACAAAAACGTGACTGTGCAGGTCATAATTTCGTATTGATACGACGAATTAAACTGAAAAGGAATTGAAGTCATTTGCATTGTCATTTAGAAAAACAATAAAATGAAAGCACAAAAAGATTAGTTTAACCCGTAAATTAACTAACGAAAACTCTTAAATTTTAATTTCTTCAGCATTTTGTCACATTAATATGATCAAACAGTTCTATAAAACTATTTCCGCAAATAATTGCATTCTGTAATGTACGTTGGCTCGATCAAATTCCATCATTTATATTTAAAATTAATTAGGGCAAGCATTTAAATCTTCTTAAATAGTCAGAGTTTTGAAATCGGGGATTTGCAGATGCCTGCAAAATATTGCTGACAAGTTATTAATTGTGTATGTTATAAAACAAATGCATTATTTGCTATTATTTATTAAGGTGATGAAAATTAATTTGCAACAATTTTCAATTATACCAAGATTTTTACTGATTAAATTAAAAAACTATACTCAGAGAGAAAATAATGTAACAGAAAAAGAGTAATCCAAGTATTTTTAAGCAATTTATCTGCTTACTCGCTTATTCTCCTTAAAAATAATTGCAAGAACCGTAATAGATAATAACCAAACTGTTTATTTTTAATTTTGAAGAAAACTTTTGTGTGTTTTAATCTCGCTTAAGTGAAAAATGCTTTATATATTAATCTTTAATGCTCTCGTGCATATTTGTATTATTTTCAGATAAAAATTTAATAATTTGTTCTTTGAAAAAAGTATTTAAAGTGTCATTAACTTTTAATTAGCCTCTTTCAACTGATTTTAATTAGTATTGAAAAATAGCTTTTTTAAATAAACATTTATACAGTTTTTAAAAATGTTCTTTTGAATTTTTGAAACATTTTTCGTAAAGTTATCTCCGTGCCTTTGAAAGTCATTAAAATATTACTAAAGATTCATTTTGTTCAGTGAAATAAATACTTGGTACCCTTATTTTATATTTTTGTATTTAATATTATCGCATTACGAATATTAACTCTTGATATTTTAATAAGTAATAGTCTGTAAAACAGAAAACAAGAAAATTTAAGAAAAAATTTATATCGAATTAGTGCTTGCACTTCATGTTTTAATGAATGTAGAATCAAAATTTCACTTACCAAAAACATAAACATTATCCTTAATACAGTGGTTCTCAAACTTTCACACACACACTACTGGCGCCCTTCTTTTCAATCACAATTTTTATCGTGCCCCCCTTATACATTAATAATGTACGGAATGCAATAATAATGCACTTTGACGCTAAAGCTACAATACGATCATAATTATAAACCGTACAAATTAACAAGATAAGTATTAAATTTTGTATATCTTACTTTTAAGTAATATTTTTTTTAGTTAGATTCCCTATAAAAGAGTGTTTTTTAGTTTGTTTTAAAACTAATTTATTTTATAGTAACACTATAAAAGACTATATAGTAACACTACTATACACTATAAAAATCACAAAATTCCAGGGAATAATTTAATTAAGAGAAAATATAATTACCAACTTTCAAGGACTTTTCAATTTTTCTTAGAAAATTTGAGAAGAAATCCAATAAAACTAAAGAAAAAGTTCCAAATAAATAATGCCCTTAATAAAGGACGTAAATCACAGACACTTTTCGCTAACAACACAGGAACGTTATTTTCCAGCTAAACTCAAATCAACTCAAACGTTTCATGCCTCACGCTTTTCTGATATTTACCTTCGCTATCTTGATTAATATGCATTATTTCAGTAGGTTCTTCAATTGCTTGATCAGTTTCAACTTCCTTTACTAGGGATCACAGATGCCCATTTTTTTTTAATATTCTGCTTATTTACATTTATAAAACATAATAAGTCGTACAACATAGCAATCAAAACTACAAAATTGTTCATGGTGAAAGTGTAGCATGTTCTAAAAAATAATTGTGTAAAACGTTTTTCATTATGCATTATATGTTTCAGAATACTCATGCTTATCCATATATCATAAAACTCTTTCACATGGAAAAAAGATGAAACAAAAATATATTATATATATTTACAACTTCTCTAAAAAAAGGACGGAGATAACCATACCAGTAAGTTCGAAGGTCAGCTAAAGTAATATTTTAGGTTAAAAGAAATGTAATAAAAAATATCTCATCGTTTGATATCGTTAAAGGTAACGTAAAAAAAAAATCTCTCATCGTTCTCATATTGACCGAAAAGCAAACAAAATATTTGTTTAATTTGGTTATAGGATCAAAGATGGCTAATGAGCGTTTGAAGTGGAATCTTTTATTTTTGATGATCACCGGATGATACAAATAAATTACATCAGTGTAAATGTGTATTTTTTATTATGTCAGAAAGCATCTTGTTTTACTTCATTCCAAAAAATTACTTTTTAAACCTTTTATTCTCAATATGCTCGCGCCCCCCAGGGGGGGCGCCCCACAGTTTCAGAAGCACTGCCTTAATACTTATAAAGAACTACACAATAACATTTATTTATTCTTAATAATAAAAAAAGTAAAATGATTATTCGTTCTATCATTTTTAACGTTAAAAATCAATACTATGATTGTGTGTATCATTTTATGCTATAGAGAATACATATTATACATACTAGATGCTTTCCCTTGATTTTATAAAGATAAAAATTTATATCCTAATAATGCATAATTTTCCGTTGCACATACTTTAAGCTTCATTTAAGCTTTCTTTTGTACTTTTTGTTCGTATGTCAATTTACTATTTTATTTTCCGATTCATTATTTCACTGTTCCAATGTTGAAAACATACTTGGGTTTACAATTTCTTAAGGAAAAAAATTATTTCCTTGAAATGGGATCCCAATAAATACATACAATACATACATAAAAAAGAAACATTTTTTATCAGAATTTTATGGGAGATTAATGATACATCAAGAATTCGATATTACATTTTTATATGAATCATGAGCAGCTGTGTTGCAAATAAACTATACATTTTTGGTCACATATAATATTATATTTACTCTTCTTGAAAAATTCCAACAAAAACAAGTGTTGTTTTTTTGGTAAATATTACATTAAACGTCTGTCAAGCCGATGTAGATAAGTATTAAAGAACACCCACCCGAATTTTTTTTTCTTACATTATTGCACAGGATTTGCACAATGTCTGAAGTATGTTTAAAATGAAATTTAAAATTGAAAATAACCCACCTCCCGGCGCTTACAGATTATATTTAGTTTATATTAACATTTACTGTTTTATTCGTAACTTAACCGTAATGTGAACGTTGCTCAATAATCAATCCGTAGATCTCATTTATAAAATTTAACCATAATTATTCATGTTAAACGATCCGACCTTTTGCTGACTTGTTTCCCATTATAATCCATATTGAGTCTTCCTTTATTTTTCCGTAACTAATATTAGTAACTCAACAATGCGCAGCTTTCACTTCAGATAAATTATGCAATATAAGAATAATCACTAATTAGGGTCATTTTTAACGGTATAAATCGAATTAAAATAACTGCAATAATTTATAAATAATGCCAATTACCTAAATTTGTTAATAGTCTAATTATTCATAAAATGAAAAAATAACTCTTCTTTACGACTTACAAATGCAGAATTAACTATTTAAAAGAAAAATGTTAGCAACTGCCACTGGATATAGTTAGTTAAACGTTTACCTAAAAATAGTTAGAATCATATTCAATTACTATATTCTCTGATATGATTAAAGAATAGAGGATCATTATTGAATAATTAATCTTTGAATAAATTACTTGGAAATGCGTTTAATTTACCCGATGATGACGGCGTATAATATTAATATGATCTTAGTTTTGAGATAATAGCATTGTACTCCATATTATTTAAAAGTAATATTTCTAGAGCATGTTTTGTCTAGTATGGAATAAAGTTAAACATCTTTGGTAAATTATTTATTTCAATAATATGAACATCCTCAGTAGCAGAAATAAAGGTCATATAAATCCGTTAAATATTTTTATCAATATGGTTACATTAAGCTGAGGGGGTGTAAAACTTTTAACTTTATAATATTTTCTTGAACTTTATAAGAATAATATTTTCTTGAGAATTACGTCAGGAAGATAAGTGTCTCCTAGTGCGTAATTAGCGCGCAGTATCATTCTTTTACTCCACTTAACTTAAGAGCTTACTTAAGAACTAGAAATTTTAATAATGACAACTGTGTCAACATTACTTTATTAGACGCAAATGCTGTCTCAAATTTCAAATTGAGAGAGAAGTTAATTCCTATAAAGTATGAAATCTGTGTATTCCGCTTTATAACCAAAACTGTTGCTAAGCTAAGAACAGGTCATTGCAGAGGAAAGAAGTTTGATAGGGATGGTAGAACATCTTATATAGGAATTGTGATAACTGTTTAGATGCACAGCTGAGACATCTGCTCATATTTTTGACTGTCCAGTTCTATTCCTACTGCTCTAAAAAAATATGGGTCCTCTTTTCGTCAACAAATCTATATGTGGACAATATTGAAGAGATTGCTAGAACAGACACCTGGGCTCATTGTACTATTTGATTTGGTTCCATCATGGATACAACAACATCATCATCATTATCATTGTTATCACTTCCCACCTAAAAACGATAAAATTGATTTTTTTTCTTACCATAGTTGGAGTATTAAGTAATTGTGGTATTCTAAAATAAGTAATGTGTGTGGAAATTTACTTTTATAACAAAATGTAACATATGAATTCTATAAACAATGTCCTTTTTTTATTTGAATCCATATCGGAATTATAATTACCTTCGATTCATTTCTATCTGCACTTAAAAAAATGTAGAAGTAACTTTATATTATTTTGCTGGAAAGGGGGAAGTCATAAAATTTCAAACCTTTATCCTTAATACCACAATTTAAAGATGCTCGTTATTTCCGTCACAGAGTAAAAATTGTTTTCGGAAATAACAGATTTCGTTATCACATTTAATAAAAAAAATATTGACAAAAACTTTAACTCTTTATTATATGGGGATTTCTAGTGGTAGTGGTAGCCTAAATGTCATGAGCACGGTCTCGTGGCAGGTGTGTCACAAATTTAAGTTAAATGCCAATAAAGACCCGCCTTGCAGAAGGGTGGGGGAATTTGGAGAGGTAGGTGCCTGCTCAGATGTCATTCTTGACGATTGTTCGTGGTTCATAATTAAGAGGTCCATCAGAACGATGTTAATAAAGACTGTCTCGCTATAATTAAATATATGGAGCTCACAATTAGTTATGCCAGTAGATTTCTAGAGAAAATTTTCTTTTCCTTTTAAACCATATGTTTTTTGTTACACACAGCACTGAATCACAAATAACCATTCAAATGGCATGCGTCATACAGGTAACCTAAGAATAGGCGTCATACTATTTTATTTAGTATTCTTAAGTGCCATATTCGGAGTCAGGGACATCACTACCAATAAAATAGAAAGTTTTCCTAAGAAAAATCGGGGCTTATTTTTTTAGAATTTGCTTAAAATATTCTGTAATAGCTCAAGAAATAACTGATATATCATAAAACAAGTAAATTAACTGAGTTTAATTTCTGTATGAATATTTAAAAATACAGTCGCATTTCTAATTTTTTTTAAATATAGCTTTATACAGCAATATATATATTCTCACAGTACCATTAAATAATAATTGCAACTACTCTTCAAGATTCCGAATCATGTCCAGATGCTGCCGTCTGAGCTGATACTTTATTCAAGAAACTTCAACAACATGTCTTGAGAGAAATTTCGAGTCTATCTAATTTATCAAAAGGCACTCCTCAAGGGATCTTGACAGCCTGCTAATAGAGTAGCGAGCTCTTAACCGATGGGTAGTGGAGGAGGGATTTGATCTCATTCGTGAAGAGGGACCTTTGCACATTAACCTAACCGGAAGAGCGGTCGATATTTCTACCGAAAGTAATTTGCTCAAAAATCGAACTTGTTTCTAAAATATACCACAAATAATACTTTCCCTTTTAAATCACTTTCTGAACACCGTCTAATTCAGTTAAAATCTATAAATTCAAGTCATTTAACCCCTCACCGGAAGATTAAAATTAGTACAATTAGTACGATGTTACAAGCTTCCGCATTGAAGCGCGTTTTCGTTGTATTAGGAGGAAAGAAAAGGCATAAATATGCCGTAAATTCCAGTGTATAACGCACACCGCTGTATAATGCACACCGCTGTATAACGCACACCTATAGATTCAAGCTGCATTTCTTTACTTTTAAATAAACGCGGAACCCTTTTTTTACGAAGAAACTTGAAATGTTCGTGAGCAATGTTCTTATGATTTGAGGTCATTTATTCGAAATGTTATTCCAAGCTTTAGAGAAAAATGGAATACTTCTAGAACTGCAGCCCTTTAAATTCATAAGGAATGTCATTTCTTTTAAATAAATAGTATTTCGATCTATGTAGAAGCTTTTTTTTTCTATGCTCATCTTTCTTTTTTTTAAAAGCTCTCTTTTTTAAAGCGTTCAAGAGGTGATAAATATGTTTTATATTGAATATTCTTTGAAACAAAAACAAAATGTTTTGTCAGTGGTAATGTCAAAAATGTAACAAAGACGTCCTATGAAGTTTGTTATATTATTGATAATCATATGAAACCGTTTACTGCAAAAATTGTGAAGGAGTGTTTCTTAAATTCTTTTAATTTAGTGTTGGTGACAAAAATAAAAAAATATAAAAAATAATAGTTAAAAAAATCGAAACAGGTGTTCTAATATTTTAAACAATTTTCCACATTTTAAATTTTCAATGTTATGTTGGTCCTAAAGCATTTCTCCCCCCTCCTATAACCCCATGTTGCGGCCCGCGTGAAATGCAGAAAAAATGCCCAGCAGAAAACAGTTTGAGTAACCCTGCTATAGGGGTTATCAGATACCTCCCACCTCTCTTCGCCATCGGCTAAACTCACGAGAAAACTTGTTGCTCGGCTGTTGTTTAGAGTACCTTCATGCCACAAAAGCACTATACATTAACAAACATGCATGTTTTCTCTGGGATTCGAATCCGGGGCCTGGGGTACAGCAGTCAGCGTCACTAACCAGTATACCGGATGGGCGACTTTATGCAAATGTGTAGAATGGCCTTTCAGCTTAGGTGTGGTTCACGTGCTTGCAAATTAAAAGTAATTTGGTGTTCGTCTCTAATATTCCTCGCTTTACTCCTTGTGAGACGTTAGTAAGTCAATGAGTCAGTTATGGCCATATTATGCAAATTCTGAAGGCAAGTACCTTTAAAAGTAACTCGTGATGGGTAACTAAAAAGAATTCCATTGATAAAGCATAAAAGTTACCAAAAAAGGAAGCAAGGGTTTGGGAAAAATAGCACGAGCTACTTATATTCTAGCCTATAGCTTAATTTCTGAAAAGGATTACAAGTTTTTAAAAATACATGAGATATTAAGTCATGTTCAAAAGTGCATCTATAGAAATAAGTCTTAGAATTTCTTTAAGGCAACACTTTGCTAAAACACGCATTTTAATTAATGTGTCTTTAGGCACGATTTCGATCTTATCTTTACTTTCTCATGCAATCAGCACAATCCTGTTTTCCAGATAAAAATGCCAAATGAATATCAATTTCCTTGTGTAGGGGGCTTATTCAAAATCATCAGCTGAAAAGAAAATGTATAAAATACATTTTAAGTTTAAACCAGTGCTTCTCAAACTTTCAATACTGGCGCCCCCCTTTTCGATCAAAATTTTTATCGCGCCCCCCCTTATACATTAATAATGTACTGAATGCAATAATAATGCACTTTGACGCTAAAGCTACAATAGGCGATCTTAATTATAAACCATACAAATTAGTAACATAAGTATTAAATTTTGTATAATACTTTTAAGCAAAAAATAAATAAATAAATAAAATAATAGGATAATTATTATGTTATTTTTCCTTTCTCTAATTTTTAAATTGAACATATTGCAAAATGCGGTGGCTGCTTAGAAGACAAAATATAGATATCTGCTAAGTATAGAAAAAGAACTCGGAGGGTCAGTTTCTAATCATAAGCATTCCTTATAAAAACTTTGCTTTGCAGGACAAACCCATGGAAATCGTTAATACTTATTAAACTTGTTCTTAATTTAGTATTAATTAGTTATAAAATACTCTGTGCAGCACTGATCCATTAAAAGTATACCGGCTGAAGTGTCCGCTCTTTGCACGAGTTCATTTATAAAAAAAATAAAACATTATTGCTATAATAGCTGAATTGTAAGGAGAGCAAAGCCAAGTGCTCGACAATGTTTACAAAAGTGTAAAATGACTTTTTTAAATGGTTGATCAAATTATAATTAGTTTTAAGCGAATTGCGAATTGTTTTTAAGCCTCACAGAATTAGCATTTATAATTGATATTAAACAGTAGCGCACACAGGAATTTTTAAGGGGGGGGGGAAGTCCAGGGTCGAAAGTTCACCAATCTTGTATCAGGTTCCTTTTGATTTTGTCGATTTTCGGGAACAAAACACATTAAAAAAACTAAATCTTGAATAAATAATTAGCATTAATTAATAAAATTAATCATTAATAACAAATACTTAATTAAATTTTGCGAAGTATATACTTAGAATTATAATCGGTCGAAAAAAAATTCAAGGGCTTTGGGGGAGGGTGGTCCAGACCCCTTGGACCTCCCCCCCTTGTGTGCGCCACTGATGTTAAATAATGAACAATAATATAAAATTCCCATGAAGAATACTTGTATTATTTTTAATATTTAAAACGAAAATGCTTCAACATGTTTTAATCCGGGAGCAGGCACGCACTCGATACGGTCGAGCGGGGTTATTGAGTCACCCCAATACTTTTTTTTTATAATTATCTTTTGATGACATAATATCGCGCACGCGCGCCTATAAATTATATCAGAGTAAAAGTGCATTTTTTATTATGTTTGAAAGTTTTTTGTTTTAATTCAATCCAGTAAATTAATTATTTCTTAAATCTTTTATTTTCGATATGCTTGCGTCCCCCTCGTAAGATTATTGCGCCCCCTCAGGGGGGTGCGCCCCACAGTTTGAGAAACACTGGTTTAAACTCATCCTTTTGAATACATTGATCAACAATTTTATTCAAGATGAATCTGGAGCTTTTTAAAAAACAATGTAGCTTGCTTGCTAACCTTGTTTTTAAATGGAAAGATTTTATGTGATACCTTATCGTCTAACTATATATTTATGTTTCCTATTTACTCAAGTACGTGCATTGCAAGAGGGATTTAATAAACTGTTTCTAATAGGTCCAGACAGAGTTTCCATTCTGGCTTAGTTGGCCTGCATTTCTCACACAGCAAGGTTTAAATTAATGTAAACTATTTTGTCCACGCACAAATTAATTGAAATACGAATTAGTATAACATTTTACAACCACTTTATTTTTTTTTTCTATTTTACGAAAACGATATGACAATTTTACAATTATACTTTATGTGTACATTTTTGAACTCTTTAGCATTTGTTATGAAGTTAAACTATCTCAATGCAATTTTACTACATAATATTTATCAACACTATTCATTTCTGTCTTTTTTTTCTGTTATACCATAAACTTTTCTTGTATGAACGAAACATTGTTTTACACATATTCTGTAAAGATGAAATTGTTCATAAAACCTACGCATTAGACCGTTATTCCATTTTATGGTCAAAAATATTTGATTCGACACAAAATTTATTGGAATCATTGTGTACTTTAAATTTTAGTGTCAACAGAAAGCAACGGTGCGTTCATTCTATTCCGTTATTAAATAATGTAATATTTTATGTTATCCATAAACTATCCAATACATGTATTTTTTTCACTTACCATCTGCATTTAAAGTTTTTAACCTTCCAGCGGTTGTGCTATAACTATTTTGAAAGAGTAGGCACGTGACTCACTTTTCACGACGTAATACATATTTTAGTCCGGCTTTTTCAGATAAAAATTAATAACTAATAGAAATAAAATAAAATAGTAAAATAAATAAGAAACAATAAAAATAATAGTGAAGTAAAAAGTTAAGAAGAAGCTATTAAATAAGTTAATAATTAATAAAAAAATTAATAAATAGCTTGATTTTATTAATAAATAATTTAATATTTTACTAATTAATTTCATATTTTACTAATTAATTTAATAATTTACTTATTAATTTATGATTCTACTAACTAATTTAAGAATTTACTAATTAGTTTAATAATTTTCTAATTATTTTAACCATTTGCTAATTAGTTTAATCATTTGCTAATTAGTTTACTAATATACTAATTAGTTTACTAATTTATTAATGATTTAGTAATACAAGCAATAGACTTTATAATACTAAAAGAAAAGTTAGGGAAGCATTGTACATGTCTGTAATGAAAACTAAAGTTTAATATTAAAAGCAGACAAGAAACCTATCGATTCGTTTTTTCCAAATGTGTTTGTCATATTAACTACTAATACTTTCGGACGTGATACCATTTCAGGCACTACATTTTTTGCAAATTGTTTAAAGCTAGAAAAGTAGTTTCCAGACTGAAATCAGGCATTATTTATTTGCAAACAATATAAAATAGACATAAACATTTACAGTGAATTTTCTGCATGGGCACCTGCTGAAACGCTAATAATAAACAAACGCATGATACTAACAGAATTCTATTACTTGTAATTAGTATTATTAACTTGTTACGTTACATAATGATGATGAAAGTTTTTCAATAATACATATATATATTCTTTTTTTTGCACTGTTAACATTTTTTTTATCCGTAAGGGCACATTAACATTAAAGTTTAATGTTACTGTTGTAATAGCTCATTTGTAATCATCAGAAAATTTAACATAGACTTGAGATTTAAATTTAAAATTTAACTAAAGTTAAATATTAATTTTTATATAAATTTAAATTAAAATAGTTTTGAAGATTTTTTTAAAGATTGAGAAAACGATTTTATATACTTGACAAATGAACAAAAGACAAAACAATGTCAATTAAAAGTTTCGCATTTCTCGTAATCCCGTTCTAATAATACGTTTTCGGTTATTTAATTTATGTTTGTTATTTTTTTCATCTTCCTGATACAGAAACAATTTTACATGATTATATATATATATATATATATATATATATATATATATATATATATATGTAGGATTGGATATGTGCAATGGACAAACCCTCCCCCTGTACTTAGGGTGGAGCAGTCCACACTGACGTCACACCCCGTCAGGAATGTCCGACTAAAGGACACACGGGAAAATACGCAGACGGACGTTAGGTACGCTAAGCTTTAGATGTAGGAGAAAGACGTCCTCCTTTGCTGTTCAGTATAATTTAGATATTTCATCTTGTTAAATAAAGCATTTATCCTCCTTAGGTTGTAGTCATTTTCCCATATTTTGGGGGCTCGACCTTCCTCTTGCATATTAAGGAAAATCTCCTCTAGACGAGAGAAAATTTTTAAGACGCGTTAATATTTTTCTTCAATGGACGCTACATTGCAAAAAGCGTAAGAACGACTTGTTGCTGTTGGACTTTATTTTTCTTGGATTCCTATAGTGCCTCAACTGGTTCTGGATTTATTGTACGGACTGCTCCCCAACCCCAGGTAGGCAAAATTTAATTAAACGTATTTTGTTTGCTTGTTTATTTTGGCTTTAAAATTACTGTATTTAGTAGTTTTAACTCAGAGTATGATAGGGAAATTTTGATTACGACTTTGCACCGTCTATAAATTTTCAAAGTGATTAATTTTGTATATTAAGATGTCCTGTAAAAATATTAAATTAGGCGATATTCCTATAATTGCTAATTCGTTGAAATGTGGTACAACTCGTGCTGTAAAAACATTAAATTCTATATTAGGATTCACCGAATTTGACCGTTCTTCGCGAAATAAAATAAGAAGTTTTTCTACATTCCCTAAAGAGTTTAGAGTTGAAGAATACAAAGAAAAAATTTCAATCGAATTCTCATTGCCTGATTTTATCTCAGTCGCTAATTTATTGCATTTAGACGTAGAAACAAATGAGCAAAATTTATGCAATAGTATATTTAAAGCTTTGACGAAATTAGATGAATTCCAACTAACATTAAATAATTCGGAGGCATCCTTTTCTGAAGGTGAAAACGTAGTTTCAAAATCGAAGCACGTTAGACAGGAATTTTCCATCGGAAGGGACAGATCAGCACTTCCCTTTTCAACATCCGGTCAGTAATGCACCCCTACCCAGCGTTCAAGGTTATTCTTTCATGCCGGCACATCAAAACGTTTCTTCTCTTTGTACACAAAATACTTTTCCTCCCTTTTCAAACAATGCTTCCCTTACAGAGATGAATACCCAGTTTTGGACTTTATTGCGGGATATTTCGGCGACTAGTAGAAAATTTACCAGGGAAGATTTTTATTCTGTAAATAGTTTCTTTCGCGATATTGAAGAAAATTTTGATTTATTCCCAGCTATCAGTTCTTCTGAAAAATTAATTTTCGCGAAACGTCTAGTATGTGGAACTGCTAAATCATCTCTTTTTTCACAAAGAAATTTAAATACATATGATTCATTCAAAAAAGCTTTAATTGAAGAATTTTTGGATTCAGTTACTTCAATAGAAATTCACCGCGAATTAGAAAAAAGAAAAATGTATAAAACCGAGACTTTAATGCAATATTTTAATTCCATGCGTGAATTAGCAAATAGATGTGATTCAAAAATTGACGAAGCATCAATTATCCAGTACGTCATTAATGGAATTGATGGGCCTTGTTCAGATAAAATAATCCTCTATGGTGCAAACTCATTTTCCGAATTTAAGCAGAAATTACGTATCTATGAAACTGTCATTAAAAACATGGGAATACATAACTCTAATTCACCGAATTTTCGTCATTCATATGAAAGTTGAGGACGCGATTTTAAACAACAAAGCTTTCAAAGAAAACCCACAAAATTTAACTTTTACGACGCAGCTAAAAATCCCCAACGTTGTTTTAATTGTAATAATATAGGTCACCTATCCAAATCTTGTCCTAATCATTTACGTGGCCCCAGATGCCTTTCATGTAATATTTATGGTCACAAATCATTTTAATTCCGACGAGCTAATTTAAATAACACTTCTACACCACCTTCTGGTGTAAATGCTGTGTATGAATTGCCTTCTCCTATTAATACGTTTAAAGACGTAACAATCATAACTTAAACTTAACGGGTTAGTAGACACAGGCAGCAATTTAACACTATTAAGAAATTCTACTTACATAAATATAGATGCACCGCCACTGAAACAAACCAACACATTATTAACAGGTTTTGGGTTTTCGCGAATTAATGTGATAGGAACTTTTGATTCTGAAATTACTATCGATGATCAAATTTTTCCTGTTACTATTTCTGTTGTACCAAATTCTTGTACAAATTATGACCTTATAATCGGTTGTGACGTAATTAAACAAGCACATCTAAATATATCGCCTACAGGCGTAAAATATGCACAAATTTTAAGGCCTTCTGATAATTCAAATGAAAATTTTATTATGGCAATTTCTGACGGTTCATCCACATTTGATATCGGTTCAAAGGGCTCTCAACATAATCAAGCTGAAGTCGAACAACTGCTATCGACATACACACCTAAAAAACAAAAACTGTAAACATTGAGCTTGATATCGCTCTCACAGACGACGAACCGATATTTCATAAGCCCCGACGTTTGCCATTTGCTGAACGAGATATAGTGGACGCTCAAATTGATGAATGGGTTAAAAATAGAATTGTTGAGCCGTGTTCATCCCCTTACGCTAGTCAAGTTGTGGTAGTAAAGAAAAAAGATGGGAAATCAAGAGTTTGCATTGCTTATAGACGCTTAAATCACAAACTTATTAAAGATAACTATCCTCTTCCTTTAATTGACGATATTTTAGATTGTCTCCAAAATGCTAAAATATTTACTACTCTAGATCTAAAAAATGGATTTTTCCATGTCGCGGTAAATGAAAGGAGCCGTAAATTTACTAGTTATTTCACCTACAATGGTCAGTATCTATTTAGACGAATGCCTTTTGGACTAAGTACTTGTCCTTCCACCTTAATGCGGTACATAAATGCCATTTTCCGACATCTGATTTCGAAAATTATTGTTCTCCCATATATGGATGATGTCGTTATTCCCGCTGCTAATGAGTCCCAAGCCCTTGAATATCTAAAAATTGTTCTAGAGGTAGCTTGTGATTACGGACTTGAAATAAATTTTAAAAAATGTCAATTTTTACATAATACAATTGAGTTTCTTGACCATATTATAGAAAACGGTAGATTGTTTCCTTCCCCTTCAAAAACTAAAGCTGTTATTAATTATCCTGATCTTAAAAATATTAAAGACGTTCACCGAATTCTTGGTCTTACTGGCTATTTTAGAAAGTTTTTACCCTCATATTCGTCCATAGCAAAACCTTTGAGTGACCTCCTTCGTAAAGACTCCCTTTTCCAATTTTATGCTGAACAACAGACAGCATTTCAAAAATTTAAATATTTACTTTCCCAACAACCAGTTTTAAGTATTTTTAACCAAAATTCTCCCTCTGAGATTCACACTGAAGCGTCAATCGATGGTTTGGGTGCAGTCCTACTCCAAAAATCTATACAGGACAACCAGTTTCACCCTGTATTCTACATGTCAAAAAAGACATCAGACCATGAAAGAAAGTGCACTAGTTTTGAACTAGAAGTCCTTGCAGTGATCGAAGCACTTAAAAAGTTTCGCATCTATGTACTAGAAACATCATTCAAAATTATTACTGACTGTGACGCCCTCGTCAAAACACTAAGTAAAAAAGAGCTTAACCCCAGGATAGCCAGATGGGCACTTTATCTCCAAGAATTTAACTATACAATAGAACACCGTACAGGCTCAAAGATGGCTCATGTGGATGCTCTCAGTCGACCTCCACATTGTATGCTAATCCAAAATAGTGTCTATCTTCAATTTCTAAAAGTACAGCAGGCTGATGACCAAATAACAACGATAAAGACGCTTCTAGAAACAACGCCGCATGACAACTATATCGTAAGAAACAAACTTCTTTACAAAACAGTCAATGGCACCGATTTACTAGTGGTACCTGACGAAATGCAGGCTAACATCATTAAAACTACACATGAACGTGGCCATTTTGCTGTTCTACGCACACAAGATTTAGTTAGCTAAGAATTTTACATCCCACGACTTAAAGACTAAGTTGAAAAATGCATTCAAAACTGTGTTACATGCAAACTGGAAACGTGGTAAACCAGATGGCATGCTTAACCCGATAGAAAAAAACGATTTACCATTCCATACATTACATCTAGATCATTTGGGTCCCCTAGCGACAACTTCTAAGAAATATAAGCATGTTTTTGCAGTGATTGACGCATTCAGTAAATTTACATGGCTGTATCCCACTAGATCTACGGACGCTGCAGAAGTCATAAATCGATTAGAAAACCAAAGACATGTCTTCGGAAAAACCCCGCTAGGATTATCACTGATAAAGGATCCGCATTTACTTCCTCCGCATTTGAAGATTACTGTAAAAAGCAAAACATCCTTCATATCTCCATTACAACTGGTCTCCCAAGATCTAATGGCCAAATTGAAAAACAAAATTCCACCATCATTGCTGTGCTGTCAAAACTTTCTGTCGACGATCATGAGAAATGGTACTCTCACGTACCCCACCTGCAAGAAATCCTGAACTCAACTTTTCAAAGAAGCATCAAGATGACTCCATTTGAGCTCCTTTTCGGCACCAAGATGAAGTCTTGCCAGGACATTGAGATTGTCGAACTTCTTAACGATGAGATTACAGCTCAATTCCAAGAACAACGTAATGCTCTCCGTCAAGATGCGAAAAAGCAAATCTACAAAGTTCAAGATGAGAATCGCCGCACGTACAATCTCCGGCGCAGACAAGCTCATAAATATCAACTGCATGACCTAGTATCAATTAAACGCACTCAGTTAGGTCCAGGTTTCTTGAAACTTAAGCAAAAATACCTCGGACCATACAAAGTTACAAAAGTCAAGCACAATGACACTTATGACGTAGAAAAGTGTGATTTTGTCGACGGACCATCAAAAACGTCTACTTGTGCAGAATTCATGAAACTCTGGCTAAGTCAAACTAACTCTACTTGATTTCTCCATTAAAAATTGTTCACAATTTTTCTTCCTGTGAAAGACTTTCGTTATGGACATTAACAACAGACTTTTTATCTATTTATTTTTGATACCATTTTTATTGAATGACTCTAACATTTTCTTATTACATTTTAGTACAAATTTAAGTGTTTAGAAGTAGGAGGATCTTGCTTCAATATGTTCCTGTTCCTTATTCCAGATTCTTATTTTAGCCTTGATCTTATTTGTATCGTTAACATAATTTGTTTTACCCCAGTGGTAATGTATGAAATTTTTTCTATTTATGAAATATTACTTTAAATTTGTTCATTTTTCAGTATTTTTGTACTTTTTCTTTGATGATATTTTGTGTTGTGTATAATTCTTTCATCTACTGTGTAACTGTGTACATTTTTAATACTTCATTACTATGTACATTACATTTTATCATTGTATATAATCAGGCGAGGTCGCCTTCCCGGTCATGGTGGCCGATGTAGGATTGGATATGTGCAATGGACAAACCCTCCCCCTGTACTTAGGGTGGAGCAGTCCACACTGACGTCACACCCCATCAGGAATGTCCGACTAAAGGACACACGGGAAAATACGCAGACGGACGTTAGGGACGCTAAGCTTTAGACGTAGGAGAAAGACGTTCTCCTTTGCTGTTCAGTATAATTTAGATATTTCATCTTGTTAAATAAAGCATTTATCCTCCTTAGGTTGTAGTCATTTTCCCATATATATATATATATATATATATATATATATATATATATATATATATATATATATATATATATATATATATATATATATATTCATATATATATATATATATATGTATATATATATATTTATTACTCAAATTTCCAATTGTTAATAAAATACCTTCAATTCATCCATTCAAGTTCTAATCCATTCTTTTGAACTTGAAGTGAATGACACTTAATGTTAATACAGTTTTCTTCAAATATTAATTCAGTTTTCTTCAAATATAATTAAAAACTGAATAAATTGTAACAAACAAAAATAATATACCAAAAGTATATATAGAAAGAAAAGTTATTGGTTATGTACCTGTAGCCAATAAGTAGCAAGTTGGACTTCGAATTCAAACATAGTAGGTTCGAAACCCACCTGAATGGTCTTATTTCTGAGAATGTGATTTAGTTTCTACTACATTATTGTATTGGAATAATTAAATTTATATATTAATGAATAAGTAGTAACGAAAAAAGAACAAAAAGTTGTCCAATACTCTATATAAAAAAGAAAATGGAAAATTGCAAGGAAAATCGCTTTCTATTTTGTAACTTAATATTGTGATTCTGTCATATGTATATACATATTTATATTAATTGTAACTCTTTAATATAAAAAGTAATTAAAATATTTTTTTCTTTTTTGACCTAAGTAGGAATTGACTTAAATTATATATATATTACTTCTTCTACATAAATTTCTGTAACTTCTTTCAGTAATATACATTTTCAAGCTAACCTTTATATATTTAAATATTTTTTCAGTATATATATTCTATGTATGGTTTTCAACTATAGATACTTGTATTATTCTGAACCACATAATTTATTATTTTCTTTCAATTCCTTTAGCTCTTGCATGATATGACAATAATTTGTTTAATGTGTTTACAAATCTTTCAAGTTTTTTTAACATCGAAGAGATTTTGACTTTATTCAAGAATTTATACAGCATAAAATAATAGATTTTATCCATTTGTCCCTAATTCTAGCCTTGCTTTATATATATATATATAATGTATTATTATTATTTCAAGAGTGTTATGGAAAAAAACTGATCAAAAACATGGTTGGCAAAATCAAGATAAAATTTCAAAACCTATTATTTCGATTTTTTTGTAAAGTGAAAAACCAGTTAACAAAATTTTAGTCAAAGTAAGAAAATAAACTATTTCTTTAAACATCCGAAAATATAATGGACTGTACTTAAATATAGCGGAGCTGTAAGCCAGGGTAAATAAATAAAACATACAAATCAAAATTACGTAGATTATTTTACTCTGTGTGTTCGTTGTTGCTCATTGTTCATAGCAGTCTCACTTTGTCACATTAGGGCTGTTTTCACCATGTGTACGATAACGTGACCTGAACACAAACCACATTTTCGGGCAGAAAATGCCTTAATTTTTATAAGAATTTGTAACATTGTAACTCTTTCATTTTTTGTAATATTGTGTTTTTAAAATTTAAAAATATTTCATAAGTAAGGACATTTTTTCTTTTAACATGTACATGGATAGCTCACAATTAGCACTACACCTGCGTTTCTCAAACTGTGGGTCGCGAACATATTGAAAAGTCGAAAACGAAACATTATTTTAAGAGGTCTCAGGGGTGTTAAATTTTTCTAGAGGTTTGAAAATATAAACAATTTTCAAACGGGTACAATTCTTTTAAATTTAAATTAAATGATTCAAATCTTTTACACATTATAATAGAATGGGGCTTCAGAAAAGTATAAAATGTTTAAAATATAATAATAATTTTAAAAGTCATAAGCAAATGAAAATTCTATAATAAATATTAAGAATTTTTTGCTTTGCGCACGCTATTTTCTAAAATATTAGCGTCTGATGTATAAAACTTTATAGAATTATACAATGCATCATACTCTTTAAACCCTATCTAATTTTAGTATTATATATCTTTTGTATTTCAAAATATTTGCAAAATATTGCAATTTTTTAAATATTTTTTAAAAATGTATGTTTTTTATTTATTAAAATATGTAAGTTATTATTCTATTTATATAAAAATAGCTACAAAGTAATAAGAATACATTTGTCTTTATAAATCAACTTATATATAGCTAGGAATTAAACCTACTCTTTTAGAAAATAGCATGCATGACGTAAAACTTAATAAATATTTCTTATAGCAAAGTTTCTTATTTTCATATGCTTATAATTTTTGAAATTATGATTATATTTTAAACATTTTATACTTTTCTGAAGCCCCATTCCTTTATAAGTAATGCGTAGAAGATTCGAATTATTTAATTTAAATTTAAAGGAATTATACCTGTTTGAAAATTGTTTATATTTTCAGACCTCTAGAGAAATTTAACACCCCTGAGACCTCTTAAAAAGTTATTAAATTACGGAAAATAAACAAAATACATTCTGATATAATGAGAAATAAAAATCATATTTACGCTACTATAAAACACTTATAAATGTATCAGTACCTCATAATCTGTTATATAATTAATTTAACAATACTAAATTCAGCGAAAATTTAATAATCATCAGTGACCCCATGGGCTTATCACATATAAAATTATACACATAAATTAACGCTTATCTTGATAATTTGTATGGTTTATAAATAATCAATCCACTGCCGATTAAAAAATATAGATTTGTTCCCCAATGCCACCGTGGGGGCGTGTATGTGATGGATTGGGGGGGGTAAAGAAATAAGTAAAACCTTTTCAGAAATAAGTAAATCCTCCACAAACACAGTCAAGATCCCTTTACTGCATTCCAAAATCTTTGAAATAATTTTATGGATAGCAGTGTACGGAGAAGATCGTACTTCGGAAAGACGTATATATACTCCCGCGACATTTAACGCATCGGTTGAGCGAGATGAGTATATGCGCAGTAAGGAACTTAAGAGGTTAAAGTCGTATTGTTTCGCTAATGTCGAAGTATAGTATTATTGAATTGAATGCATTGTTATTTCTATGGAGGGGGCGTGATGAAAATTAGGATTACATATTTGGTGGCAAATATAGAACGTTTGAGAAGCACTGCATTAAGGTGTAGGATAAAAAATGCAAAACACATTTTATAAAACAAAAAAAATGTGTCAACTAGGATAAAAATGAGTAGTATCATAAAATAAGTGATTCTCTGCAGGATAGCGAAGCCAGAATGTAATATTAATGTTGGAGTACTTTTATATCAGAAGAAATGTACAAAATTCGGGTCCTATTCTTTAACATTAATCGAAGACAGACTTTAGCGAGTCATCTTGAATCATATCCAAGCCGCATGACAGTTTCTATGGAGTTTTGAATTAAGAAACATTCTTAACTCCCTTGAAACTTGTATGTGTAACATGGTCTATGATTCCAATTCGGACAGCTAACGTCAAACTGATTCGCCTTTTAACTGGACATATTCGTTCTACGCTCATACATCAATTGTCGTAGAAAATCTTTCAAATTCCATTCAGGGAAAGTCTTATGCTTCGTCAATCACATTTTGAATTAATGTCCAGTATCTCTTAGTAATCATGTTTGCCGTACTTTAATTCACCCATTTTAAAATTATCTGACTTGGTGGGGGAAGTATTTCATAGCAACGTATTTGCTTTTACTTATAAAATTGGACTTTTATACTGTATTTAAGACTTTGTCTCATTTTTTACAATGTTTTTACCTTATGTTTTGAAGTTTCATTTTCAATGCCTCATGAGTACTCTAGATATATGAAATTGAATTTAATCCAAAGAGAGAGAGAAATACAAAAAAAAGGTTCTACAGTATAAAAGTCTTTTAAGATCCATATTAAATTATGCATGTGAAACTTGGCCCATGTCTCGAACAGATGAGAACATGATAAGTATCTACGAAAGGATGATTTTAAGGTTTATTTTTGTAGGAATTCATGAAAATGGAACATGAAGAAGAAGATAAATTTCGAGTTCTATCAACCATGTAAAGAATCTGACATTGTTAACTTCATCAAAATACAACGAATTAAATGGGCAGGTCACGTTATCAGAATAGACGAAGACCACACCACTGAAAAAGTCTTCAATGCTCAACCAATAGGCACGTGGAGAAAAGGCAGGCCAAATCTTATATTGATGGCCTAGAAAAAGATCTCCTAGTTTTGAGAACTAAGAATTGGAGAAGACATGCAGGAAGAAAAATCACCAGGAAAGAGCTACTTGATAAGGCAAAGGCCCACCCTGGGCTGTTGAGCCACTGAGGAAGGAAGGATGAGAACTATAGATATTTTATTTCATATTTTCTTTTATATTTTAAACGAATGTTTGACACAATTATGCCAGAATTCCGTGTTGTACCATACGTCCCCACGCACATTCACTCAAATGAAACGAACATTACTCAGGTATGGAAAAAAATCACGAGGAAACAGTTGGAGCAGAAACAGCAATAGGAAAGGTAACATATAATCAAAGTTAAATCTATAATAAAAAACCTGCTGAAAGATTTGAATTCTAAAATTCAGTTTTAGTTGCTCCTAACATCTTCCTTTACTTATATAGTCAGAACATGAATCTTTTATAACTCTTACTTTTATTATTAATCACATATTATTATAAGTTCTTGCATAATGAATGCTGTAATTTTTCATTTATTTATTTATTTATTTATTTCATTTATTTAATATGTTATTGCTTCTTAACTGAATTTTTCACTATTCAGCTCAATCACTGTCATTTCTATGATAATGTGAAAATATAAAGCTTTTTAAACAAATTTATACAATTGAAATATTATTAAAAATGTTTTAAATGCATTTTTATGTCATATAATTATATCATGTTGCTTCTCTACCTCTGAGAATCAAGTAATTAATTAGCCATACAGATTTGAAAAAAATCTAAAAAATCACCGAAGATATTTAAGGGAATGGTGGACCATTAAAACTAATTTAATAAATCGTTAGCTTAATTAGCTGAAAATAGAATCAATACAGTAAAAGATTATTATATTTTACAATTCAAATATTTTTCTTTTAAAAAAACTATTATATAATTTGTTTTTTATACTATTTTTAAAAATGAGTTTAGTTTTCATTAGAGAGCTTTAGTTTTAGTTAGAGAAATTTTAGTTTTGAAGATGTGTACATAATTTTTATTATATATAGAGAGAGATAAATTACAGCCAAATATATTTATGTATGGATTTTAAATTCGGAATAAAATTTGTTGAGTAAAAGATAAATTTGCTATAGTATATTGAACATATATATATATATATATATATATATATATATATATATATATATATATATATATTTATTTCACCAATTATCATACATTTAAGGTAGTCAAAACAACACAAAATATGATTCGTTAAATTTTTCACAAAACTAATGCACAAATTTGTGAATTATATCAATTTTCATAAGTTGTGAAAAATTTCAAAGTTATATGTCGTAGTTTGAAACGCAAGGAGCATTTTACGTAACAATAAAAAAGGAAAATTTAGTAACTAAAAAAAGTGCATTTTAAATATTTATTTGAGGGACATTAAAAAATACTTCAGTAATTATTAATCAAAATGACAATATTTTATGACAAAATTATTCTTTGAAATATAAGGATTATTATTAGTGTAAAAAATCAAATTCGCAATTTTGACCCAAATTTGATATTGTGAAGGTTCACCTTCTCCTTAATTGGATTTCCTGAAAACCATATGATTATGGTTAACACTGGATAATACTTCATCTCTAATCAAGAAGCAATTGAAGAAATTGTTCAGTGAGTGAGTGTTTGGGTTAATGGCGTAAGAGCCAACATTTGCTAAGCTGCGCCAAACACATGTTAAAAATATTCAAAGTGTAAAACAGTTAAAAATGTTGATAAAAACAATGTCCTTGGTAACTAGTAAAATATTAAGTTATGTAAAATTAAACATTGGTTTTAAAATTCTGTAAAGTTCGTTCTAAAATTTTTTATAAAAATAAAAAGGCAAATAACTAATTTAAACTATTTCTAACATGGGTTGGGGTCAATGTGAGTGAATATTGTTCACGTTTTCCAACTCCCATTTTGCCAATACTCTTCGTTGATTTTACCTCTTCTTCTATATATATGTCGTATATCATTATATCTTCCTCATCCGTTGTGTATTCTACCGATGATAATTTCCTAGATTTATGAGGAGCCATCTTAATGTTTATTTTAGGTTTTATAGTGTAACATATATTTTTAGGAGGACGTTTTTCAAGGGGTTTTGAAGTTATTTTTGCATCCTGGGATGTAGGAGGTATGGTATTGGATGAAGTGGTAGTAGTCTGAAGTAAAGGACATGCAGTGGATGATGAAGATACACCAGAGATAAATAAACTATCAGATATGGTTGGAGCAGTATCCACTAACAAAACAGGTGATTGAGATTTAGAAGACGATGTAACTGTGACAGAAGATGTGAATGGCAAGAGTTGTATCTAAGTTAAAGTAGATGATTTAGTAACTGCAACGACTGAGGAAGATATAGTTGGCTTCGTAACTGATATTAATGGTTGCAGTAATTTTAAAGGTGGGCATACTATTTTTGTTATGTTTAGCAATTTATGTTGATGTTTTAGCAACCTGGGCATATGTTTGAGATTTTTGTGGGACTATTAGTTTTCGGGCTTTAGAATATGTGACATTTTTGTTGTTTTTTGAGATTACTTGAATTTCTTTTCCAGTTCTCCACTTGGAGCAGAGTTTTGAATCGGCGGAATAGGCTTGAGAACAGTTAATACATTTAAGCTCTAGAATGCAATCCGTGGAAACATGTCCAACAGATGCACATCTAGAGCAAGTAAGTTGACCGTTGCAAGAAGTGTGTGAGTGTCTGAACCTCTGGCACTTAAAATAGCGCAGATGATTCGGAATGTAAGGACGGATTTTACAATTCAAATAACCGGCTTTAATGATTTGGGGTAGTGTGGGGCTGCTGAAAGTTAAAATTAAATGTTTAGTAGATATAACAGCTGTGTCTTTTTTATTGTGAGATTCTTCTGTCCTGAATAACATCCTGATTGGAGAATCCCTCAAGGATTTCTATTTCAAGGGTAGTCAACAGGTCAGGCACATATATGACACCACGACTGGATTTTAGAGATCTGTGAGAAGTACTGTAAGTGTAGAATCTAGAAATTGTTTGTAGATAGATAGGATTTTGATTGAATAGCTGATTTTGTCTCCACAAGTAAGTCCCCGAATCTCATTTTTTACTAGATTTTGTCTCGCCTATAGCTTGGACGGCTTTGAAAATTGCAAAAAGCGATTTTTTGACATTTCATTATCGGGTAACAACAGATTAAGAAAACGTTCAGTACTAGCTATCTAAACAATGGTTTGAAATTTGGGTAAAACAAGGTCTTTACACGGGCACAGCAGCATTGGATCCATAAGAGCGAGAAAATTCGTCCTGACGTGCCTCCACTCTCCACGGAGTCCAACAAAGGAGGCAGTGTGCCGGTCATCTGGCAAAAACCAGACACGGCGCTTACCTGAAGTACACACAGAATGTAATGCTACCGCATCAAGGCGAGGACCCAAAGGGTAAACCCGACACTCCTTATCTGCAGCACCAACACTACAGCAATGTCTCTTCGGGGACACCGAAGATATGTACCACCAGCCGATTGATAGGAGAGGGTTCACTCCTGCCACCCGTCTACAGTGAAGCGTGGGCAAAAGGGAACGCAGAGGTATCCGCATGTCTCCATTATCCTCCTTGCGGGAGAAGCGGGAGCCAAAGGGAAAGCAAAGGATCCCCAGAACACCACTTTCCTCCTTACGGAATGCCACGCACAGCAAACATGCGGGTCGGAAAACCAACGGTGTTAGTGAAAAATAACTATAGTAATACTAATACCAAAATAAATAGTTAAAAAATTAAGAAAAGGATAAACTAATTTAACGCAATACAAAACGAATACAGAAATGTTATTAATAAAGAGAATAATGATAAATCTAATTAAAACAAATAAATTCGTAATTGTACACATTTACATTTCGAAATAGTTGTCTGTGGTCTCGACGTGAAAAGAAAAAAAGGAAAATTTGAATGGCAAGAAAGAGGTCCGAAATTAGAGAAAGATCATTAGGGTACCCTGGGTTCGTGACAGCCCTGTATACCAAAGATAGTACATCCCTTGGGAGAAAGAAAAAATCACTAGGGTTCCTCGGGAGCGTGAAACCCGTACTCACCTAAAGAAGGTGAGCCCCCTGAGGGTAAAGAAATTGTTCAGAATGTCCACCTATTCAAGGAAAAACTTTATTGAAATGCATATGAATGTGCACCTGGTGGATTAACCGTTGCTTACATATAATTACAGAGCACAATAAAAACACTTTTGGGTGTAAAATTCGTCCCTTTTATGAATAGCACCTTCGGAGGGAAGTTTGACTACAATGCTCTCTGCTCTGCAATAACTATTAGTAATATACAGTGGTGGCAAAAAGTCCTGAACACACTCACTTTTTTGCATAATTTTTGTGTTTGACTTCATTTTCGTTATGAAATTATCGCACTATCTTAAATATTATTATTGATTTTAATGTATTTTTTCGTGCTGATTTCAAATCTGTTTGTAGGTTTCATCTAAAGTAAATAGTTTCATTGGTATGTTGAAAAGACCTTTACAAGAAAGCACAAGGTCACTGTAAGAATGAGTGTGTTTTCCACCAATGAAATGCTCCATTATTTCAACCAATCAGAGAGCAGTAGCGATAAAGGGTTGAAAGAAAAAGGTGAAACGTGGTTTATTCCATTGAATGCAGTTATGTGCTTGTGGAAAATAGTGTATTGAAAGCAATTTGAAGTGCGTTTTTGGAAAATATTGGAATCATGGCTAAATTTTCATATCTGCCTGAGAATAAAAGGTACAAAATAATACATTTAAAGGAAGAAGGTTATTCTATGCGCCAAATTACTGCTTAAGTACCATGTGGCCTTTCTACTGTTGTGAGAACTTTGAAAATATTTTCTGATACAAATTTTATTGCGGACAGGGGGCGATCAGGATGACCAAGAAAAGCATCTTTACGCGAAGACAGGTTATTGCTTTCAAACAGAAAGCTTAATTCCTCGCAAATTTTGAAACAATGGACTTTGACATCAAATGTGAGTGTGTGCCCAAGAACTGTTAGAGGAAGACTGCTGGAAATTGGGTTACGTGGCTGTAAAGCGCGCTCAAAACCATTACTGACTGAATTTCAACGGAAGAGGCGATTGACGTGGGCAAGGGAACATTCATTATGGACTATTAAAGACTGGGAAAAGGCAACATTTAGTGACGAGAGTCAGTTTTGTATTTCTGGCAACCAAAGTAGTGCCTATGTAAGACGACGCACTCATGAGGAATTCAGCCCTTAGTGTCTGAAGCCCACAGTAAAGTACCCGACAAAAGTGATGGTATAGGGTTGCATGTCTTATCATGGTGTTGGAAGACTTCACATCATTAGCGGAACAGTGAAAGCCATGGATTACATTGAAATACTACAAAATAAATTGCTACCAACTGCGAGAGACCTTTTGGGGAATCAGTCATTAATTTGTCAGGACGATAACGCCCCTTGCCATCGTGCAAAGGTAGTCCAGAAATGGTTGGAAGACCATACTGTGAATAGAATGAACTGGCCAGGACAGTCTCCCGACCTTAATTCGATAGAGAGTTTATATTGGTTTAAAATTGGTTAAGAAATTTCAAAGAAAAACCTTCAAACAAATGTGAATTAATTGAAGCTTTAATATTTTCCTTCAACCATATTGTCACGAAAGATCTTCTTTTGAAATTGGTGCATGCCATGCCAAAAAGATGTGAAGTCGTAATTAAATCAAACGGCTGGCCCATAAAATATTGATTTTCTAACATGTGACAACAAGGTAATTTTCAAAATGCTTATTAAATATACCGTATTTGTCCATTTTCGTGTTATTTTTCTTTGCATATTATGTTGTTCTATATTGTTTTATTCTGCACATATTTTACATTATTATGTTCAGGCAGCTTTACTACAAAAAATATTTTAGTCATTACGAAACTAGTAGTAGATTTGAAATAAGCATAAAAAATACATTAAAATCAATAACAATATTTAAGATAGTGCGATAATTTCACAACGAAAAATGAAGTCAAACATAAAAATTACGCTAAAAAGTTAGTGTGTTCAGGACATTTTGCCACCACTGTAGTTCTTGCAAGACATAATCCTTCGTTTGTGTGGACAAAAGCATCTTGGATTCTACTCCAATGCCAATTCCTCCACTCAAGATTGTATGTTGTTGCTGGTCATCATCTGGAAAATATATTAAAAAATTTGCTGTAAACAAGCACCTTACAACAGGATTACATGTAAAAACAAATTATTTTTTAAATATCCCCATTTTTGATACTTCTATCTCTACGCTTCATTTCCTGTGAAATACTTTATACAAAAACCAGTTATCAAGAATTATATTGTAACCTAGTTTATCGGATCGAAAATCATTAAAATTTGCTGTTGCTGTTAATACCAGCTAATCAGCAATGGAGAGATCAAGGTCCATGAAACTCCTCAGCGCAAAGGGCTAAATGACGACTGTCGCTCATCGTAGCTATGAGCACCGTACAGGTGACAGTACGATATGGTCCGTTTCTACCCAATTATCAGGAAGAAACCGTGGGGGTAGTCAGGGGCCTCCCATGTATCTTCCCCTTCCATCAACCACGACAGGATTTGCTGTTCGGCAGTATTTAGAGTACCCCCATCCCACAAAGGCACTATAAATTTACAAACATCCGTGCCTTCTCCTGGATTCGAACCCTGGCCCTACAGCACCGCAGTCAGCGTCGCTAACCATTATATCGGATAGGCAACTTTAGAAGTTTAATAAATTTTTGACTTTCTGGATTAAATAATAGCTTAAGGCATTGCTTCTCAAACTTTCAATACTGGCGCCCCCCTTTTCAATCACAATTTTTATCGCGCCCCCTTATACATAATAATTTACTGAATGCAATAATAATGCACTTTTACGATAAAGCAACAATATTTATTATAAACCGTACAAATTCATGACATAAGTATTAAATTTTGTATATGTTACTTTTAAGCAAAAAAAAGTTAAGTAATAGGATAATTACTAAGTTATTTTCCTTTCTCTGATTTTTAAATTGGAACATATTACAAAATGCGGTGGTTGCTTAGAAGACAAAATATAGATATCAGCTAAATATAGAAAATGAACTCAGAGAGTCAATTTCTTATCTTAAAACTCCTTTCAAAAACTTTGCTCTGTGAGACAAGCCCATGGAAGTAGCTAATAATTATTAAACTTGTTCTTAATTTAGTATTAATTAATTAGTCATAAAATACTCTGTGCACTACTCATACATTAAAGGCAGTGTTTCTCAACTTTCAATACTGGCGAACCAATTTTCAATCAATTTTTGTCTCGCCCCTCTGTACAACAATAATGCATTTACTGCAATAAAAATGCACTTTGAGAGAGAGACGCTAAAGTTACAATACGATCTTAATTATAAACCGTACAAATTAATACGATAAGTATATTAAATTTTGTGTATATTTTAAGTAATATATATATATTTTAAGAAAATTACTTAAAATATATATTACTTAGAATTATGTTATTTTTCTTTCTCTAATTTTTAAATTGGAACAGATCGCAAAATGATGTATTTAATTAAAGATTTATTTCCTTCAGCATTCATTTCTCAAAGCACAAATGTCATTAGAAAAATAGTCTAGTCAATGTCGCTCTCTATCATATCCATCACATCTGGCATTATAGGGTACGTTTACGTGAGTCTGGGCAACCTATCGGACGTCTGCGCAAAACATGTAAAAATGCTTTTCCTCGTACAATTCCAGTCAGTTTTGGTCGACTCGATACTCCTATAGCTACCGAATCTAGCTTGAATGTACATTTTTTTTAAATTTCCACGTTAATTGTAATTCACGGTAATTAAGTATTTACGGCAGTAGATGAAAACAATATCATACATACATTTTTAAGTCGTAAGCAAACATTCGACCATAATGAATCAACAAGTACACAGACGAACGAGCATGGTTCCGAAAATTAAATCAAGGCGATCTCTCAAAAATACTTAAATTTTGGATTTACCACTACTGAAGTAAATGATGGAAAAAAAGCCCCAGCTCCATATGTGTTAAAACTTACAAATATGTAGAACAACATGTGAAAGTTGTTTTTAAAACATGTAAAATCATTTAGCTATGTTGGCAAAGAATTTTAAAAATATTTTCTGGATGAGGACAGCTTGGTAGCAAGTTACGAGTGGATTAGTGATCTATTTCAAGATACTCCAGAAGGGCTCTCAACTTCCGAAGAAGAAATCTTCATAGATTTCACATCCAGTGAAAAATTAAAAGGCAATTTTGTAATAAATCGCTCTTTGAATTTGGGGTAGAGGTGGATGTGGAATTTTCTGTACTGAAAACAAAAGCACTTCGTATACTATTACCATTTTCAACATCCTACCTTTTTCAAACCGGATTTTCTGCAGTGGATGCCTTGAAGACAAAATATAGATCTCAGCTAAATATAGAAAAATAACTCTTTAAGTGTCAATTTCTGATATTAAAACCTTCCTTTGAAAAACTTTCCTCTACAAGAAAAGCCCGTGGAAGTCCCTAATAATTATTAAACTTGTTCTTAATTTTGTAATAAGATTGATTGATTGAATATTAACGTCGCACTGTTCAGCTGCACGAGGGCTTTTGACGACGGACCACGTAATTTTGAACCATGGTCAAGTGACGTGGATGACACCTGAGCTGGCACCCTTCTCTCCTAACTACCACACCACACCAACGGGAAAACGTTTCAACTCTCAACAGATTTAACATGCATCGTTGCCCTACATGGCGGGTCTTTAGTGGTACAGGGCTCGAACTCGTGACAAGGCAAGCCACGATCCGATATCTATACCACTCGGCTATCGCGGCCAAATTCAGTAATAAGAAATTATTTATAAAATACCTTCTTCAGTACTGATACATCAAACGTATACTGGCTGAAACACCGACTCTTCGCACGAGTTCATTTTTTTAAAAAAATAAAACATTATTCTTGTTATAATAGCTGAACTGTAGGGAGAGTAAAACTGTGTGCACGACATTGTATAGAAAAATGTAAAATGATTTTTTTTTTAGATAAATGCTATAATTGTAAATAACTGTTTAAAAAACTGTAATTTTAAACCTCACACAATTAGCATTTAGAATTAATGTTAAATTATGAAAAAGAATATAAAATTCCGATGAAGAATAATTGTGTTACTTTTTAACATTTAAAGCGAGAAGACTTCAAAATGTTTTAACCCGGGAGCAGGCGCGTACTCGATACTAACATTAATGGTAGTGCGGGGGGACTCAGTCACCCCAATCATTTGTTTAGAATTATTTTTACTGTACACGATACAAATCGGAATTCTAGTGAATATTTTAATTTATAGAAAGTATACTTACCTTCTTTCAAGGACTATTCAATTCTTTGATGATTTGAGAAAAAATCCAATAAAACTGAACTAATATGATTCAAAAGTACAAGACCATAATAAAGGACGCAAATCAGACACTTTTCAGTTATCCTACAGAAATGTTAAACCAATCAATTCTTTTCCAAATATCGCAAAACTCAATTATTTACAATTTCCCTAAGCGAAAAGCAAACGCATAAAAGATGGGAGGGAACTAATATTGATAATAACCATACCATAAGATTGAAGGTCAATCAAATGGTTAGCAAACGTACTATGCAGCCTGGCTGAAAAGTGAATCATGACTTCCTTTTCTTTTTCTACAACTAATGTACAGTATTTCAATAATAATTACAGCGGAGAATTGTTTATCTTCTTAGAATTTTTCTCAGGGTCTGGGTTTCGTTTTTTCTTTTAACGAGTAATATTTTATGTTAAAACGTAATAAAAAAATCTCTCAGTGAGGAAAAACAGCAAATAAAACAAAATGTTTTTTTTTCTTTAATTTGGTTTTGGGATCAAAGATAGCTATTTGATGACGGAAAAAAGCCAGATAATAAATATAAATTATGTCAGTGTGTTGTTGTGTGTATTTTTTTTTTATTATGGAAGAAAGCATTTTGTTTTACTTCCCTTTCCGGTTATTTTTTTTTAAAAAAAATCTTTAAATTTTCGATACGCTCGCGCCCCCCTTATAGGATCATCGCGCCCCCCCAGGGGGGCACGCCCCACACTTTGAGAAACACTGGCTTAAGGAATGATAAAAAAATGTACTGAAAGTTAATTTCCGTCCTTATTTTTAGAAAGCTAAAACACACAAGATTGGAATAACGAATCTTGCAAATCAATTATTTTTATTCTTAAATTTTTTTTATGTATGAACCATTTGAATTTCCAAGTTTGATTTAACAGTTGAGATTGTTTTTATTTATCATTAAATTTTCTTACCTCTTGTTTCTATCACTAGACTTTCAATATTGATAAACACTATAACAAAATTTTAATGCCTCTTTTGGAGATATTTTTCTATTTTGAATTAAAAAAGGGTTCTTATATATATATATATATAAATATAAATATTTTTAAGTAAAAAGTTTGCTATTGCAATACAATTATTACGAAATTACAATGAATACATTTTCAATTCTCTTATTTGCATCTTAGTATTTTAAAAGAATTTCAAATCTTTATTCAATTCTTAGTATTTTAAAAGAACTGAATAAAGACTGGAAATTCTTTTATAATCCTTAAGAATTATTTTCTTGACATTTTCGAGAAATTGCAGATTATAAGGTCAAAATATCCCATTACTTGTGGGGTTGCACACACATTCCAAAATTAAATTTATATATTCATACTGGTGCACATTAAAAAACATAGCTCAATTATGTTGACGCTATTTTGGCACGATTATAATTCTTTGGATTCGCGAGATGTTCGTCCCAAGTTTCAGTCGTTAAAAAAAATTTGTAAACAGCAGTCGTCAACTTTGTTTTGTCCTGTACTACTAGAATAATCACTAATCATTTTATTTTTTGTAAGAACTTTATACAAAATAGCAAAGTCGTTAAAAAAGTATTTAATTCGTATATATTATACACTTAATTGAAAGTAATTTTTCCTTTCTTCGTATTCCGTATGAACATCAATAAAGATAAAATATGATAGGAAAAAAAATATCCATGCTTGATTCATGAAATATTAAAACATTAATCTTTAAAATATTTGACAAAAATACTCACATTTTAAACTCAAACGTTCAATGTCGCCTAATTAAAATTTCATTTGAAAATTCTGTTTTTTCAGAAAATTTATGTATTCTTTTCAGAAAGTCAAATTAGCTTTTAAGGATTAAATTATTAGATTTTTCACTTGTTATTGAGTGAAAATTCGAAGCATACTATTTATAAAAAAATTGTAATAGCGTGTATTCAGTGTTTTCATTTAAGTTTCGTTATGAAAAAATTATATTTTAAAGACTGTTCTATTATAAATTGTTCTGATTTTAATATGATAAAATGCAAATATTGAGTGAAACAGGACTAGAGATTCTAACACTAATAACTTTACACGTTTTAGTATTAGAAATAATTGTTATTTCCTGAAATAACGATAAAATATACGCTACTTTATAAATTAATTTAAATATTGATATAAGAAAAAACAAGGAAAATATGTTTTTAATAAAATATTAAACATAAGTTTTAATGTTGTTATTTTTACTGGATTATTTTTAAAACATTTTTTTTTAAATTTCTTTATAGAGTTATATATATAAAGATTAAATTTTATTATTCGTTTAATCATTAAAAATTTATTCATCATCTTTTTAAATCATTTGTGCACAAAATTATCTCGCTTGGTCAGATCACTCGAAATTATCTTCAATTAGAACAGAAACGGTTATAATTAACAAACAAAAATACTTATCTCAAGACGCCAGAAGCAATCAAAATAGGTATCATAAATGAAACAAAATATTGGGATTTAGTTTAATAAAAATGATGCTCTCATTTTAGAAATCATATTTTCAAAATTAAGTCAATATTATTAGTGATAAAATTTGTGTTATCGAAATAAAGTTCTTAGACTCTTAATTCATATGAATCAGATCAAAATGAAATATAAAAACAATTTAAGACTAAAATTCCCAATTCTATTAAATGGTGTTTGCTTTTGTACGTTTATTATATTACACATTTTTCAATTCCTACTATATATTAGTTCATATTCACCCTATATATATATACATATATATGTATATGTATACTGCCAGCCACCGTAAATGCAACACCCTGAAGGAAGCATGCAAATAACATGAAATGTACAACATGCATTAGCGGAGGTGAGATATGCAAATGATTAGAATTTCAGCGCAGACATACATCACACGCGCCTGTGGCGCCACCTCAAAGCGCTACTTAAGGCTTGGAGATTTCGATGATTTCAAGTTCGGCAATTGTGTTTTTTTTTCAAAAAACGATCAGTTATGTCTCGAAAAAAAACAGTGATCAACTTTTGATCAAGTATCCGAGTTCGGCAAAGGAAGGATAGTGGCCTACCGAGATTGTTGATTATCTTTCATGGAAATCGGATTCGTGTTGGACGAAAACAAACAACTGTAAAGCGAATACGTGACCGTTGGATGCAAGAGGGTACGACGGACCGACGTGGTCGATCCCATCCACCTCAGTGCACCACTTCTCGTGAGGATAGGCAAATTGTGCGCATGACAGTCACGAATCGCTCAGTAACATCACGAACCGTAGCACAGCACATTGAGTTCACATCATTCAGTATCTCCGCGTACCATTCGACGCCGTTTACCGCAGAGTGGTCTGTTCGCAAGACGTTCATTGCTTGGTTTACACTTGACGCAGAACCACAGACGTCTCCACCGCCAATGGCGCGATGTAAGAAGGATGTGGACTGCAGAAAAGAATGAAGTTTTCTTTACTGACGAGTCACGCATGTGTCTGCAACACCACGATTGTTGGATTCGAGTCGAGAGACACCGTGGAGAGAGGATGCTGAACAGCTGTGTTATGCAGCACCTCACTGGTCCTGCACTGAGTATTATGGTATGAGGCGGTATCGGATATCTCTCTCGCACTCCTCTAGTACGCATTGCCGGTACTTTAAACAGCCAGCAATACATTTCCGAGGTGTTAGAGCCAGCTGTCCTTCCTTACCTTCAGGGCTTGGCCACAGCCATTCTTCAACAGGATAATGAGCGACCATAGGTGTCACGCATTGTTGAAATATTCTTCGTCAATCACCAGATTTAATTGCTTCCCTGGCCGGCTCGCTCTTCGGATCTTTCGCCGATAGAAAACATGTGGTCCATGGTTGCTGAGCGATTGACCCTGATTACACCCCCAGCTTCCACACCAGATCAACTTTGGCAACGTGTTGATTCTGCTTGGTCTACTGTACCCCAGGAACACATCCAAAATCTCTTTGAATTAATACCGAGGCATGTGGCAGCGGTGATCTTCAACAATGGTGGCTACTCTGGCAGGAACTTCACTTCACAGAAGTCTATGAATTTAATCATTTTATACTTAGTCAACATGTTATCTACACAATAAATTTTATTGTGCCATCTCTTGTCTTTCTTAGTGTTGCATTTGTGGTGGCCAGCAGTGTATATTTTTAAATATATATATATATATATATATATATAACTTGTCAGTTTATATAAAGATAATTTATTTAATAATGTTAGCATTGAAAAAAAGAAATGTTGAGGTATTTTGCATAAATAGATATTTTTGAAGAATAATTCGAATGTTTTTGAATAGCTCGAATTTAAAATTGATTTTTATGTTTATTTACATGCATAAATGTCTACTGTAAATGTTTCCGTATATTTTTGATTACCATTTATTCAAACATTCAACTTATAATAAAATGTGGGAAAATCTTCATTCATGTTGTCTTTGATGTAAACTGAAGTTCAAGCACTTAAAATTCAAACATAATTCGGTGTATTTTAACAATATATAACGAGGCAATGTACGTAAACTTCGCTGAACACTTGGGTTTGATATCTAAAAAAAAGAAACTAAGATCTTAATTACTTTTTTTTTCGTTATTATTTTTATCAAAGTGTAAGAAAATGTTTCAAATTATTTGATGAAGTTTAAATTTATTCATTTTTAGTGGTTGGAAAGTTGAAAAGATTTCAAATTTTAAAGTGTTTGGTGTTTTATTAATTTTTTTTTGGCATCTTATAATGAAATAATCATGTTTTAAAAACTGAAAGCATTGATTAAGATAAGAAAAATGAAGCGAAAGAATATACTTTAAAAAAGATATTTTATCTAACTATATAAAATAGCAGATTGCCCTGACACGCCCCAACTAGTTACAGTTTCAAATTAATATGAAACCACAAAAGGGAATTGTAACATATTTTACTTATGCCCTGGGACTTTTGAAAACTTTTAAAATACAAGCTAGCAAACAAACACTTCCTGGGGTGTAAAGAAATTTTTCCCGGATTTTTTAGGATTGCTCCAGTGTCAATACACGGGGTGGGGTTCCCTGTGAGCCATAAAACTTCCTATCAGTGTCCTGCTGTGTTGCTTCCACTGTCCCTAATTAACTTTCAAGATGTTAAACCTTTAAAAGGGGGAAAGGATTTCAGAAAAGTACGGCTAATCCGCTTTTGAAAATGTTACTTGAAGGAAAAAAAACCCATGCAGTGCATTTTTGAAGTATATTTACAATGACGGAATTTTCCGTGCTAACTGCTTGGAGGGTAAGACAAAAACTTCATAATAAGCATGTTCTTCAGAAAATAAATTTTACATAATTGTTTTCTGTAATTCACTTCTTGGGTTCTAAAGAAATTTCTCCCCGATTTTTTACGATTGCCCCAGGGTCAAAACACGGTGTTCCCTGCGAGCCATAAAACTCCTGCTGTGTTGCTTCCTCCGTCCCCAATTATCTTTCAAGATGTTAAACCTTAAAAGGGAGAAAGGATTTCAGAAAAGTGCAGCTAATCCGCTTTTGAAAACGTTACTTGAAGGCAGAAAAATCAGTGCAGTCCATTTTCGAAGCATCTTTACACTGACGGAATTTTCCGTGCTATCCGGTTAGAGGGTTAATAAATAGATTTTACAAAAAAGTCAAATTTGTTTTGCTTCTGTCTCTTTCTTTGCCTGATTTTCATTATCCTTAATTTATGGACATGAGTGTATGTATATAATAATTATATTAATTGTAATTTTTTAATAAAATTAACTAAAATAAAATTTTTTTTTGTTGACCTAAATATAAATTGACAAAAGTTTTATTATTATTATTTGTTAATATGCATTCGCATGGTTAATTATCATTTATCACTTAAACATTAAAACTTATCAATAAATACCTCAAAGAATGGCAAAATAGAAAATGAGAAAAAAAAAACCCTTTTTTCTTGACATCACAATTACATGCTTAACATGGAACTTCTTCAGCTTCATTTTTTATCCTGCAAAATTTTCATAAAAAAAACAACGCGAACATGCATCCAGGAAAATAAAATAATTTTGATGCATATTTTTCAAAAAAAAAATTCTCTAAAGCCTTAAAATATACTTTTTTTTTAAAAAAACTTAATTAACTTGGTTTAATATAAAATTGTTTAAAAAAATTAACAAGAAATTAATTTACATCGAAACACAAGCCCTTACATATTCCATAAAGAGGGAAGCTTTCTTGCTGTTTAAAGTCTGTGGTAATATTTAATACTTTCGGAGATTGTTTGGGTCATTTTTTAAATTAAACAGAAAATATTTTTAATAAAATTGAGATATTAGTGTAGCGAAAAATTTAATAAAAGATTAATTTTACATATGGCATTTATCTGTACCCACCAATCATCTGAAAAACGTTTAACATATTAAAACAAAACTTTTTGCTTGAGCTAAGACATGCTATTTTCATATTTCAACAAACTGATTTAAAAATAAGTTCCGTGTTATTGTTTAATGATGAATTACTAAATATACTAGCATAGTTAATAAAATTCTTGTAAAGTCGGCATGCAACACTAACGGCGAGCCTTTGTAAAACGCATGTTCCTTCACAATCATACAGTGGGGGGGTGATTGGTATATAATTAATTACCCTTATGGATTGTCGATAGAGAATCAGAGGTCACTGCTGGTATTTAAAGTAATTTGTACTATGTACAGTCATGATATCCCTGTCAACATGCATGTTTAAACTATCATGCTTATTAGATTTAATGAAAATCATATGATTATGTAAGAAAATAGGATAATCTTAAATCCATAATCGAGAAATACACTTATAGCCAAGAATATTCGCTAATAAATACAATGAGAAATTGTGGAAATAAGATTCGAAATGCTAACACAAGTAGATTAAAACGTAAACGTGCACAAATACATGGCGAACAATTTCTCGATGGATTTTATCTCTTGAACAAGAGGAATTAATTAAAATATTCTAGAATGTCCTCCAGAAATTAATGTATTTTTAATGTTTTTAATTTTCTTTTTACAAAAAAAAATTAAATAAGTATGGTTTGTAAACACAATTTTTAAAATTAAAAATGTTTTCTTTGCTAAAGAAATTGCTTGAGTTTTATGTGTTAGAAAAAAACAATTAAACGTTTAATATGTAAAAAACTTAAAAATAGGATGAATATGTGATGAATTAATTCACGTTGAGGTATAGTAAAGATTTAATAATTATTCGTAAATACTCGAGATATTTGGCTAAAATTTGTTCCGCATATATTAATTTATTCTAAGGTGTCTATAGTGTAACTATTAATACTGAATTGTTTGGCTTCAGGAAGCCGTAGATTGAAGTATTGTAAAGTATAAGGAAGATAGATTCATTAATTGAGATTATGTTACTTGGCTTAAAAGGTTAAAGTTTACCTCGATAAATATACGATGATATGATGTCTAATGGTAGCATGCCATTTAATACCATTGTGAATTACAAAACATATTTTCAAGCTGCTTAAGTCCCTCACAGACAATCTAAGAAGTGGAAGATCAACATTCCAGACATACTGTCACAGTGAAGAGGAAGATATTAAAGCTTGATTCTAATCAATGGGCACGGAAACAAATTAAGAACATGACGTCTAAACTTTAAATATTAAGGTTTATTTTAAAGAAAAAACATTTAAGGAAAAACAGTTCGTATAGTCGTACACAAAGACCGAATGAATTCTTTCCTAACCCCCCAAGGGGGAAGGGGATTTCCGTCCCCTGTGCAGCTTGACCACATGCGGAAACTTCACATTCCACATTCCAAGGGGGGAACTAACCATCCCCTGTAGCAGGTGTTGATGGACCTTTCCACTCCTACACCTCTCCCTTTTTAAAGCTCATCCGTCATTCCAGGACGATGCAGCTGAAAAGAAACTATAAAAAAACACATGCATACATACATGGCAAGAAACGAGATAACGAGAGAAATTTTCTTTTCAGGTGTCACGTGAAAAGAGCTTTTGCTAAGGCAACTCCCACAAAAATAGTTTTGCGAATCACATTAATATGCTAGAATATTAATATCCATACAAGATAGAATCACAAATAATACTCAAAAATATTAAAATATAAAAGACAAAATATAGCACAAAATCTAAAATAATTATACAACATGTACTAGCAAAGCATATTTAGAAGCCAAAGTTTTAATCTTCCGCAATTTTCAGAAATTATGGTACAGAAAAACGTTAAGTAAATATATAATCATTGGCTTAAATCTCATCTATTTAACAGGAACAGGCAACCTGGATAATTTATTACTTTTACATACTTAAGCCTTCAGCCAAACGTTAATTTCTCTATTGTACCAGGTTTAACCATTTAAAAAATTTCTCTTTTTCTTTTTCTTCCAATTTCTAAGTAGAATGAAAGCAAGAAAAATCCTTTTCAATCCCAAAAGTGACAAAAAGCAACCAATGTATGTTATTGTCCATAGAATATCCACGCGAACCTTAAAAATACTTCCAATCCTACTTTCAACTCCAATTTAACCACACCTGTTATGACATCACGACAAAATTGCACCATGGTTGAGTCAATAAAATTGGAAATACATTCCTTACGGGGCCAACCACGCCTATTACTATACAAGATTCTATTTTTAAATACACAAGTAAACACAACCTCTCTCTTGCTTTCTTTTATACCTTGTCCATTTGTCTGGACTTTCGATCCATTAATTTTTACTGCAACCAAATCTCCGTTTGGAACATTCAATAAAGACTGTGTGTAAGTTTCAGGGAGTAGATCGGTGACCACTTCTTGGCTGCAAACTGATTTCGAAAGTACTGAATTAATAATTCCTTCTTCCTTTGAAGGTTCTTGCAGTATCGCAGGATTGTGAACCATTTGCGAGTTTTCTATTAATCCTTCATAATCAGAGGAACAGGTTAACATGTCGTTAACCAAATTTTTAGAGACAGGCACAACACCGTGCATAAGCTCATTCAATTTAATGTTGGAACCTTTCAATTCACCAATTTCATGCTCCCAAAATGCAGACGTAATTTGAATTGTCCCTTTATTATCGACGCTTTGTCCTTCGACAACATCTGCTGTTACCACAGGTATCTGGGCACCTGTGTCTATGGCAGCATTCAAAATTCCTTGCTCACCCTTGACCTTGACGTGAACAACCCTTAAATCGTCCATTCCATTTTCTTCCTTGAGAGGAGTAGTTACTGGTATCGTAGCTTCAGCCATTAACACAGCAGGAGATGTTTCCCTCACATGTTCCTCGGCCCTCCCGATACTAATTCGGTAATTTGAAGATGTCTTCTTACGATCTTCTGCACAACTCGTCCACCTAACATTCGATCGAAAACTTTCGATCTCTAACACAGTTCATTCAATTCTGATTCCCAGCGCATCTGCTGAATTGCATGCTGCCTGGCGATTTTTTCCTCTGTTTCCCTTTCAACGCGTTCCTCCGAAATAACGGATAACTGAGCTCTAACGAACTCTTCTTAATAATTTTTGCTACTGATTATGATATTCTTTAAATCTATAATCGTCATTTTATCTTATACCTTTTAACCTAACTCCTCAGCCAACAAAACTAAATCTTGCTTTAATTTTTTTTCCAATATACGGCAACTAACGAATAATCAATTAAAATAACACTAAAAGGGATTGCCAAATATGAAATACCACAAATATATCTTTGATTAAAACACGCAACAATAAGCATCCGATATACTAACACAACACTCAATGAATTAGGAGCAATTCAAAAATAATAGTCATATATTTCACAATATAACAAGTGTACTTAAATAACTAATAGAATAATTACTTAATATATTACTAATTATACCACTTAATAATCTCACTTCATATATTACTGATGCACATTAATACTTAAAATATTACCGATACACAATAATCACTTAAAGTATTACTCAAACACAATAATCACTTAAAATATTACCGATATGTACAACTTAATCTATTCCTGGCTGGAATAATGGAACACGGGGTTCTGGATCACGAGGCGCTGAGGTGCTTGAGGTCCCCGCCTCCCCGAACGAGTTCTCTCCGTCCCCTCCACCCCTTCCCGCGGTTCTCCCCATCCAACCCTTCCGGCGTTCCCCTCCATCCACCCCCTTCCAACCGGTCCCTCCAATTTCGTCCTTCATCCGTGACACTTTACACCCCCCACCTTTCCCTTCTATTTTCTCTTAGCGGGATATTGCATAAACAATCAAAATAGAAAAACAAAGCATAAATAATTTTAGGCTAATAATTTTTTTTTTTTTGTAGGCTACAATACTGAAATATTGCTTTTCATTTATAGATATGATTAAAATATGGGAAGATAGATTTCGTAAATAAACCATATTGAAAAAGCGCGTTTTTTTTTTTCTTTGTGAATCTGATTATAATAGTGATGTCATATGACTAGTGACATCAGTAATTTTTCTACCAATCAGTTGCTTCCAAAGTTACGTCATGAAAATGAACCAATCAGCTTACTGTTGCCACCTTGTAATACTCATTTTTTTTTCTTTCTGTGTATCATTTCTTCTCAAGCTCTGAGTTGGTAGAATACTTTGCTTCTCGATAAAGAATTATCACGTTCCAACCCTACCACAAAATTTCAAGATATTTTCTTTCGTGATTAGTAAATTGAAATTTATTTAGTTAACCATGAAACATGCTACACCTCTCGCCTTCTCCCATCCTCGAGCCAAAAGAGTGTGTTTTGATAAAGACAACGGGAAAGCTTCTTCGTTTAAACCAGATGCTGTTCCTGAGAATCATTTCCATTTAGGAAGTCACAACTACGCCGTTGTTTCTGATTTTGCAGACGTTGCACGAATTCACTTGCGCCGATACAAGCTCGATGCCGCTGGATCTCTTTTACCTACCAAAGATGGAATCACTGTAACACCTTCCGTATGGTTAGCCCTCGTAAGAGAATTTTCTGCAATCGATCAAGCCTTTGAGGATGGAAAAGTATTTGTTATCAAGGATTGTCTCTTACTTTCCCGAACTGTTATCGAGAATGTCACTCATATCATAATGCAACGTTATTTCCAACGAAAGGACTTTACTCGTAAATTTTTGACTCCAGTTTCCATGCTAAAAGAAACGGAATGGAATGTATTAAAAGATATCCATAAGCAGATCACGTCGAAAACTGTTTCAATCATGTTCGGGCGTGTTTTTCTGAAACTTCTGAGGCAAGAAGTGGCTAAACACATTCCTTTTCCAAAATCTGACTGCGTCGATTGTATCGACGCAGAAATGGTTCTCACTACATCAATGGTCGAACTCTTATGTAACCATATCGAAGAAAATATTTCATCATTGTTCGTATGCTTCGGATGTTTGGAAGGATACGAAAATCAACTAGGTCATGAATGTATGACATATTCAAACGGACAGAGAATTTCCGAATATGGTGATTTAGCCATATTAAACATGGACTGGGATAAACTGGTTGCAGATTTTGTCAATCGAAACATCCAAATGGTAAATTACATGAATGAGATGTTTCTCAATAAGTTGAATATGAATGTGCTGATAGAAAATGCTAAACAAATGTATGTTGCTAGAGATTCTTTATTATTATTGTAAATAAAAGTATTATTTTTCTTCTTCAAAGTGTATTTCTTATTTATTTATTTTATTTTTTTTTTTTAAGAAAAAAGTGGTAAAGTACACACACAGAGAGATAGGCACACAATTCGTACAAATGTATTATTCTCATTAAATTTAAAACCTAAGATTGTAAAAATGATAAAAAATATGCTCAAAATGTATTCATTTCTAAGGGTTTTTTCTTCAAGGCTAACATGAATTTTCATATTGATTCAAAACATTGTTTCGAGTATGCTTTTTGCTTATATGTTTCGCTCGTAAAGATGTTGATTTTAATACTCAGAAAAGTTGAAAAAAAAAAACCTGATTGAAAATAAAATAATCACCTTTTACAATTAAGAGAGAAATAAAAATAAATGATTATAAAAATAGCATATTGAATAAATCATCAGTTTCAAAAAATTGAGTTCGTGTGAAGTTTAATGAATATAATATATTTATAGACATGTGTCAGTGTTCTTTCCAAGTATGCTTAGGTAATGCCATTGAAAAATAAGATAAACCGAAGTTATTGTATTAGCTTATTTAGAAATATATTTCTTTTTCTCGGCACATCTCCAACCCAAAATATTGCAAACAAATACGGAGAAATAATTTGTAATCGCTGCATTTAAAAAATGTCTACGAAAAAAAAAAAAAAAAGATGGGAAGTATTCGAAACTTTTTTCATCAAAACAAAGCTACAGAAAGGTAATTGATGCATTTATGAGATAGAAAGAAGTTTTACTTGTAGACATTACTAGATTCTAAGGTAAAAACTCTAAGGATTGAGGAACCAGAAAGCCGAAACCATTGAATGAACTTTTAAAAGATATTTATTTTTATCGGCACATTTAAAGGAAAAATACAAAGAGAGGCCGAAAAAACATTTATAAATTCTGTGTTCCCCGAATACCTTTGAAAATATAAATAAGGTAACTGAAATTTTTAAATCAAATCAAATGTGGGGAGAGGTAATCATTCCTTTTAAAAAGAGATTGTAAAGTAATATACATATCAATGGGCTTTTTAGAAAAGAGTACTGTGGTGGGTCTAACCGTTGAAGTCTGAGAAAGTTGAAACTAACCTATTAAGTCAAAAGATGTTTCCCAATCTAACAAAAAAAAAAAAAAAACACCGGTGGTTAGAAAAAATTCTCACGTAAAAACATTTTGAAAGAATCTTCGAGAGCAAATAAAAAGTAATTGGAACTCTCCCTATGAAAAAAACTAAGAATTTTATCTCCATAGGGTAGCAATCAACCCATTCATAGGTATGTATGAAACTCGTGTGTAAGAATTTCAAGATTGTAACAGTTGTAAGTCTAACTATTGAAGAATAAATTGCGAAATTATCCTATTAGCTTGTAAAAAAACCATTTGTCTGAGTATCTCTTTCAAAAAGCACAAACAGATGTTGCGAAAAAGTCCACACAAAACATACCCTTAAAGCAGACTTTGTGTGTGTGCGAATATATCAGTACAAAATAAAAGAAACTTAACAACTGGACAATGGAAGAATTTGGATTTACCTACAGGGAGGTAGTAAAATCGCATTCTTTAAGTTGTGGGGAGAAAAGTGTGGCTGTTGTGAGTAAGTTTGAAGTAATTGGAATTTTACAGCTTTTGAAAGTGGGAAAAATCAGTTTACCTACAGGGAGGTAGTAAAATCGCATTCTTTAAGTTGTGGGGAGAAAAGTGTGGCTGTTGTGAGTAAGTCTGAAGTAATTGGAATTTTACAGCTTTTGAAGGTGGGAAAAATCAGTTTACCTGCAGGGAGGGGGTTGTAAAACCCCATTCATACGGTTGAGGGGAGATGCCAAATACTTTTAGAGTTAAAAAGAAGATAAGCCCGCCCTTTCTTTCGCTATTCGTTACAAAAAAAAAATACTTTTTAATTATTCTTCACTGTATTCCTACGCATAACGATTGATTCCGTATATAAGCAGATGAGGCGAATGAACCAATTCACTTCTAGCTCGAAATTTTTTTCTGTGCGCACTTCATGCTTAAACTTTTTACAATGGATATCGAAAAAATATTCGAAGAGACTGATTTTCCTATCAACGACAAGGTTTTGGCTTCTGCGGATTTTGGAGACTTATCCAGTGAGTTAGATGAACCCTTCGATGGCGTTTTAAGAGGAACATTTTCATGCGATAAATGCGATAGTGTTTTCACGCATCGTCGCAGTTTAGAAAGACATCGACTTTCAATTCACACCACTTCAGCCTTATTCCATTGCAAAATATGCAAAAAGAGATTCAATCGAAAAGATAACTTCGTTCGACATTCAAAAATTCATAAATTAACACCGATTATCATGAAACTGTCTCGAACAGCCAATGGAGAAGAAAATTCCTCTGCGAACACATCCTCGGAAGCCGCACCCGGTCCCTCTACCGCCACGGAAACGACTCTTTCCGATCACGGCAGGACTTCTATTTCAACTGCACCATCGCGAAAACGAACTGTTTCGCCCACTAGAAATGCATGTTTGGATACTTTTGAAGTGTACACATTCTTTCCAGATACTTCAACATCGAAGGACTTAACTGTGAGCCTTCACAGCATTAAGACAGAAATTTTGAAAAAATTAAGGAAACAGCGTCTTCAAAGCAGGGTGTGAAGTGGTATCTCAACAGCTGTGTTCACTTCATCCGAAAAATTACTACAGAGGATTTTGAGACCTGTACATCATATTTTAGATCAAGATGTGCTATTACATTAACCGAGGAAATTCCTGACGTTGAAACAAGCATTGCAAAGGTAACAAGTTAATTCATTTTTTTTCTTTTAAAAATAATAAAATAAAATGTAAAAGAAATTTTTAAAAGAATTTTAAGAAAAAAAGTTATTCAAATAACTATAAAATATATACCGTGGAAATATATTTCAGAATTATTTTACATCGAATGTGATTATAATTTGAATTTATTATTATTTTTTTAAAGGTTATCACATCATGTAATGAATTTGAAAATAGAGGATCGGGATGGGAATTCCAAGATGTGTTGAAGAATGAACTTAAGATTGCTATCTACAAGCCCTTAGCAGCAGCTTCTTACATTCCTCTTCCACCAAAGCTGATTAAAAAAAAAAAAGGCAATATTAAACATCAGAAATGAGGACCAACATTGTTTTTTATGGTGTGTGTTAGCTCATCTTCATCCTGCTCAAGCCAATGCAAATAGAGTGAGTACTTATTTAAAATTTCAGAATGAATTATGCACGAAAAACCTTACATTTCCTACTCCATTAAATCAGATTGAATGCTTTGAAGAAAAAAATAAAATATCAATTAATGTGTTCGGTTTCGAGAATGAAATATTCCCCTTGAAAATAACAACAAAGAAAATTTTGATAAACATGTAAATTTGCTTTTGATCTCAAATCAAGAGAAAAGACATTATTGTCTTATTAAAAATTTAAATCGATTACTTTCAGACTTAACACAACATAAATCAGAAAGTTTTTATTGCAATTATTGTCTTCACAGGTTTGTTAAAAAATCAATCTTAGATGCCCATATAGTAGACTGTAGGAAACATAAAGAACAAAAAATAAAAATGCCCGAAAACAAATGGTTAGAATTTGAAAACTTTAAATTTAATTTACCTGTTCCATATACTATTTACGCCGACTTTGAATCCCTTATTGTGAAAATCAACTCATGCGCGCCTGATCCTGAAAGATCTTCCACTGTACCAATAGCAAATCATATTCCATGTGGTTATGCGTATGTGGTGATTGGACCTGATGGAAGTTTTAAAAAACCACCTGTTGTTTATCGAGGAGAAAATGCCGTTGACCATTTTTTAAAAAACATTATTAAAGAAGAGGAAGATATACTAAATATTTTGAAAAAAAAAACTGGGCCGATACTTTTTTCTGATGAGAATAAATTACATTTTAAAAATGCCACTTTTTGTCACATATGTGAAAAACCTTTATTGGGGGATAGAGTCCGGGATCATGACCATCTCACCGGTTTATACCGGGGTGCTGCTCATAATATTTGCAATATTAATTATACATTGGCTAAACATATCCCTGTCGTAATTCACAATTTACGAGGGTATGATTCCCATTTGATCATGCAGAGTGTTGGGAAAATAAAAAACAAAAATCTTACTTGTATACCTTCCAATAGTGAAAAATATATATCTTTTTCTCTCGGTTCTCTACGCTTTCTCGATTCGCTGCAATTTTTAAATGCCTCTCTCGAAAAGTTAGTTTCGAATTTAGAAAAAAATGAATTAACACTAACAAATAAATTTTTCAAGGAAAAAACCGATCTGATGCTTCATAAAGGAATTTACCCCTATGAATATATGGATACTTTCCAAAAATTTAATGAAGGATGCTTGCCCTCTAAAGAAGCCTTTTTTAGCTCACTTACAAATGAAACTGTAAGTGATGATGATTATGCACATTGTCAAAACGTATGGAAAAGTTTTAATCTTAAAACTCTAGGAGAGTATCACGATCTGTACGTGACGAGTGACGTAATTCTACTTGCAGACGTTTTTCAAAATTTTCGACAATTATGCTTAAATTTTTACAAACTAGATCCATGTCATTGTTACACGGCTCCCGGACTCGCTTGGCAAGCATGTCTTTACATGTCGCGAGTCAAACTGGAGCTTTTTACAGATTTAGACATGCATTTATTTGTCGAGAGAGGCATAAGAGGTGGCATTTCAATGATATCCCATAGATTTAGTTCAGCTAACAACAAATATTTAGACTCTTACGATGAAAACAAACCATCTAAATACATCCTTTATTTGGATGCAAATAATTTATATGGATGGGCAATGTCCCAACCCTTACCTACTCACGGTTTTGAGTGGATTACACAGCCAATTGATTTTATGGAAATTCCAGATGAGTCAGACATAGGTTATATTTTAGAAGTAGACATGGATTATCCACAAAACCTACACAATTTACATAATGACTATCCCCTGGCCCCAGAAACATTAAATGTGACAAATGATATGCTGTCTCCATACTGCAAAGAAATAGCGCAAGAACATAATTTAAATACCAATAGCTGTACGAAATTAGTTCCTAATTTAATGAGTAAAAAAGGATATATCGTTCATTATAGAAATTTAAAACAGTATGTTTCTCTAGGTTTAAAAGTAACTAAAATCCACAAAGTACTTAAATTTCACCAAAGACCTTGGCTTAAAAAATATATTGATTTTAATACGGAAAAAGAAAAAAAACGCGAAAAGCTCATTTGAAAAAATCTCTTTAAACTTTTAAATAATGCCGTATTCGGTAAAACCATGGAAAACCTACGGAAGCGCACAGTAATAGATCTTGTACAGGATCAGAAAAATCGAAGAAACTCGTTGCTTCTCCAGCATTTCATAATTTTCGTATAATAACAACAGATTTAGTTTCGATAGAGAGAAAAAAAGTTTCCCTTTTATTAAATAGACCGATCTACATTGGTTTCTCCATTCTAGACATATCTAAGATTCTTATGTATAATTTTCATTATAAGTATATAAAATCAAAATACGATACCAATGCAAAATTACTTTTTACTGATACTGATTCGTTGTGCTATGAAATTGTAACACAAGACGTGTATGAAGATATGCAGAAAGATCTACATTTCTTCGATACTTCCGATTATCCCCAAACTCATCCCCTATACTGCGAAATAAATAAAAAAGTGCTTGGCAAGATGAAAGATGAGTTATCATCCAGTTTGGCTCTTGAATTCGTTGGGCTCAAACCAAAAATGTATAGTTTAAAAAGTGCTGAAATGGAGAAAAAAACGGCGAAAGGAGTCTCAAAAATTATTATCCAACAACAAATTAGACATAGAGACTACAAAGAGACTTTGTTATATCGTCGTCGTGGATTAGCCAAAGCTAAAAAAATAGCAAGTCACAATCACATTGTGCAAACTGTGGCTTATCAAAAGTCAACTCTGAGCCCTTTTGATAGCAAAAGATACATTCTACAAGATGGAATAAATACTTTAGCATATGGTCACTTTAAAATTTAGTAGCAAACTTATGTTATTTTCACTTAAAAAAAAAAAATTCACCATGATGAATGAGTAAATATGTTGATGGTAAATACGTTATAGATAAATACATCTCAAAATTTTGAGTTTTTATATTTTGTAAAAATTTGGGTATTTATTTATATATATTTGTATTAGAGTGAAACATTCCTTCACCCTGTCAAAATGTTGCTTTGCCTATGAAAAGATTATGTAAATGAAATTATTCTGTAAATGGTATATGACCACTTCTTAGTTTTTGTTTTTGAAATAAAACAAAAAAATAATTTTAAAAAAAAAATATCGATGTACTATTACATTCCATATGTGTGGAGGACGGATTCTTTATTTACATTGAAATGTTAATGCTATATCATTTACTCTAATCAATTCAGTTTCATTATTGTTGTAAATATTGTTTGTTGTATCTCTGTACATTGTTATTATTTTATTGTAAATAAACAGTTGATATAAAAATGTTTTTGTTCAATCTCAATTATTTGGTATTCATAGTTAAATATTTTTATGCAAGTAAAATTATAAACATATTTACAATATAAATAGTATGAGAAATTTACAAATCCTTGCATTTGCAATGGAGTTTCCAACCATACAACATCCATCATCTATGCTAATAAGTGGTCCTTCCAATTCTGGAAAAACTTACTTTGTCAAAAAGTTGTTGGATTATGAAATGTTTAAGCCAACTCCTTCAAAAATCATTTGGTGTTATGGTGCTTATCAAACTCTGTTTGATGAAATTTCTAATGTCGAGTTCATTGATGGTTTACCCTCAGATCTTAGCCAGATAAGTAATGCATTAATCATTATTGATGATTTAATGTCCGAATTAGGAGGCGATAAAAAATTATCAAATTTATTTACAAAAGGTAGTCATCATAAGAATATTTCTGTTATATTTATTGTTCAAAATCTTTTTTATAAAGGGGCAGAATTTCGAACTATTTCATTAAATGCATCTTATATGTGTTGCTTTAAAAATGTAAGGGATAAAATGCAAATGGCTTCATTAGCTAAACAAATGTATCCGAGTCAAACCAAGTACTTTCAAGAGAGTTTCAAGGATGCAACTTCAGTCGCATATGGTTATTTGTTTATTGATTTAAGGCCAGAAACAGATGAAAAATTACGTCTTCGCACCGGATTATTTCCAGAAGATGAGAATATCTTCTATCAACCCCGATAACTCAAAATTGGTTCATTTCCAAATAAAAAAAAGAAATCAAACTTTTAAATTAAATTAGATACTTTATTATAGTAGATACCTTCTCAAAAATTACTGTAACTGGAAAAAAAAAGTTTACATGAGGTAAAATAATTAAGTTTTAAAAGTTATTTAAAGCTTGTTATACAATCATTTTTTTCATTTAACTTAAAGATGTTAGCGAGTCAACATATTAATCATTTGAAGCAACTGGCTCGAAGCAAAAGCAAAGCTGCTCTTTTACGAAATTGTACAAACTCCCTCATAAAGGCTTTGTGCGAATGTACCATCAACATTCTCAAAGGAAACGTCCCTTTGACAAAACATCGAAAGTCTCGGCTGTCCCCCTACAAAAAAGTGCTAAGAAAATTAGCAAGTAGGAAAGTACCATTATATAAAAAAAAGGAAACTTCTTGTACAGAAAGGCGAAGGTTTTCTGAGCTTCCTCATACCTGCAGCAGTTTCTGTTATATCTTCATTACTTCATGGAACACACTAAGAAATTCGTCCTTGTACCTGAAGAAAGACTTCGACAATTCGCTGAAATTCATTTAACCGATTTAGATAAGGAAATGCACAAAATTCTTCGAAAACCTAACTTAAGCGATCAAGAGAAAGCTACTTTATATACTCAAATTCTTCAAAAGTATACAAATTTTCCTCTGCCAACCCAGAACATAACAGAACCAATACATGAAGTTAAATCTGAGGACTTTAATACAAATGAGAAAAAGAATTTGACCGAATGAATTCCTCTGATGAAATACGAATAAATATCGAAAATGAAATTTTGAATCAGATGCCTCTGAAAAGAAGATACCAAGCTGAGAAAATTATGGAACTTCTTCAACAAAATAGTGCGTCATTATCATGGACTAATGAGAAAGAACTAATGATCAAAAATAAGATACTTCCAAATACCAACATTGTAGACTTGGTAGCATTTTTGTTAAAAGATAGAAAAACTGAACCGAATGGACTTCGGAATTTTATTGATATTCTAAAAGAGTTTGATTTTCCATCTCAGTTAATAAAAAACAGATATTTTAAGTACGAGACTATGTATGCAAAACCTGCTACTTGGATTCAATATTAAATATTTTATGTATGCTTGATATTTTAAATAAAGCTTTTTTTTTTTCATTGAAACATTGTGTGCGTTTTTATTTATGATATGATTAAAGAGGGTTAATAAAGCAAAAAATTTTAATTAGTGTATTTACTGTTGAAATGCAAAAAAAAAAAAAAAAAAAAAAAAAAATAGATATATGAATTGAGAATTAATTTAAAAAAATGAAGGGGAACAATAAGAGAGGGGTCAAAGAAAATTTAAAGAATAAAGGATAGGAATAGAAAATAGTGTTAACTTGTTTTTAATTAAATGTTTATAAAAAAGATAATAGTTTGAAATTGTAATTAGAAATACTTATCGCTTGATAAAGACATATGGAAAACTTTAAATAATAAATAGAATGTATATGTGTGATAAACTATAAAAACAAAAAATCAATTTTTTTTTCTTTAATATTTTTTTTATTTCTTAAAAACCATCTTTACATTATAAATTTTTTTGAAATACAAATACAGTCTAAAATCATTTTTCTTGCGGTTAAGAAAGCGTCCCAAAATGTCACTCATTGAATGTCCTTTACACCTTTTAAGAAGATAGAATATACAATATTGTCCACAAACATTGGATGTGAGGCTTTGTAATGAAGTTTCATTATATATTACGTTTGGAAATAATTTCACATATTGCGAGATATGAGGCTCGTATACCGATGGTGGAAATCCATAAGAGTCAAAAAATTCGATGGTCTTTTCATCTTGAATATACATAGCTAACCAATGAGATCCTTCTTCATCATGGGGGTCTGTATTTACCACGAGTGCTGCTTTTTTCTTGACCTTGGGTATTTTGTCAGAAGGATACACACCTAAGAAATCTCTAGGAGCCTCCTTTGATAAAATTTTACTTATCTGAGAGGTGAACATTTAATTCCCAAAGTCAAATAAAACGTTTCGTGTCTTGTTTATTTCAATCAGTGATTCAAATTCGGCGAATACAATAAGTGAGACAGTTTCATTCAGAGCCTTATTAAATTTTAACTCGACTCTCAAATTGCTGTGACGAATGAGATTAAAATGCTCTCCTTCACAAAGATCTGGGGATAAATCAAATAAAAAAAAAAGGGAATAGCCTTTAGAAAATTCTGATCTAGACAAATGAAGTCCTTCAGAATTTAAAAATAAGTTATTGTAAGCTTGAATATAATTTCCTTTTTCAAAATCTAGCTCTAGGGGTTGATGGGGAACAGGTTGACCGTCTACGTACACACCGATAAAATTCACATCATAATGTTTGAATTCGAAAGGAGATTTTTTATAATTCCCATTGAAGGCATCATTATCTACACATGCTATGACAATACGCTTAGGCATTTGTCCAGAAAATACATTATCTTGAATGAAAGAATAACTAGATTGTGGGATTGAAAACACCTTGCAGCTAACTCGATCAATTGGGTATTTCGCCGTTGTTCTTTCTAAAGCTTTCGCATGACCTATAACAACCGCCGGATTAACTTGTACTTTTCTTACATAAAGGGAGACATGTTCAAAAATCACGTTGTAATCTCCCTCTCCCATCAAACAAAATGATGGTTTACTTCGGATGAGTTTTAGTTTCACATCCACTAAATTTAATAAAAGTCTGTCTTGGTTAAATAAATCCACATGTAGTCGTCCAACCATATCAACAGTTCCACTTCCTTTAATGAACTTCACGCGGCTTTTGAATCCTTCATTCGGTTCCTTATCGTTTTCATCATAAACATTCATCCTGCCAGCAGTGTCTTTATAATAAAGTTCAGATGTCAGCTGAGAAGTTTTGCTGTCGTACCCATGATTTAATAAAGTTTCTATTATAGCTCTATAGGGATATGTATTATTGCTAGAGGAAACTGTTCTTTCGTTTAAGCAAACGTCTACTTGGGAAAACAAACTGTGCAAAAATAAGTTTACAGGTCCAACTTTATTTTCATTAGTAATTACTTTACCATCGCTTTTAAAGATTTTTGCTCGAACATGTAATTGGGTCTGAGAGAGATCTAGGTAAGCATCACCACTTCCAGGTATGAGGAATTCAATAGGACCTCCATCTGCAACATTAGTAATGGGATGGAATTGTACCCATTGACCTTTTTCTATTACAGTTTGGGTAGGAGGAGCTAAAAATAAATTCAGCTCAGATTTAACACATTCAGGAGACTCCTTTAATAGAAAAGCCATCACTCCTAATGATCGAAAATATCTCGTCCTCTTACTTTCTTCGATTTGGAAGAACTGGTAGCTTTCATTCCTTTCCTCTTTCTTTTATACCTTTGATGCTTCTTACCACGCCCTATCATTTCGTCAGCTTTTTGGATAGCTTTTTTTTATTATTAACTTTTTTCCAGTTTCATTAGTCCTTTGTCTAGCAGACTCTGGAAAACTCTGCCCCTCCAACATATCATTTGCAATTTGTGTGCTTGTTTTCAAAACTTCTTTTCCCACTGATTTAGCACCACTCTTAAGAAAAGGTAAAGCTGTACGGAATAATCGTTTGAACCATCCACCAATACCATATCCTTTCTGAAAAGATTGTCCAGCGTAATATGGGAGTCCATTTCCTGTTTGTGAAATGTAATAGTCTTCAAATTGCTTTGTACAACAATTATAAGGAACAAGCATCTTTACTCATTAAATTTCTTTCAAGAAATGAATTTTATATTTACTCACATCTTCTTTTAAATGATTTGTCTCAGCCTAAAATGTAACACAGCTATCACGCGACCTCTCTCAAAAGGAACTAAGTCACCAGAATGTAATCGCAGAATCATTTCAATCGTTTGGAATTGTTGTCGAATAACAGGTACGTAGTGAGGTCTTGTATAGTGAGCATTGACTATTTCTCCGTCTTTTCCTTCTACTTTTATAATTTTCAGGAGTGGAGCTTGAGTGTGACCGACGATCTGAGGTTCAACGAGATCACAGTAGGCATAGATGATAGGAAATGATGCTGTAGGATCAGCTATGTATGGACTTTCCACTGATTTATATTCACCAGGTTCAAAACCTAATAATTCAGCTAGGCCTTTGTATAAAACGACTCTAGCCTGATCACCAAGCTTTATCTTTACCTTCTTTGTCACAGAATGATAAATAAACTCGATTTTATTTTGATGCAATTCCAAATGCATTCCTTTTAAAATATCTGGCACAGTTTCATAACAACCTGGTGGAACTCGTCTCACAAGTAATTCTCCATTACCTACATCAAATCCAAATATATTATTATCGTTTCTTATGTTATACCATGTGTGTGGATATATTAAATCTACTAAGCCAACTTCCCACTCTCCATTATTCAAAGTAACGGGCAATGGAAGTTGAGTCATGAAATGGGATATTTTGTTTTCTGGAAAAAAAAAGCTTGGAACTGTCACTAACTAGTGTAATGTAGAATGACATCTTTCAAACTAAGGAAAGAGTATTATGCGCTCCCATTTATATCATTCTGACATCACTTACCCATGCATTAAATTTATCTGGGTATCCCTGAAATTTTACTAAATATTCGCTTTTACCATTCCTTTTCCTTGTTCTAATAACTTTTTCAACAGGATAAAATCCAGAATCGGATACTTTTTGCAGTTCTTGGGGATAAAAGGTGCCCTGAATAATTTCACCAGATAAATCTTTTACTCTGTAAACTATTGGATTTCTAGAAAGGATTTGGTGAATCGTGAAAATTTCTCTCGTCCAATTTTGTGTATAACCTTTTTCAAAATTAAGTTTTTCTCTGCTGATTCGCACGGTATCACCCACTTTGAATATGGATTTTGATTCTTTCAGAGACTGTCCGTACAAAGTTAGCCACACTTGAGTTTGATTTCCTTCACTTACCGAGCTAGGTTCCATGCGAATGCTCCGATGCCACGTATGATTATAACTGTACACTAATTTTCCAAGGACATCAATGTAACACTTTGTGTTCATTTCAGTAAAATACTTCCACATTTTAGTCTTCAAAGTACGATTGAATCGTTCTACAATGGAGGCCTTTGCCTTATTATTTGTTGTAAAAAATCCAACTTTCATTTTCTTTAGATATTTTTGGAACACAACGTTCACAAATTCTTTCCCAGCATCTGTTTGTAATTTTTTTGGAATGCGCTCAGAAAAAATCTTTTTAAAAGCCGATACAATAGATTCGGATTTTTTATTCTTCAATGGCATAGCCCAAGCATACTTCGAAAGAACATCGATACAGGTCAACAAATATTTGTAACCGTCATTAAAAGAAGATAAGGATTGCATATCGACTAGATCTGCCTGAAATTGCTGATTTATTCGGCCAACGATTACTCGATTCGTATCAATTTTTTTTCTAACTGGTTTATGTAAAGTGTATGATTCCTTTGTTTGTAACCAATTTTTTATATCTTTTCTGGAAACCTTCCCTTTTAGAGAACGATGTACAGCATCGATACCACCGAAACTACCTGCGTGTTCGGGAACCCGATAAATGTTTTTCCACTCCATGTTTAATTCAAATACTGGTTTTAATCATTAATACCGTGTTAACTTTTGAAATTTTTTTTTAGATATGATTCAATTTGGGAATAATTTTAATATTTATAAACACGAGAGCAAAGACAAGGGAAGGGGGGTAAAGTGCCACGGGTGAAGAAGGACGAAGAGGGAAACGCCGGAAGGGTTGGATGGGGAGAACCGCGGGAAGGGGTGGAGGGGACGGAGAGAACAATGTTTTGAATCAATATGAAAATTCATGTTAGCCTTGAAGAAAAAACCCTTAGAAATGAATACATTTTGAGCATATTTTTTATCATTTTTACAATCTTAGGTTTTAAATTTAATGAGAATAATACATTTGTACGAATTGTGTGCCTATCTCTCTGTGTGTGTACTTTACCACTTTTTTCTTAAAAAAAAAAATAAATAAATAAGAAATACACTTTGAAGAAGAAAAATAATACTTTTATTTACAATAATAATAAAGAATCTCTAGCAACATACATTTGTTTAGCATTTTCTATCAGCACATTCATATTCAACTTATTGAGAAACATCTCATTCATGTAATTTACCATTTGGATGTTTCGATTGACAAAATCTGCAACCAGTTTATCCCAGTCCATGTTTAATATGGCTAAATCACCATATTCGGAAATTCTCTGTCCGTTTGAATATGTCATACATTCATGACCTAGTTGATTTTCGTATCCTTCCAAACATCCGAAGCATACGAACAATGATGAAATATTTTCTTCGATATGGTTACATAAGAGTTCGACCATTGATGTAGTGAGAACCATTTCTGCGTCGATACAATCGACGCAGTCAGATTTTGGAAAAGGAATGTGTTTAGCCACTTCTTGCCTCAGAAGTTTCAGAAAAACACGCCCGAACATGATTGAAACAGTTTTCGACGTGATCTGCTTATGGATATCTTTTAATACATTCCATTCCGTTTCTTTTAGCATGGAAACTGGAGTCAAAAATTTACGAGTAAAGTCCTTTCGTTGGAAATAACGTTGCATTATGATATGAGTGACATTCTCGATAACAGTTCGGGAAAGTAAGAGACAATCCTTGATAACAAATACTTTTCCATCCTCAAAGGCTTGATCGATTGCAGAAAATTCTCTTACGAGGGCTAACCATACGGAAGGTGTTACAGTGATTCCATCTTTGGTAGGTAAAAGAGATCCAGCGGCATCGAGCTTGTATCGGCGCAAGTGAATTCGTGCAACGTCTGCAAAATCAGAAACAACGGCGTAGTTGTGACTTCCTAAATGGAAATGATTCTCAGGAACAGCATCTGGTTTAAACGAAGAAGCTTTCCCGTTGTCTTTATCAAAACACACTCTTTTGGCTCGAGGATGGGAGAAGGCGAGAGGTGTAGCATGTTTCATGGTTAACTAAATAAATTTCAATTTACTAATCACGAAAGAAAATATCTTGAAATTTTGTGGTAGGGTTGGAACGTGATAATTCTTTATCGAGAAGCAAAGTATTCTACCAACTCAGAGCTTGAGAAGAAATGATACACAGAAAGAAAAAAAAATGAGTATTACAAGGTGGCAACAGTAAGCTGATTGGTTCATTTTCATGACGTAACTTTGGAAGCAACTGATTGGTAGAAAAATTACTGATGTCACTAGTCATATGACATCACTATTATAATCAGATTCACAAAGAAAAAAAAAAAAACGCGCTTTTTCAATATGGTTTATTTACGAAATCTATCTTCCCATATTTTAATCATATCTATAAATGAAAAGCAATATTTCAGTATTGTAGTCTACAGAAAAAAAAAATTATTAGCCTAAAATTATTTATGCTTTGTTTTTCTATTTTGATTGTTTATGCAATATCCCGCTAAGAGAAAATAGAAGGGAAAGGTGGGGGGTGTAAAGTGTCACGGATGAAGGACGAAATTGGAGGGACCGGTTGGAAGGGGGTGGATGGAGGGGAACGCCGGAAGGGTTGGATGGGGAGAACCGCGGGAAGGGGTGGAGGGGACGGAGAGAACTCGTTCGGGGAGGCGGGGACCTCAAGCACCTCAGCGCCTCGTGATCCAGAACCCCTGATTTTAATCATTGGGCGCGGAAACAAATTAAGAACATGGCGTCTAAATTTTAAATATTAAGGTTTATTTTAAGGAAAAAACATTTAAGGAAAACCAGTTAGTATACAGTTGGCAAACACTCGGACATGACTTCACTCCGTCGTACCCGAAGACCGAATGAATTCTTTCCTAACCCCTCAAGGGGGAGAGGGTATTTCCGTCCCCTGTCCAGCTTGACCACATGGTGAAACTTCACATTCCAAATTCCAAGGGGGGAGGGAACTAACCATCCTTTGTAGCAGGTGTTAATGGACCTTTCCACTCCTACAAAGATTTTATCATACTGTATCACAGACCAAGCCCAGTGGCTGAGTGGTTAGTGCAAAGTGGTTCCACACCACAAGTCCGATGATCGAACCCCGGGCTGTCAAGGTTGACTCAGCCCTTTCAGTGTGTTGATAAATGAGTACGAATCTTGCTTAGAAACTTAGACTGACCACCTGACCGGAACATCTGCTCATGCACCTCAGGGCTCAAGGTCGCGTATACTGAATTGGGCACAGTAGGTCTTGGCCCTCATGAACAGTTGAGTCACTCAGTTAAGTTAAGTTATATATCATAGAACAGGGAAGACGAACCAGTGGCAAGCGTGCCACTGATGCACGCAACACAATATTTTGGGCACGTGACGGATCAAAACGGTTGTCATTTTACTTCAAAATAAGAAGTATTACGAACAAACGTAATACTTCTTTGCAATTTCCGTTGAGATTTTCTCTAAGCGTTCAAATTTTATTATATACCCTGATATGACTTTATTTATTAAACTGAACCTGCCTCTATTCAATTGGTTGAAAATTGACAAAATTTGAAATGCAACTGAGGGATTGATTTCCAGTCTAGTCTAATATGGACTCAATAATTTATAAAAACAAGGATAAAGTTGGAATTGGTTGAAATAGAAAAATTCACAAGCAATATAGATAAAAATGTTAATAGTGAAATTTTGGAAACATGAAAATATTTTCCAGACACATTTAACTTTTTGAAGAATCTGGATCATGCTATTTCAACAATATTTTCATTTGTTTATGCCTGCGAGTTATTATTTTCAGAGATGAAAAAGATTAAAGACTCTTAGAAATCGCTTGGCAGGTGACTCCAATTCGGCATGTATTCTTCTAAAAGTAACATCTTACAATCGTAATATGTTATTTATCATCTATAATCTGCTACCGCAAAAGTCCCAATGTAATGTTACTTGAATTTGAATTACACGTATAACTAAAAACAGTTACTACTATACAGTGAAGAATGTAATTTTTCGTTGTAAATGAAGAGTTTTGAGTTTGCATTTAAATTTATTCTGTTTAAATAATCACAAGTCAAAATTCTTTGATGGCACGTTTGTACCTCATTAAACATTCCTTTGGAAAAAATAGCACGTTGATCCGTAAAGGTTCACCACCCTTGCCATAGAACGATGAGTGACCATGAGAGAGATTGGTTTTAGCTGCTACAATGAGTGGAATCTTTTTCGCGGAAAAAAGCTCATGTGTTAAAGGGTTCAGCTCCCTGGGTTCCTTTAACACACTGATCCTTTTTCAGAAGCGAAAACGGAGCAACTAGCCAAAGGAAATGTTGAGTATATTTTTGAGCAAGTAAAATAGGAATTTTTGGTAGCCTGGTAACTAGGAATAATACATGTATATATCAATGTTATTCAGAGTTCAAAGAGAAGAGGAAAGATTGGAAGCACATAATAAGGCTAAAGTCCAGAAGTCTGCAGGGAAGGCCTTACTGTCTGTTTTTTCGGAATTGTCATGAAGACACCTTAACATACTATCAAAGGTTATACACTAATGTGCCTGATAGTGCACAATGCTAAAAAAATTACGCAATGCTTGGGCAGAGAACAAGGGTGGTAGGTAAAGCTTTGACTTTTATAGAAACGTTGGTGTTGGTGGTGATGAGTCATTTTCTTATCACAGAAGAGATAGTGACATTTCTTATTTCCTGTAACTTTACGCACATGCATACTAGCTTTTTAGAAGTATTATATTACTCTGTAAATAGTACAATAGGTGATGACCTCTTCATTCTTTCCAGTGTAGAGTATTTACACTTCAAGTGTTCACCACACGTTCATATGTACGATTTGCTTTAACTATACACACACACAATCGTTAATGTACTAAATTAAATCTCCGTATTTTAATTTGAGTGTTAAGATTTTTATATCATCTCTGGAATATTTTTCTCAATCAACCAACTACACTACAGAACCAATAAACACAGAATCATTATCATGTTAACTTAAGTTGGACCTGTCAAATAATAATTTTCCATTTGCAATCTTATATAAGTTTTAACATTAAAAACCACTTTCTTTATTTCATCACTTATTTCGTTGACTATAGACATTTTTAAATACCTACTATACATTGTTTAAATGAAGCACCGCAACACTTCATTTTGTCACTAAATATTTTATAGTTTATTTAAAAATCTTTATTCAAATAAAGTTTGCGAACTGCTTTATAAATTCAGAATCTTTTTCATTTAAGAAACTTGTGCATCTATCTGTACTTACAACAATATTTAAATCATGAAAACGGCGAAAGATTTCTCTTTAAAAATTTCAAATCGTCATTTAACTAAATCAGATTAATTTCTGTTAACTGAAAGTTTCCTCGCGAAATTAATCAAACTGAATATTTATTTAAGAATACATTTTGGTAATGTAATTGCAATAAAATTATTAGGCAATAAGCTACTATTTATTGAAACATAACTAATAATGAATTTCATCAGTTTTAATTCAATGATTGGAAAACGTTCCAAAAAGTAGAATTTTTAAGATAATAAACTCTAAAATACCTTAAAGATTTTTTCGGTTAATGTTAAAGAATAGGACCCGAATATGGAAAAAATTTTCAGATATAAAAGAAAGAAAAAATTATATAATATGATATTCTGGCTTCCCTATCCTTTAAAGAGCAGTATTTTTTTTGTATCATACTTCCCATTTTTAACCGATATGATTCATATTTTCTGGTATAAATATGTTTCGCTGTTTTCCTCCTATACAGTAATGTTAAATGGGCTATGCCATCCCCTATTAAAACAAAAAGAAATAGTCATGGAATATTTTGTAATTTTTAAAAACACTTTATTATTTACAGATGTATGAGTTATGATATTCGGAATTCCATGGAAATTAAGGCATTTTTGTGTCTGAAAATGTGCTTCACGTTTAGTTCAAGCTCTTGTACTTTTACCGAAGAGAGCTTTAACATACATCAAACAGAGAAAAATATACTTAAATACTTGTGTTAGATTATTTTAGCTCTTTACTCTTTCATTTCGCGCTTAAGGTATTCGACTACGTTTGGAACCGTGATTTCAAAAGCGCATAAATGGATAATTTTCATGATATTTGTTGTCACTTAGATTAGAATATATACATAAAATTGTTTTATGGATATTTTACCAAAATAAATTAATTAAATGCTACATTTTGTCAAAAAAATTAACTTAGAATAATCTTTTTTCCAAATGTTCTCCTTTTGTGAAAAATGGTTCTATTATAATAATATTTTGCCTGTATATCGTTTAGACCTCTCTACAGAGGCTCAACTAGAATTTTTGTAAAATTCATATTATTTTCACAGTTACCACAGTAGTTATTCACGTTTTTTTCTTAAAAATGCTCCCATCTGTTGTCATAAAATATGAATAAACCCACTTCCAAGTTATATATTTCAAAAATTCTAGTTGAGCCTCTGACCAGAAGTCTGAGCTATATAAAGACAAAATATTATTCTAATAGAAGCATTTTTCACAAAAGGAGAACATTTGGAAAAAAGATTATTCTAAGTTAATTTTTTGCCAAAATATTATATTTAAATAAGTTTGTTTTGTCGAAATGTCCTTAAAACAATTTTATGCATGTATTCTAATCTAAATGACACTAAATATCATGAAAATTATCCATTGATGTGATTTTTTTTTAAAATCAGGGTTCCGAAAGTAGTCGGATACCTTAAACGAGGACATTGAGTTTTGACAGATCTAAAGCACAAAGGACCTTTTACAGAGCAAGTTTTCAGTGGTGCCAGAACTCTAACCCATGACTCAACATAATCAATGCAACTCACGTGTTCGGAATTATGGACATTACTTTAAAAGGACTCGAAATGAAAAAATTCACTAATAGGCCAGTGGTTCTCAACTAATGTGCCGCCATATCCCTTTAAGACCCGAATTATTTATATCTTTAAATATTAAATTATTCTGGTTATTAATACTATATTGACCCCAATGACACTGGGAAAATAATAAAAAAGTTATCCCTCCCCCCTCCCTGGAACGTAGACGGGTACCTCTGTGAAATTTTATATTTTTCCCTCTAAGTTGATGGAAGAAACGCACTTAGTTCAACTAAAATTGCTACAAATAAGGAAATTATATATATATGGATGCAAAAGTAATTATTTTATTGTGTGAGCCTTGATTTATTTCCTGTGGAAATCTTTAAAACACGTTTTTGTTTTTGATAGGCATTAATATACATTGCATTTTTCACAACATGTTTTGGAACCACTTTCGTAGTTTTCAAATCTGCACTTTCGAGGCCTTGAAATATCATCAACACATTGCAATTGGCTATACGTATCAAGCATTTTTATCCTGGAATGGCCTGTATAAAACGCACGACATGTATAGAAGGTGGATCATAATACTTCGATCTTTTTGCGAGTGGAATCACTACACTGTTATCTCCATCAACAGTTAAAATACTTTTGTTTGATGGAGAAGCTGCTGACGCGCTTCAACTGCCTCTAACTTAAATTTTAAGCAATCCATTTAAATTTTTGGAGGAATTTCATTTGATATTGCATCTTGTTTGCACAAAACCAAGAAATTCCCCAGCTAAAACAATTAGATGAATGGATTCAAGAGACTTTTATGGTAAAGAATAATCCAAAATTGGCTTTCCATTTTAAATATTTGCATGTTTTTCTCCATTGCTCTCATCTGAACTTGGTTCTGCTTTCAGTATACGTGATCCTTATGTTTTGTTGGCAGCATTGTCATCATCCGAGAAATCACTAAGTTCTGATTTAAGTTCAATCTGATTTATTCACCAATTTAAAAATTCTTCTTGTGTGAAAATTCTTCACCTTTTGGACACCTGGAAAAGGTTTTGGTTAAAAGTTAGCACAGTAAAATAAAATGTGAAAAATAATAAAATGTGTCAGAAAATTTTATTATTAAAAAAATAATAAAATATTTAAACAACAACACACACATTAACTCCCGCCGGAAAAACCAGACTTTGTTCGGAGGGGGGAGGTATATATGGATGTAGATACATATGTAAAGGATAAAAATGCCACCCCCTCATCAGATGAGTGAAAGAGAAAATTAATTGCAAAAAAAAAGAGCCAGGGAAAGAAAAAAAGGTACTCGTCCATGCAAAATCCCCCCAAAACATGGCATTAATTATAAAGCAATATATTTTTATTTAGGCTTCTATCAACATTATTAAAACCGAAAAGAAAACTAACATAGCAAAAAAACTTACCTTTATAACTGCAGTGACTCAAGTAACGCCCTACCCGCACGATCGTGCGGGTAATGAAATCCCGAGTCCAACAAGCAACATTAATAGAGTACATTTAATACTTTTTCTATTTTACAATTATTTAAACATTAATACAAAAATTTATATTCAAGCAATTAGAAATATACTGATGATTACTTTTTTACGACTGATAAAAAGAAGTATTTTCTTTGTATTTGAAACCAAAGCTAGATTTGCCAGCTGAAAGTAAAACATGGACTACAGCCAACTTCTATTTGATAGAAAGTGATACTTTACGCTTTCTACAAACACGCTTAATCATTCGATTCGAATATTCTTACATACGAATATTCCAGAAGCAAAAAACTAAACAGTGTTTTTTTCCAGGTATAGAAGTTTAAGTTGGCATTACTTTCCAAGATGGCGACCGATTTAACAGCTTTAAAGTGATTTATTCTCAGTTTGGTTTGGCAATTCATCAAATCTATCATTAAGCAAGGCTTAGATTCGTCGAATAGCCCCAAAACGAGATTGCCGTTGTTCCCGATTTCCATAAGCGAATTTTGTTTAGCGATGAAGCGCCCTTCTGGTTGAATGGCTACGTCAACAAACAAAACTGCCGCATTCGGAGTGAAGCTAATCCACAAGTGTATGTCGAAACACCGTTACATCCAGAAAAATTGACTGTTTGGTGCGCTTTATGGGCTGGTGGAATCCTTCTTCAAAATCGATGAAGGCCACAACGTTACAGTCAATGGTGATCGGTATAGAGCCATGATTACTAACTTTTTCATTCCTGAATTGAACAATCATGATGTCCAGGAGCTGTGGTTCCAACAAGACGGCGCAACATGTCACACAGCTCGTGCCACAATCGATTTATTGAAAGACACGTTTGGTGACCGCCTAATTTCACGTTTTGGACCTGTGAATTGTCCTCCAAGATCTTGTGATTTAACACCGCTAGACTATTTTCTGTGGGTCTATGTAAAGTCATTGGTCTATGCGGATAAGCCACAAACGCTTGACCATTTGGAAGACAACATTCTCCGTGTTATTGCCGATATACGGCCACAAATGTTGGAAAAAGTCATCGAAAATTGGACGTCTAGATTGGACTACATCCGAGCCAGCCATGGCAGTCATATGCCGGAAATCATATTTAAAGGAATATTCTTGAAGTGTGTCTTGAAATTATTGTGACCATTTTTAATTATACTTTGTAAAAAAAAATAAAATCAGAAATCGAATCATTCGGTCGTTTTATAGAAATAAACTAAGTGTATTTCTCGTATATATTTAACTTACCTTTAGTGGATAGGTGGGTATATAAAAAAATTTATTGGGTTCGTAATCCACTTATGTAGGGATACTTCTGTATATGAATTAAATTTAAATGAAGAGGGAAAACTAACTTCGCTGTGTAATAATCGAGATTTAATTTTAAAACATTTGGAAGAGTCAATTAATTCATTTTGGATTAAAATTAGAGACGATTATCTCATAATAGCTAAGAAAGCTTTAAAAATATGGTCACAATTTTCTACATCTTACTCCTTTGAGTTCGGATTTTCACCATTAACAAATATAAAAATGAAAAAAAATAAAAGGATCAACTCTTTTAAATGTAGATGAAGAAATGAGATTGGCATTATCTTTTTTACGACCAAATCTAAGTGAATTTATCAAAAAGTTTCAAGCTCAAATTTCACGTTAAGTATATTCATATAGTTAATTTGTAATTAATTACAAAATAAACATTTTAGCTGTCTTTGTCGTACGTATTATTTCATTTAATATTGAAAATTATTATTATGAATTCTTTTACATAGTGTACTGCTGATTTTTTTATTGTTATTGTGCCGCCAAATTTAAAAATTGTAAAAAGTGTAAAAAACAAAAATGGTTGAGAATCTCTGCACTACGCTATTTGTATTCAGCATCAGTAAAATTAAGAAATTTAGAGAGAGAGAGAAAATGTAAAGTTTATCTTATTAATTTAAAACATATCTACTTTATATTAACTTTAAATATTGTGGAAAAATATTTTCTCTCTATATATAAAAAAGTTCTTTGTAATGCTGCAATAAATATATTTCGAACTATCGCAATAATGCCAAAAATCAAGATAATTCTCCAAGTTAGCAACCCTGATTGTCGTACACGCTGAATTGGCAACCATGTGCTTTGTTTCATATAATGTCACCAATAGAGTAGCCATGGTACATTGTTGTAGGTTCTCGCAGAAAAATATCCAACGATTGCCAGGACTGGAATCATTGCGTGAGGTGTTGTCTCACATGAAGATTTATTAACGATCAACGGAACTAAATACTCAAATTTCCAAGGAACTGCAAGAACTGTAGATTTATAAAAAAACTGAGAATTCCATCAGTAAAATTTTGGACGATGCAGCTTCAGTAATTAATTAAACTGAAGAGGAGTGTCAAGAACGAATTTTGCAAAAAAAGTAACAAATAAATAGAACTGCGTAATTGATTTAAATTACGATTTTACAGTTCCAGTATGTAGTAAAAACTTATTTTGAATTCTATAGTGATAAATAGACATCATTTTCAGCAGTGCAAAATGCAATAATAATTTAGTGCCGGTTTATTAAATTCTCATTAAAAACAACATGTCAAAGCTCCAACTGATTTTCGAACGCCTTTCCCTTGGTGAATATTCTAGAAAGAGTACTAAGTAAAGTGATATTATACATCGTTTAAAAATTTGTGAATACGACATATTGTATTATATTCCCCTATAGGTACATTTCCCTTATGTATATGTACAGCGAAAAATATGTGTTTGCCATTCTACCTAATTCTATTTCTTTGCAACTTTGAAACATGAAATAATGTAACACATCATGTAGAAAATGTCTTTGTGTTCGAGTTTATTAATTTTTCAACCATTCACGCTCACTTTCACTCATAGAATTTTATACAACGATGAATTTCATTAAAGCTTTTAATAATGGTAAAATGAAAATCACACAAAAATGTCAAGATTTTTTTATTTGTCCGTTGATGTACAACTTAAATCAATATGTAAATATAATCAATTTCATGGATACAAATTACAGAAATAATATCGAACTATTTAAAACCTTAAGGCAATTCTGGAAAGGTCATTTTTAACTGTGGTTTTAAAACTATTTCTGTTTAGTTTGGCTTTATCAGTATATTTTTAGGATTTTTTTTTTACTGAAGGTAAAATGCCATTACTTTGGATTTTTTTTGTTATTTCTTAAATAATTCCTCTCATACCATGTAAAATTTACATTTAGGTTATTTTTCCCCTTTAAAAATGTCACTTCATTTTTTTTAAAAATTCCAGTAATAATTTTTATCCCATTTTATGCAAATTAAATTTTTTCTCAAAAATTAAATCGACAGAATACCAGTACGTACTCCATGGAAAACTTGTTTTCTTATATAGATGACTATGTCTATTTATGTTTAAATTTGTAACATGAGAGTTGAATTAAATACATTATTTGACCCCACTTGAGAAGTGAGAACATTTCTGATATTCTACATATTTTTCGTTTTGTAAATAATGTGTTCATATTAATAACTATTATCTATTTTTAGCGCAAAATATTTTAAATGGCTTTATTCCCGCTCTTTGTTGAAGAATGAGTAAAAACCTGATTATAAAATGCTTAACTCTTTTAGGAAATTTTATTTTATTTTCGGAACATAGTTTTAGTTCAAAAAGTTTTATTACAAAAGTTTTATCATTCGACATTTTGTAACAGTGTGATATTTCATCTTGTAGCAAATAAATCTTTTTTTCCTTTCTTACTTTGTATGACAAATAGTTTTCTTTAAAAGCGTACTAATCGTGTAGAATTATTTGACTATCACAAATTACTTGTTATGTATCATAATTTCGTTATTTTTAAGGAGACTTTCTCGCTTGTTTTTTGTATGTGCGCATGAAAATTATTACGAAGACTATTTGCTTTCCAATTTTTAAAATTGACAAAAAGTCTTATGCAAAGTCTCATGAATTAAAGAATATTTATTAAATTTTTTTGTGATAAGAACTAGCTGATTCTATTTATAACATTATACCCAGAGAAAAGTATTACATGAATTCCTGGTTAATTGCGTACAATTGAATTAATATTGGTTTATTTTTAGAAGGATAGGCTTTGATTATCAGAAGATTTTTAATTATTTTATCATCCCCTTAAATATCAAAGGTAATAGCCCTAACTGTATCATATTTCTAGATATTGAATCAGAAATAGATATGAAACAAATGAACAGTGACATTTGATGAATGGACACCTTTGAAAAACATATCTAAGAACGTCAGACGATTTATAATCAGAAGAAGTCAATGGAACAAAAATCAAAACTATTAGGTTTTCTAAATCTGTCATTGACTTAGGACACAAATGTAGGGTTTGGCTTGCTTTGTAGGATGCCAACCTTCCTCTTCCAACAGACAACTAATACATAACAGAGCAAGAAACATAATGAAGAACGAAAACGAAAAAGATCATCAACTAAGACTAGCAATTTTAAGTGAACTCAAACATTAAGATAATATGAAAAGATAAAGAATTTGAAATCGTTCTACAAAGAAAAAATAGTAGGAAAGAGAAAACAATTAAAAAGACTATCATAAATACAAAAACCACACCAAAAATTTCAAATTGTAAAAAATCAAAATAGCAACAACTGGATGAAAATGTCTACTAAAAAGACAATACTAATAAGATATAAACTTTAATTAGGAATTCATTTGTTTAAAAGTTTGGAAACCAAATAATTTTAAAAAAAGAGAAATTGAAAAATTTGATGAGAAAAAAAAGTATGTAAAATGAAGACCTAATGTGTATTATTTCTATTAATATAAGTGTATAAATAGTTAGCAGTATAATCATGTGTTCTAAAGAATATTAATTTTTTTTTTGAGTTTTGTCTATTGAACATTAGTTTTTTAAAGTAATTAAGAATAATATTGATACAACCAAATACAAAAAGCCCGTCTTAATACCCGTCATGATATTGAATTGTATATCCATCTTTGTGAACCTTGCTAGAAAAAACAGAATATTATTAAAAAGGACATTGTTGTGAAACCTATAATTTTTTCCAAATGCCAATATATTGGCACTTGTAATGAGTTAAAAAAGGATGGTTTCTACCGACTTGGGAACTTCTGAAGGAGCTTTAAGACAAGTATATGCAAAATTATAATTCACTTTATGCTCTAAGAACTTTCTTAGAAATGAAGAAATTTCTGACCACGAAATTCCTCTCCACACAGTTGCAATTGCACAGTCCATTGGAAGCATCCAGAGATTCGTCAAATTTATGTGTAAAACAAAGTGCTGAAATATGAAATGTCTTGGCATGAAAAGTGCAATGGAATGTAATTCAAAATACCATTCAAGCATGTTGCAACAAGTAGGTTCTAGCGATGCACGTTAAATCTGTCGAGAGCTGAAACGTCCTCCCGTTGGTGTGGTGTGGTAGTTAGGAGAGGGGGATGCCAGCTCAGGTGTCGTCCACGTCACTTGACCATGGTTCAAAATTACGTGGTCCGTCGCCAAATGCCCTCGTGTAGCTGAACAGTGCGACGTTAATATTCAATCAATCAACAACAAGTAGGTTAATTTTAATTTCTTATTTTTTATATAAACATTTTGTTTTCCTTTATATGAAAAGAATAAATTTTGTTCCTTACAACTTTAATTCTTTTTTACGTATTTTAAATGTTTTTTAATGGCGCTCTCATTACTTTTTCAGATTAACATTTGTTTTTGTGAGGAATGCACGTCATTCATATAATGCAGGGTTTCTCAAACTGTGGGATGGAGACCATCTTAGGGGGTATCGAACCTAGGGGGCTTATCGAAAAATCAAATGAAAATATTGTTTAAAAATTTATTATCTTAAAGAAGGCAAAACAAAATATACATTCTGGCATACTGAAAAGTAAAATACACATCTACGCTGATATAATATATAATATTTACACATTATTATCAGCCCAGTACTGCGCAATGTATTTGATTATTAATTTATCATTACGAACAACATAATACTTATCCTATTAACTATTATACTAGGCCGTGGGTAGCCTAGTGGTTAGAGCATCGGACTCCAGACCGGAAGGCCTGGGTTCGATGCTCGATGTCACCAAATACCCTCCGAGTGCACACGGAGTACGTGCTCGTTAAATCAGTGGGTCCGTAGTCTTGTGGGCTTATTCACGAGCGCAGGAACTGGAGAATATTTCCCTTCAGTTCACTTGCAGAAATTGTGGAGGTGGAGATAGAGGTCGTGTCGCCATCTATCGTCCCTTCGGGGAGTTTCTCCGAGCTTAAAATCGCACTGTCACCTGTATGGTGCTCAAGGCCAACGACAGGCGTACCTCTTGCCCATGCCACGATGAATTTTGTGGGCCTCGTTCTGACTACGTCAGACAGGTGGCATTAGCCATAACACAACAACAACTATTATACTAACATAACACTTATCCTATTAACTATTAGACAAACACACATCACTTATCATATTAACTATTATACTAACATAACACTTATCCTATTGCTTAAAAGTAACTTTCTTAAAATATCTATTACTTAAAATTAACATATGTAATAGAAATTAAGTACTTATCTTGATAATTAGTAGGGTTTATTATATAGTTTTTATTGTAGCTTTACACGTCAAAGTACATTATTATTGCATTCAATACATTGTTATTGTATGGGGGGGTGCGATGAAAATTGTGATTAAAAATTGCGTCGAAAATATTGAAAGTTTGAGAAGCACTGATATAATGCCTAAAAAGCATTCGTCATAATATAAAGTGCCTAGGTATTATATACAATGCCTAGGCCAGAGATGGCGAACCTTTTCGGATCAACGTGCCATTTTTTCTAAATAATTTTTTAATGTGGTACAGATGGGCTTTCCAATAATTTTGACTTCTGATTATTGGGAAAATAATAAAACTAAATACTAAAAAAACACAAATTATAAATTATAAATACTAACAACACTCTATTTACTACGAAAAAATACCTTTTGCACTGAATAGTTATAAATGTTTTACGTGTAATTCAAATTAAAGGAACATTAGTGTGACTTCTGTCGTTGCAGATTGTGTAGATGAAAAGTAACTTGTATTAGGATTGTAAGATTTTTTTTGTAGAATACATGCTGAACTTGATTCATCTGCTAAACGGTTTCTAAGCAATTATTTTTGCTGTGGCTCACTTTTTTGACAGTAGGATTTGTGATTTGTTTCAAAATGCCATTTTACAGACGATGTTCTGCATCCCACTATTCCAGAACATAAAACACGCACCGCTCTGTCGCCTTTACTAATCATGCCATGTTTATCGGTACACTAAATTTGAAATTCTCTGTTACACTTATATCTTGCACTTTTTGTTCTTTTGCTGAACTACAGCCATGTTAAATAACAGTTAAAAATCGTAGATATGACACAGATAAACTTTACAATACAGTTGTGTCAATGAAATTGACTATGCTATGCGTAGATAAAATTTACGTCATAAGCAATCGTAGTATGCGACGTAACGAAAGCATGACAATAACAAACGAGTGGTTCCCGCCACTCCGCGACTGATCATTGGCGTTTGTTTATAATTCTTCATAAAGAGCTTTGAAATAAAATGCAAATCATTTTGATCACTGGTGGGCCAAAACTATTGTGTCACGTGCCATCAATGACACGCGTGCCCCTGGTTCGCCATCCCTGGCCAAGGCAAAGTTTGTAATAAATATCCTGTTTCATACTTTGCCCAGAAACATTCGGCATTATGTACAATACCTAGGCCTTCAATAGAATGTCGGCGTTTCCTACTTTGTGGAAAACAAATACAAAGAAGCGGGAGATAAACTGATGATTGGTTATAAATTCAAACGACCTTTAAATTCGACTAAGTTCATAGAATAACTATTCATCTGTCTTTCGATCATAGCGTTTGAAAAATATTTGAAATAATTAGCCCTATGGTTCATTTTACTTCTGCAAAATAAATTGATATTAAAAATATGTAGTTTAAAATTAACCTCCATAATGCTATTAGAATTCCTTTAAGGTCATATTAAAACAGACCAACCTTTTACCAAATATATTTCAACAGAGATCTTTCTATAACCAATAATTATATTAATAACTTAAGCTAAATGCGAAACTGAAGATATCAAATTTAATGTAATTAGACCGGAAATTCAACTTTGATAAGATCCTCTATTCTAGCAAGCATACGTTTCCTGCTTCAGTAATAACGTAAAGGTAATGAATATTAAGTGTTTACATTGGAAAAAAAAGTTAACTCTTCAAATAATATATGTCAGTCTATTTTGAATATCGTTAAACTCAAATAATTGTATTCAATTCTCGGTGATGATTTTAAACTAATCCAATTAGAAATCATGCAATGTGAAACTATTATGAATGCTTTTCCTGGTGAATTTAAATCACTGTTCATCGCAAAATGCATATTATATGGTTGATATTTGATTTGAGTTCTACACTCTAGGATTGTAGTGGTTCAGGATACGAACCCACGACTCAACAACGCCATCCACGAGCACATGGTTACCGTGCCTACCTGATTTTTTGTACCTGAAAATAAATAAAAAATACAATAAAATAAGATGTTTTGTGTTATAGAATTTTATATAAAACATTAACAGACAATTTACAACTATATTCTAAATACTTCAGTTCCGAGGGGGAGGGGAATGTGGATATATTAAGAATATAGTTTCGATGGAAAAAATTGCAAACTACCATCAAAAGTATAATTCAGTAAATGCAAAAAACTCAATGAAACTTGATTTTGAAATTTTTAAATGTTATGTGAAATAACATACAAATTATAGTACTAATAAATTAACTTGAAAGAGTTTAATGTCTTACGTTGAAATCTAAAACAGTGGCTTTAAGCGTAGAAAAATAGCGTTTAATTCAAACTAAGAATTTTTTTTCGTCATGTGAAATACCCAAATTTAATTTTGATTTCAAAACTATTCCATTAAAAGCATCATAAAATAAAAAAATGGATTTCATAATTTCCTATAATTGGATTAAATTATTTAAAAATGCATTGCACAATCTAAAGAATGGTATAATGCATGGTAATCTAAGTAACCTTTAAAAAACGGTATTAAATTCCATACAAATTTCTTTAAAAACCATTATGCAATCATTAAAAACTATTTTATTGGAAAGTGCGTGTAAACAAGGGTTGCGAAATAATATTAAATGAAATAATATTATATTATTACTAATAAAAAAATGAATCGTTTAATATTATTTTATTGATAAAATTTTAACTATTCGATCCTTTTTTAAGTACGTCTTTATCCAACATATGGGCACAAAATAATTAATTTCGATAGTTAATGTATGATTGTCGAGAGACCTTCTTCCCATGTTGTTTGATATGAAAATCTTGCTCATGATTTGAATTCCCGGGGAGAGGGATCCAAACGCAATCGAGATGGAGAAGGCATTGAATTAATCTCGACATGATTACAATCCAGTGGAACTAATAATCTACTTGTATTGATAAAACACAAGAAACGACCACGAGATATGCAGACTAAACAAGTTAAAGGAGATGAATAACTTTTGTTTAAAATCTCAAAGAGATTATTAACAAAAACCTCAGAGAGTATAGTGGTTAATGATGCTGATTGCTCGGCCGTAGAGCCTGAATTAAAATGCCGGAGAAGAAAATGCAGGAATGTTTATAAACACATAGTGCCTATGCAGCATGTGGTCGCTCTATTCGTCAAGCCACAAATCCTCTCGTAAGACAGGCGGAAAGTAAAGAGAGATAGCAGTCCTCCCAGACTTCCCTCCGGGGTATTCTTTAAAATTGGGGTGGAATCGAGCCAAAAAAATAGGTACTTTCAACTGTCTGGTGCTGAAAGCTGCAGCTAACAACAAACGTATACTGGCAATCTCGACCAGACAACGTTGACTGAGTGGGGGTATTAGAAGCAACAACAATCCATCAGATACAGCCACTTCTGAAGAATCCATGCAGGCGTAATGCTGAATTGCAAATTTTGGTATGAGAATGGTGCTATAGGCCCCACTAACACGAATTAATATGTGACAATATTGTCCACAATTATTTACTAAGAAATACATATAATTTATGAATTATTTTATAGTGACGTTTACTAGCATTGAGGCGTTGTTAATGCTTAAAGTGTTAATTTCACTGGATGAAAGAAAACCTGAGTTAAAAAAGATGAACCTCGCACGGATAGCCAATTTTCCAAAGGTCAGGGAATAAACAATTCAACTTGTACTGTTACAAAGAATGTCCGAAATTGCTGCACGAGTGTAAGAGATCTATGTGATCTACAGAAATACAGTTATTCGTTACAGTAAACGTTCTTCGTATTTTTTTAATATTTGTTTTAAGTGTGAGAGAAAAGGGCAGTTACATTATTAAAGTATCCGACTATACCCTAAAATTGTGAATTTTACTGAAAATTGACAATTTTTCTATGATTTTATTTTATAGGCCATTTTATTAACTTTATAAAAATACCAAGTTTAATAGTTTCCGTTCACTAGAAGAAAAACTACAAGTGTAATAGTAAAAGCAGATGCCATTACTTTAAGCAAGATGTCATACTTTAAAATACGTTTTACTCGAAATGTGATTTTTTGAAAATGCTCAAACGGGGACAGAGATTGCATAAACAGTTTTGAAAATAATAAACTGAATTTTTTTGTGTTTGTTCTATTTTATAGTAGAAGTGTTCTAACTATATCACATTTATCAATAACTGTTTTATTACAAAATTTACAATCCCTTATGTGAATATAATCTGTTTTTTAAGCAATTTCGTATAATAACTAAGATAAAGTGTTCTAGTTTTAGTAAAAATTAAAATATCTCTTAACCTGAAGGTCATTTCAAAACTGAATAACATAGCAGCACATCAGAATTGAAAAATTGAAGATTAGTTCATAAACTTTTGGTAGAGAGCGGGCCCTGTTTATTTAACTTTTTGTCAATTTTTAAAATTTTAGTAGTAATAATTTATTTTTCTCTTCTTAATTTTAGCATCTTTTTTTCTTAAAATGTAATAAATAAATCTAAAAACTACACAAAAGTATCTCCATGTCTCCATTTTTTATAAAAAAAAGTTGTCGCAAGTTGTCGGATACCTTAATGTTTGTCTTTTGGAAGGAACAACATTTTTAAATAATGTTAATTAAAAAGAGCAAGGATAAAATTAAAAGAAAAAAATTGCATTAGAATTCTTTTGAGTTTAATACCTTATCTTTCATCCTAATTTTCATATTTTACTTGTGTAATTTTATGTTTATTTATTTATTTTTTCATTTCAAAAAAAAAAATCCCTTAAATCCTTCAGGAAAGAAAGGTTTTCCTAGGCCCGCATGTTCCTAGAATATACGCACGAACGGGACCGGGCGAATTTCACGGCTAAGCCTAATTTGATTAAAAAATTAATATCAAATCTTTAATGCAATAAAATGCGCTAAAATTTATAATTTATCATCATTAATAATATCTGAATATACAATACAAAAAATTTCGCCATATTTAAAAAAAAATGCTACTTTTATAGAAATGTTTTCCCTTTCATAAAAATAGCACTCTTTTCACTCCTTTCGCCATGATGATTAAAATAAAATAGACACAATACTTTAAAAAATACACTCATGTCCATAAATTAAGGATAATTCAGAACACACAGAAATTGAACTCTAAAATAAAAATTTCACCTGTAGAATTATCACATACATCTTGAAGAAGAATATGCAAATTACAGGAAACCACCAGATGGCGTGGATAGTACGTCACAATGACAAGAGTGTAAGAGAGGAGTATATAAGGAATGGGGGCAAAGAAGTAAAATTGTTCACAGGCGCTTTAAAGGCCTTTCAGTGCAATAACCGCATAGTTATGGCGCAAAGGAAGTATTTGGATGATTGTTTACGTGGTAGAATTATTGGACGACTGGAATGTGAACGTACTCAGCTGGAAGTATCCAAGGTACTTGGAATCGCCCAGAGTTTGGCATCTCCAGGCTTTGGCAACGATTCCAAGATGATGGTAATGTGAGTAGATCTTACAGCACAGGTCGCCCCTGAGTTACAACGGTGAATGAGGACCGGGATTTGGCAGTTACTGCTAAAAGAAACAGACGGAGCACAGCATAAGACTTGTCTCGTCAGCTCTCTTCAGCTACCGGTACGACAGTTTCAAGGCAGACCGTGTACATACGCTTAGGGCACATTGGCCTATCAGATGTGTTCCACTTACCGCAACTCACTGTCGCTTGCGATTAACCTGGAGTAGAGAGCATGCATTGTGGATACCACAACAGTGGTCTTGTGTGATGTTTTCCGACGAGTCCAGGTTTAGTTTGCAGTCTGATTCTCGCCGGACTTTAATATGGAGAGCACCAGGTACCCCTTACCACCAAGAGAACACCATTAAACGACACCGTTACGGTGGTACAAGATGGCTCGTTTGGGGAGGAAATATTCTTGATTCCAGAACTGACCTGCATGTTCAGAGTGTTACGATGACAGGCCACATCTATCGGGATGTCATTCTGGAACAACATGTATGTTTGTTTCGGGGCGCCATAGGTGCTGAATTTCTGTTTATGGATGACAACGCCCGTCCTCACCGTGAAAACATTGTAGACGAATGCCATCAATCAGAGGATATCACCCATGTGGATTAGCCAGCATACTCACCGAACTTGAATCCAATAGAGCATGTGTGGGATATGCTTGGCTGACGAATTGCAGCCCGTCAACCCCCTCCTACCTGTCTACCGGAACTTCGGAGCGCATTGCTTGGTGATTGGTGTAATATTCCCCAAGATCAGATTGATAATTTGATACTCAGCATGCCTAGGCGTTGTAAGGCCTGTATTGCATCGTCCGAGAGACATACTCCGCATTAACCATGTTATACTGTTTTTGTAAATAGGTTCTTTTTTGAAATTTGCTCCAGGGAGTAAAAATCGCAATTTTTATTAATTATGTCAAACATATGGCATCTTTTTTGCTCTTTACCTTTTGTTTAATAAATAGACTTTACAGATAAGTCAAATTTGTTTTACTTCTGTCTCTTTCTTTGCCTGAACTTCATTATTCTTAATTTATGGACATGAGTGTACTTTTTGACAAAACCAAACGATAAATTTACTCTTACATAAACAAATCTTTGAAATAACACAGCTAATATACATATATATATATATATATATATATATATATATATATATATATATATATATATTTCATTAATCGTTATAGAGCTTTCTTAGTATTACATTAGTATTATAGTTTATGTTCTTATAGTTAAGGCAATTCTTGATGCGATAACAACGAAAAATAATCGTTTGTTCTTGCTGAATAAAAAGAAAATATTTTGTAAATGAAATTTGTTCTTACTGAATGATTAACGATTATTGTTCATTAAAAATAAGTCATCTCGTTTGTTCTTTGAATATTTGTTGTTTTAAATGTTTTTAAGAATAAAAATTGTTTAAAACTAAACAAAAAATATAAATAAATCAATAAAATAAATATTAAAATTATTATTATGATTATCTAATGCCCAATAAACTAATAAGCTTTCCATTTTTTTCAACTTATCGGTAGTGAAAATAAAAACAGATATCCAGAGCGCGATGAATCAGAACCATTAAATGCCTGATTCTCCTAAAATTGTTAAACATATTCTATTGTTTACATTAATAAATATACCGGATCTAATTAAAAAAGACTCGGATCAGAAAGCACATAATGAAGTTCAAAGTTTTGTGAAAATTACTTGAAAAAAAACTGCTTTGAACTGCCATCTAGTGCTATGTAAAAATTAATATAAAAACGTTCCAAACTCAAATCACACCGGTGTCATGATGGGCCCTTTAGCAGGGAAAGTGGATTCACATAAATGATACCGTGGGTCCTGGTGTGAAAAACACGTGATCACATATGTGAACATAGTCCTAAACTAGTTAAACAATTCTCAAAAATAATACTAATACTGGAACAGATTGGGGGAGGAACCTCAGTTCGTTCAATTCCCGATCTCCAATCATTTAGAGTTCGAATGATTTTAATATTCTTTCAGACTGTCTATTTAAAAATTAAATATAATTAAACATTTAATGTATTTTATTAATTAAAAGAAATTTATTTGATGTATTAAAAATTCATTGAATTATTAAATAAAAAAGTTAAAATGAAAAGATCTGCAATTAGAAAATATTTTACATGTTTCGAAATGGGTGGAATGAGTCCTAGCAAATTCGGCTGCAGCATTTAGTCCATGTCTGACATGAGAAAACTTTAGTTGAATAAGATAGGACTCACTGGTATCGAGAGCAGCTTCTGTGACTGGCTACACAGAATGGCAAGCTATTTTACTTTCATGTCGGGCAGAGAAAATCGACCAATCATTAAAGAGATAGTTCGCGAAAATTGAATTGAATATAAGAAGCTTATATCGTTAAATAAAGTGAATTTATCAAATTAAAATTAGTGTAGTGAGTGAAGATTAACGTCGCACTGTTCAGCTGCACGAGGGCTTTTGGCGACGGACCACGTAATTTTGAACCATGGTCAAGTGACGTGGACGACACCTGAGCTGGCACCCCCCTCTCCTAACTACCACACCACACCAACGGGAGGACGTTTCAGCTCTCGACAGATTTAGCGTGCATCGCTGCCCTACACGGTGGGTCTTTAGTTGTACTGGGCTCGAACTCGTGACAAAGCCAGCCACGATCCGATGCCTATACCACTCGGCTACCGCGGCCACTAAAATTAGTGTAAAGTAATAAGGAAACGAATACAACTGAAAGCAGGATCATTCGACATTAACATGGTTCTTGAAATTAAAAAACAATAAAAAACTTCATTATTCGTTAAAAATGCTTGAATGTTTCATATACTCTTTAACAGATTAAATGCGTACAAAATTCTGAGAGAGATACATACAATTGTATTTAATTTTGGTTTTTATAAATATGTACAACATTAAAATAAATAGATTATTTAATTTTCTGAAAATTCTGCAACATAAGTTAACTGAATTATAATGATTGACGTAATTTAAATTTACCACGTTGCAAACTTTTTTTACTGAGAAGAAATGAATGTTTCCTTTCTTCTTCAGACCAGTCTCCAGACTGAAACGCAACACCTTTATGCAGTGATTTTATGAGGACTTTTATAAAAATGAAAAGTGTTTTTGAAAAGGAACTCTTTGGATCATATTTAATCGATTATTACTTGTCAGAACTATTCGAGAACACTCCCCTTGATGGGAAAATAGCTTCCCCATTCTTGCAGTCAGCCTTTCACGCTAAAGAAATAAATTCTCAAGACTTTTCCTTGAAAACAATTTTTTTTTCAAATGACCTTATTACTAGCAATCAAACAATATGAAAGAATTGTGATTCACATTGAAGAAATCATTTTTAAGAAGAAATCAGAACTAAAATTATTCCCCCATCAATGACAATACATCCGTCAAATAATTTTAAGAAGCCTTAGTCACACATGCCATGAAATATATATATATATACATTCAAAGAACTAAGGCAAAAAGAGTCCTTTATTTTAAAAAAACATAAGTTTTTTGTGTGTTTAGGATAAGATTTGTACTAAAATTTCGAAATAAAACCGGAATGACTAGCTCAAAAGCATTACAGAAATGTTTTGTCAACTTTAGCATTTTAATAAAGATTTCTTATGATGGAGCCATTTTATATTACATCATGTAGGCCTACATAAAGAGTACTCCAAAGAATTTCTTCCTTTTATTTGAAAATACATTCAATTTTCAGTTTAGTTGAAAATCTTTCAAGTTCTATATAATATAAAAATAGTAAGATAGATACACATCATTTTGGTATTCAGTTTTTAAAAACTCTAATATGAACAAAATTTTAAAAACTTGCCAAAAAGGCCAATCATATTTTATATTTTAAAACAATTCTCTATTTCCATTTCCATATTTTGAAGATAATAAATATATTATGTACCGAAATAATTTCTTCTAAGTTAAATTCATTTTCCTGGAATAGAAAATTCTCAAATAGCGGTTTAAAAAAAAATTCCAATGAATTTACCATTTCATTTTATTATCAAGCTCAAATTTTGCTATTTTTGGTGGTGAAAATTTCCAGTTAAACTTACGTCACAATGCATGGCTTTTCACACTGACCAGAGTTACTCCCGAATAAAATGTGTAGGTGATCAACATATAAATACATGGTGTACCCAACATTAGTACAAACATCTAAGATTATGTAACATTCTTTGACATTTATTAAGCAATTCATTGTTTGATGGGATCGAATTCAACAGTCAATAATCCAGCAGAATTAAAAGTTTATGGGTAAAAAGGGTTACATACTATATATACTGTTGACCTCAAAATTTGTTTCAAAAAAGGAAAAGACATTGCCAATTTAAAAAATGCCGCCAAATGCTGTCATCATTATTACTACTGCTTTCGTGCTAGAGCGGGAACAATATCGTAGCATTTAGCGATGATATTTCATTTAACGAAATTAGATGATAGTACAAAACGTATATAAGTGACTTAAAATGCAATTAATAACACCACATGATGTTGATTGTTCCGAAAATTCAGGAGGAAAAAAAGGTGCTGTTGAGAAAAGTGTAAACATTTTTCACTCGTAGAAGAGACATTTAATTAAGGTATCCCACTACGTTTGAAACTGTGATTTAAAAAAATCGTATAAATGGATAATTTTCATGATATGTAGTATTATTTGGATTAGAATATATGTATATAATGGTTTTAAGAATATTATTAGTATAATTAATTATTTAAATGTAATAATTTGGCAAAAAATGAAATTAGAATCACCTATTTTCAAAACTTTGATGAAAAGTGCTTCTATAATAATATTTTCCTTATATAAAGCAAAGATTTCTCCAGAGGGCCTGAACTAAAATATTTGCAAAATTCACATTATTTTCAGAGTTACTACAGATTAAAATAAAAATCGAGTTTTTTTCTTAAAATTTTTCCCTGTGTTGTATTAAAATACGGCTAAATCCACTTCTAAGTTATATACTTCAAAAATCCTAATTCAGACTCTGTACAGAGATCTGAACTATATATAGGCAAAATATTATTATTATAGAAATATTTTCCATAAAATGAGAATGTTTTGAAAATAGGTCATTCCATGTTAATTTTTTGCCAAAATTGCATTTAAATAATTTGTTATGCTAATAATATTCGTAAAACAATTTTATACTTGTATTCTAATCTAAGTGACCCTAAATATCATGAAAATTATCCATTTATATGCTTTTGCAAAACAACAGTTCGTAGTCGGATACCTTAAACCATGAAAAAAAACCAGCCATAATATAGTCATGCCATAATTAAGCGAAACATTCACAGCATTTACTGAAAAACACGTACTACAGATCCACGTAATCGACGAATCACCAAATGTTCACCCTCCTTAATATCCTCCTAATGATACAAAAATGAATCGTACTTTAATAGATGGGAAGTGAATTATATATATGTACGTAGCATGAAATGTCATCGAACAGCGCGTTGACACTTCAGAAAGTTTACATCCATGTCAGAATCATTAATACATCCCAACAAGAACGTCTTGTTGAGAATAAGATGAAACGTGCAGGGAACCAATAAATAATTGAAGCACGTTATAATATATGTAAAATAGACAGATTGCGGTGCGTATTAGTCGTTAAGAGGTTCAAAGCCATCCATCAGCATGGCGTTAACTTCTATCACCGTAAAGCAATGCTCAATCTAAAGCTACGATCATTTTCTTAACAAGTAATATAAAAAAGAAATGTCAATTCCTACTTAGATTAACAAAGAAAAATTTTATTTTAGCTACTTTTTATTAAATAGTTAAAATTAATATAAATATGTATATACATATGGCAGAATCACAACATTAAGTGGTAATTAAATTTTGTTAATTATCATTAGAGTATCGTATTGTCATCCAAAACAATCGTGTATATAGAATTTCAGTTCAACTGAATGCTTTAAAAGGAGAGAAAAAAAAACCTTTTCAAGTTTTGACACAAGTCGCCAAAAATGATGCCACCGTGGCTGTATTTGTAATTCTTAAAATAATTAGTTTTAATCAATTAATTTTCATTAATTATAATTAAATTACTGTATTTCCATCCAAAATAATCATGTATATAAAAATTCAGCTCAATTCAGCGCTTTAAAATGTATTTTAATAACGATTGAAAAATCCACGAAGATGAATAAATATATAGAGAGTGTGAGCTGTGATAGTAGGAATTGAAAAATAAATGTCGTTTTCTCGGAAAGTTATAGCTGTCCCTTCCTATTTTCTTGATTTGTAGCTTATTGATATCACCTGTTTTGTGTATTGATCAATTCTTTCAGCCGAATCTCTTTGACGATCTTGATTACATAGACTACTATTCAAAACTTTCTCGCTAAACCTCAGGGCTTTTATTGACGTTCTGATACTAGTATTAATACTGGATTGAGTGAGTTTTTAGGTATTTCGAACCTTTATATATCCAATCATAAAAATTTAGAAGATTTTAAAACGCTTTCCAATTGTTCTTTTTTTTCGAAAAATTTAATATTAAGCTGATAAAATATAATTGTTGTTCAAAATATAAGAAAAAAAATATATTTGAGTGTTAAAATTACTTTTGTTATGAGAATGAAAAATTGGATGGAAAAGCCACGATATCGTGTTCGGTGTGAGTGGGACAAGCTTATGCAATCTGGTTGCAACTAAGAAATCCGAGTTTGAGAGAGGATAATTTTGGAAAGAAAATTAGAATGCAAATTAACATTTTCTTTCTCAAATGATCACCAGATACCATAGAAGGCAGTAATAAATATGCACAACATTAGATTATACACATTTTACATTTCTTCTTTATATGCCATTGCCACAAAAACCGCGAAGATCTTTCGCCGATGTTACATATTTCGAAATCAAGTAGTGAAAATGTCTATTTATAGCTTGTCTTATTAATTATGACGGACCACAATACTCATAGTTGGGTGAGTGAATATTAAAGTCGCTGTATTCAGCTACACGAGGGCTTTCAGCAATGTACTTCGTAGTTTTTAGCCATGGTTAAGTAACGAGAACGACACCTGAGCTGGCACCTCCATCTTCCAACTTCCACACCACTCCAAAGAGAGGACGTTTGACTCTCGACATATTTAACGTGCATCAGCTCCTCTACACTATGGGTCTTCAGTAGCAATAGGCTTGAAGTCAGGAAACGCTGGATACGAATCCGTAACCTTCACTACTAGACTACCACGGCCTTCTCCCTCATAGGTGAGAATTTATTGATTAATCGTTAAAAGTTACATGCAATTATATTATTATTATTATTAAATGTACTATTCAGCATATCTATTTATTTATCAAATTCCTAGTGATTGACTATCAGATCATCAGGCATTGAGCTCCCCAATACTTTTTTACAGTACAAGGTGAGACAGACAAATTAAAGCGAGACAAATGATTATTCAGCCAACATTAGACAGAGCGGAAACAATTAACAATGCTGAACATTTGGTTCCACTCTATTGGTTCCGTGGACCTATTTACAATATACAAATAATGTTCAGCTGGAGACTGATCAGTTTAATTAATGGATCTCCCTTTGTAGGATTTGCCGCCAAATTCTCGTTGAAATCAATACTTGGCATATTGTCGACGAGTTATATAATTTTGTACAAGAGCAAGGGTTAATGGAATGGATATGGGAATTAAGAAATATGTTTTGTGGATAGCTAACGTTATTCAGCTCAACATTATAAGATTCTAGATGCATAAAATGTAATTAAAGACCTGGCTTCACAATAAATCACTTCATTTTTCAATATTCTAGCAAGAAATATCATTTATTATCTATTTTAAGTTTTTCTTGCAGTATATTTGTTTATTAAATGTTCTTTTTCTGTTTATCTTTAGAATATTTGCTTTGTGTTATTAGTATAACATGAATAAAGATTCGTCCTTCTTTCATGCAGAATGATATTTTTGCAATTTCACTCTTAGAATTTTCATTTTTAGCCGTAAAATTTTGCTTCCGAAAATACTGTAGTATTTTAATCACTTGTTTCGTTAACAAACATTTGTTTCTGATTTAAATAAATGAACTACTACATATGCCTACGTTTTATCGTTGAATGTTTTTCGATAAATGTCTTTACATTAAGAGGACTTGGTACCCTTTGAGCAAATTTCTTTACTTACGTATTTAAGAATTATATTTTAGCATTTTATACAATGTTTCTATTCAAGAAAATGATACCAGATGAAAATTTTCATATATTATTCACACAATTTTAAAAAATTAAATTTTTTGAAGAAAATTGGGAAAATTTTAAAATCCTACTCCTTTTGTAAAAATTAATATTTTGACCTGAAATTGTTTTATAATATTCTTATGGATGTTCTAAACAACTTTAGGGATCTATTTTAGAATAACTTCATTCGTTTCCGAGAAAAAAAATAAAATGTTGATATACAGGCTAAAAATCAACGAAAAAGCCAACATGTCTTACATTTTATTTTTTTTTTTAAAAGTATTCCGTTTATTGCAAAACGGATCCCTAATTTTATTACATGTTTTATTTTTAACACACAGGAAAAAAATGGAAGTGATTGGTAAATAATTGTCGAAGGAGTAGCATTTTGAATGCACTAAGGTTTCGAAAAACGCAAACTGAGAAAAACCAGTTTAAAGTTTATAATTCTGAAAAAATAATTATTATAAGCTTAATTAACTTAAAATATCACTTTAAGATATTACTTATACGTTTTTCTTTAAAATAATTGCATTTTCATATTTTTTCAACACACACATTTTTATAAATGATCAACTTTTAGAGAGTACTAATTGCACAAGAAAATTCAAGAAAAACGTTAAAAAAATTTTTTTTTCTATCACGACAGAAATGTTAGCTGTTTTTTTTTCTTATAATATTAAAGTATTACATTTGTATGAAAAATATATCAGGAATAAGAACTGAAATTATAAAATTTTTAATATAAAATGCCTTAATTTAAAAATTTTACTTGCACACATTTCACAAAGAAAAAAAAATGATTGTATGCATTGCCTCGGAAATATTCTGCTTTATATATTGCACATTCTTTTTTTAATGTTATTATTTCTCTTTATAAATTAGATTTTTTTAATCAAAACGCTTTTTATAGCTTTTTCTAAAAACGGAGTGTGGCTGAATCGCCTAATTTGTTTTCAAATGAAGTTTTATTCAACTTCTAACTTTCCGACATGCACAAGTGATATATCAATCGAAAGATAATAATGCAAAAAATAAGATTAAATGAAAATAAAAATAAAACGATTGGTTTGTGATTTTAGGGGTACCAAGTCTTCTTAAAAAAACTGTAAAAGAATCTGAACAAACTAGCTAGTTTATAAACTTTTATTTATAAAAATGCATTCTGTTTTTTATTACTAATATTATTCTTTCTGTATTGGACATGTCCATAAAATTATAATAATTTTATTAAAAGTCCCCTGAATTTTTTTAATGTTGTAAAAGACGTAAAAATTGTTTGAATGCTCTTGTGAAATATTAAGGATTCAGTGCCCATAAAAATGGCATTATACTATATGTGTGAGTTTGCAATTTATTGGAGGTGTATCCGGTTGGGATCCTTGGATATGATTTTAAATCTGATATTCAACTAATTTTAATGATCTTTGATTTTTTTTTAGCATTGAGAGTTTCAATACCTCTATGTTTACTAATTTTAAAATCAGTTTTTTCTCAGACTGTCGATGAGACTTTTCTATTTCTCAAGGCCTTATTTTCTTTTCAAGATAGTGTTTTAATTCATTTATAAATACTTTCCACTTTATGTATTTCACAATGTATATATTTAGATTTGTAAAGACTAGAACTTTTTTTAAAAAATCGTCAAAATTAATATATTTAGAATGTTTTTATTAATTAATATCATTATTATATAAATTATTGAACTATAAAAATAATGATTAACTTTCAACAAGGAATACAATTTTCTATCCAATACCGAATTTCTCTACAGCAATTTACGAAACATAAATAACTTAAAATAACTAAAAATGCATTAAAAAAGATACAAATATGTAAAAACTTCAAAACATTTAATTTTTTGATTTTTCTTTTAATTAAGGACTTGCCCCATATTACTTTTTTCCCAGAATCAATTTTTAATGTAGTGTAAAATCGTTAATAATTTGTAATATACTGTCTTCCAAAAAGTGTTACGCCGCCAAAAAGAAAATATATTGTGTAACCTAAAGAAAGAACAAAAAAAAAAAAAAAAAGTAATGTAAAAAAAAATTTGAAGTCAATTCCTACTTAGATCAACAAAGAAAAATTTTATTTTAGTTACTTTTTTTTAAATAGTTACAATTAATATGAATATGTATATACATATGACAAAATCACAACGTTAAGTGGTAATTGATTTTTATTAATTATCATTAAAGTATCGTATTGTCATCCAAAACAATTGTGTTTAAAAAATTTCAGTTCTACCGAATGCTTTAAAACGCGAGAAAAAAAAAATATTTTCAAGTTTTGACACAAGTCGCCAAAAGGCTCGTTAAGTCACCAAAAATGATGCCAACGTGACTGTATCTGTACTTCTTTAAATAATTAGTTTTAATCAATTAGTTTTTATTAATTATAATTAGATTATTGTATTGTCATCCAAAATAATCATGTATATAAAATTTCAGCTCAATTGAGCGCTTTGAAATGCATTTTTTTAACGATTGAAATTTCCACCAAGATAAAGAAATAAATAAATAGAGAGTGTTAGCTAATAGTAAGAATTGAAAAATTGTCACTCGAGAGTGTATTGCATAATGAAAATAAAAAGTCTTCTTTTTAATATTGTTTAAAGAAGATGATCTAATACTTGTGTGCTAATCCAAATTATTTAAGTTTTAGGGGTTTTGAAGATGAGTCATATGCTTTAGCAGCCCTGAAGAATAAAAAAGTGTTAGTCCTTATATTTTTTAGGTTTTCTACACTCTAAATCTCAAAACAGAACAATTAGCGATGACAGTACGCTTCAATCCAAGCAACTTGAGACCGAAAGGGAAACTTCATTAAATATTTTTTTGTAATATTAATGAACAAATATTTAACTACACGAAATACAGCTAGACAAAGTCATCATTGACTACCAAAAGAGAATTTATTTCTAATTGGAGGGAATATGTACTTACTCGTTTCATAATCATGCATCCTCACTATCAATCTAATGAGTTGTTTATTTAATTTTTTTCATGTATACAATAAGAAAATTTAACACGTTTCATGAACATCAGCCTGAATAAAAACTATTTTAAATTTTAATTCTTTTAAGAAACGGGTTTTTTGACGTTATGATATATTTTTTTTAATCTCGCTTGAAAGTGAAAATCTCGAAAACATTTGTAAAAATAGAAATAAAAGCACTTATTTTATTTGTCTTTATTTAATTTTTTAATACAGCAAAAATTTACATTTACCTGAAAATTTAAAAAATAAAGAAATACTGTTTTATGTACAGTTTAACTTTTTATGCCATAAAGTTTATTTATACTATTTTTGGGTCTTTTTAGCAAAAAATTATTTTTCCAAGAAATAATTTAAAGGTATTTTCACATGTTTTCTTTTTTAAAATAAATTTAAGTTCCATTTCTAAATTAAAAGCCTTATTTCAGTCTCATAATATAAATTGTAGTAAATTTTAAAATCTCCAAGCTATTATGTTTAAAGATAAATTCTATTGTATATGAAACTTATAATTTAGTAAACGGAACAAACTCATTTTTCCTTTATAATTCCGCAATATGTTTCATTACTTTTATTCAAAGTTTTTTATGTATATTAGAATGGTGCTTTACATATAATGATATTTTTCCATTTTTAAAAACCCTAATAAACAAATTTATCGAATTCTCATTTTTATTATTGGTTTGATTATTTATAGCTAGCATGTTTATTGTGTCCCACTACGTTCGGAACAGTGATTTTAAAAAAGCGCATAAACGGATAATTTTCATGATATTTAGTGTCAGATTAGAATATATGTATAAAATTGTTTTAAGGACATTTTGACAAAAAAAATTATTTAAATACAATATTTTGGCAAAAACTTAACTTAAAATAACCTTTTTTTAAAATGTTCTCCTTTTATGAAAATTGTTTCTATTATAATACTATTGTGCTTATAGAAAGTAAATACTTCCCTAGAGAATCTAAACTATGATTTTTCAAAAATTCACATTATTTTCAGAGTTACAACTAATTGAAATAATTATAGGCCTTTTTTTCTTAAAATTTCTCTCCTCTGTTGTTGGAAAACGTAGATAAACCCACTTCTAAGTTATATGTTTTAAAAACTCTAGTTGAGCCTCTGTACACAAGACTGAGCTATATACATGCAATATATCATTATAATAGAAGCATTTTTCACAAAAAGGAGAATAATTTGAAAATGGGTCATTCTATGTTCTTTTTTTGTCAAAATATTGTACTTAAATAATTTTTTATTGTAATAATATTCTTAAAACAATTTTATATATGTTTTTTAATCTAATTGACACTAAATATCATAAATACTATCCATTTAAACGTTTTTGCAAAATCACTGTTCCGAAAGTATTCGTATACCTTAATACGTTTAAGTGTACTAAACATGCTAATGATTCCCTAGTTCTATTGTTATGCATCATAAAATATGTTTACCGAATTCCATTTCATTCATCGCTAACTCTCACGATATATATATAAATTCTGAAACACTTATTTACATAACAGAGCTCCACTAAAATTGAAAGCGACATATGACACCAGTCACTGGATTTCAAAGTCATGAGTGTTGCTCTGTTCCTGTCTTATACAGGATGACATCTCATTAAACGGCCAAAGGGATTTATCAAGACACCGTAGGCACCATAATTGTTTGAAGCAAATTTGCGCGCATGCTCTACATGGTACCCTCATTACAATGCGTCTGTAATAGCAATTAGATTTGTTAGACAGAAAGGAAAGTCTTTCAGCATCCAGTTTGCAGTTTGCTATCGAATCTCATACCTGGTTGTTTCCTGAAATGGGTTCAAAGCTTAAAATGCATAAAGGTAGATATAATAGAAAAAAAGTAAAATATATAAATCAAAGATATAATTATTATTTTAATGGAAAAATCTGTTCCCACAAAGGCTGTTTTATTATCACAGAAATTGCCTTAAAATTTATGGTTCTCATATTAATAAATAGAATGTTTTGATAACTGAAACATCAATTAAGCCGCGATATGATTAAACTATATTTCACTATCACTCTTTATCTTTTTCTCTGAGTCTCTCTTTATATATGCCAGTGCTTCTCAATCTTTCGATTTTTGCAACCCAATTTTCATCCATAATTTTCATCGCCCCCCTTCTCCACACAGTAACAATTTTTTTTAATTCAGTAATACTATGCTTTGATGCTAAAGCTACAATACGACTTTAACCTCTTAAGTCCCACCGGCGTATATAAACGTCTTGGTCAGTCAATGTATTAACAGGTCCGGACGTAAATATACGTCTTTCCGAAGTACGATCTTTTCTGTGAACTTCTATCCATAGAATTATTCCGAAAGCTTTGTAATGCAATAAAATTAACTTGACAGTGTTTTCGAAGGATTTACGTATTTCAGAGGGTTTGCTTCTTTATTCCTCTTTTATCCCCCCTCCTCCAATACATCTCATACGCGTGCCTACATGAAAAAACAGTGGCATTGGGAAATGAACTGTATAACTTTTATCTCGGTAGTTAAGGAATTAATTATAAACCGTACAAATTATCAAGAAAAGTGTTCATTTTTGTATATAATTGTAAATATGACAAGCCCATGGGGTCACTGGTAATTATTAAACTTTCTCTTAACTTAATATTGTTCAAGTACTTATAAAATACAATGTGAAGTACTGATACATTTATAAGTGTATTATATTAGTATAGATGTGCATTTTATTTTTTTATTATACCAGAATGTATTTTGCTTGTTTACTTTCAGCAGATTAATAATTTTTTTTAAATAATCTTTTGTTTTCGACTTTTTAATATCCTCGCGCCCCCTTGTAGAGTTATCACGCCCCCCCTAAGGGGGAGCGCCCCAAAGTTTGAGAAACGCTGATATATACATTTTGCATATATATAGGAGGAAATGATTCAGTCACTCACTCATTATAAGATCTCTACAGCTATTAGACCCACAAAATGGGAATTTTCAGATACGTCTCTTTTTTTTAAAAACAAATCCACTAAGAACTAGTTCAGCTGAAATCGACTTCCAAAGTAGGAGAGGGGCTGCAGGGATGTAGTAGATAAAAGTTACTATATTCGAACTATGTGACCTAAAGAGTAATATATATTATATGTATTTGTCTTTGTTTCTTGTACAAAAAACTGTTAACGAAATTTGTGCTGTTTTTTAAAATTAATTTATAAAAAGGGTCTTGAATTCTAATGTGAATCACTATTAAATTTTGCTGGCCATAACCTATTTAATTTATTTTATCATTGAATTATTCATTTTTTTTAAATAATTAAATTTGTAATAAACGAAAACTTAGAATATTTAATATAACCCCCTTACTTAAAACTTAGTATAATATAGTGGCCAAATGACTTGTCACCTTCAACTTATTTTTATTTTTCCTATTCCTTAAATTGCAACTACAGAAAATATTCATTAATATCTTACAAAAAATACTTGTCAAATAATTGACTCTATTATTTAAAATTTAGATTGTGTTAATTTTTTAAAGCAAATTGTTTTTATTTTATGATGGCATCAACAAAAGTTATTAGTGAGTTTAAAAGAGGGCAGATTGTTTCTAAGTGTCAAAATAGCTTGCAAATATCTGAAATTTTAAAACAACTTAAAATATCAAACAGAAGGGTAATAAGGATACATAAAGCATATTTAACTAAAGGTAGCATAAAGGTTTTATCCTCTATGGGACATATACCCAAGAAAATGACAAAACATGAGAGGAAATTGAAGCAGATTGTGAAGGAAATAGGGAAAACAGACGATTGAAAGCTCTACCAATTACAAAGAAGTTCCATTTAAACTCAGAAACAAATATCTCTCACAGAACAATACAAAGATAACTTTTTGGGCTCGCAAGTTGCAAACCAGCACGAAAACCCAATTTTTCAGCTTTGAATTGATGATATCGTTATGCTCGGGCTAAAGAATAGAATATCTGGAACTTTGAAATGTGGAAAAAAGTTGTATGAAAAATGATGAGGGCAATTTTACACATTTTATAGGGTGTTTTTTTAGAGGTATAGAACTTTAAATTGCAATAGAACAACGATGTATTATTCGATTGACATGAATTTTTTTTATTCGTAAGATAATCTTGTGGCATTACATTTTAAATATGAATTCTGGCATATGACTGCCACGGCTGGCTCGGATGTAGTCCAATCTGGACGTCCAATTTTTGATGACTTTTTCCAACATTTCTGGCCGTATATCGGCAATAACACGGCGAATGTTGTCTTCCAAATGGTCAAGCGTTTGTGGCTTATCCACATAGACCAATGACTTTACATAGCCCCACAGAAAATAGTCTAGCGGTGTTAAATCACATCATCTTGGAGGCAAATTCACAGGTTCAAAACGTGAAATTAGGCGGTCACCAAACGTGTCTTTCAATAAATCGATTGTGGCACGAGCTGTGTGACATGTTGCGCCGTCTTGTTGGAACCACAGCTCCTGGACATCATGATTGTTCAATTCAGGAATGAAAAAGTTAGTAATCATGGCTCTATATCGATCACCATTGACTGTAACGTTGTGGCCTTCATCGTTTTTGAAGAAGTATGGACCAATGATTCCACCAGCCCATAAAGCGCACAAAACAGTCAGTTTTTCTGGATGTAACGGTGTTTCGACATACACTTGTGGATTAGCTTCACTCCAAATGCGGCAGTTTTGTTTGTTGACGTAGCCATTCAACTAGAAGTGTGCTTCATCGCTAAACAAAATTCGCTTATGAAGTCATCGAAAATTGGACGTCCAGATTGGACTATATCCGAGCTAGCCGTGGCAGTCATATGCCAAAAATCATATTTAAAATGTAATGCCACAAGATTATCTTTTGAATAAATAAAAATTCATTTCAATCGAATAATACATCGTTGTTTTATTGCAATTTAAAGTTCTATACCTCTAAAAAAACACCATTTACAAAAGATGACAGACAAAAGTTTCGTCGAGAACAGCATGAAGCTCTTCACCCAGATTGCATACAGCCAATGAGCTCAATTCATGTGAAGTCATAGTGATAGTGAAAGCCACGTGATTCTAGCCAATCAATTCAAAAACTCATGCGACGTCATAGCCACATGATAAGAACTATCTAGTGTTTCCAGCTAATCAGTTCACGCGCTCCGGTGTTGCCAAGTTTTGCTCTTTGTGGAAACTTTCTTATAAAAAGTACATATGTATACAAAATGCATTTTATTTAAAAGTTTAAACATAAAATATGAACTTTTTTCATTTAAAAAGGTCTTTTTGAAGATATTTTCCCCTAACATTTAAACATCTTTATCCAAATATGAAATTTGAAATTTTATCAGAATTTTACAAATAGAACAACAAGTAGAATTAGTTTAATGTTTGCTTTGAATTCAATGGAGAACACGTGCTTGTCTTTATCATATAACGCCATGAATTGAGCCCATTGTGCAGGCTGGAGATAAAGAATTATTAATCTGTGTGTGTGGAGCATTTGGTTGGAATGGGATCGGTTCTCTTATCACTATAAAGGGCTGTAGAACTGGGAATGAGTACGTATCTCATCTGTAAAATGTTGTTAAACCATTAACGGAAGATCGGTTTCCAGATCGTTAAGGAATATATCTGGATGACATTCTTACTCTCCATCGCGCCAAAACTGTATGGACCTACTTTAACCATAACCATGGTGTATTTCTTCATCTGAAATAGCCATCAAAAAGTCCTAATATCGTAATTGAAAATCTGTGAGATTAACTGGAAAGGCATTTAAGAGTGTTGAATAACCTTCTAACAAATGTCAAAGGACTAGAAATATTACTTCATAAAGCGTAGTCTGAAATCACTGCTAGATGTTTATTACATCAGTACCATGACGAGTTAATGCTCTATACAAAGAAAAATGAGGAATTATCAAAAATTAGATGAGATGACAAGTCATTTGACCAGTCTGTTTTTTTAAAATTTATTTATTTAAATAATACATTGATGTAAACGGAACATTCATTTTTAAAATAAAGCAAAATATTAATATAGTGTTGTAACTTTTAAAAATAATTTTTTTTAAAAATTAATAATCTTAAATATATCTTAAAACATCTTAAATGTGTGTCCTTTTCCTACAGTTAACAGAATAAGTAGCCTCAAGAAAAAATGCAGATAAAATAGCGTTGGTTATATAAAATATGGCTTTATTACATTATAAAGCTATAGTATTTTATCTTTGTGCATTCTATGCGATAAAATTTTGCTAAATAAATCAAAGAAACCTAAGCTTAAGGAACATTAAACAAAAGTCAGAAGCGACAAAAAAGATAATGATTTTATTTTCTTTGAAAGAGTTAAATAAAAGTATTTGAATGTACCATCACTGTGACATCTCTAAGTGACAACATGTCAGCAAGTTCGTGATGAAGACTTCATACTTCTCAAAACTCTTCTTTACTCATTGCAAAATCTCTGGAATGCCGCTCAGCGTTGGTGAAAAATTTATTCTACCAACTCTGACGTACTTCAAGCCACAAATCTGATGCACAAACCAGGATTCATATTATAAGAATAACACTGAGTAATTATGCAATACAAAGGAAGATCGGCGAAAAATTTCAATATGTAGAACAGGAGTCAACAACCTTTCAGCTGTGGCATGTCAAACCATTCTACCAATATAATGCAGCGTGCCACACAGTAAGACATTTTTTAAACATTTCGATTCCCGCGATAATGCATGCAGAGTTAGAGAAGAGAGGTCAATAATATAAAATTACAGTTTTATTATCACCTCATTTAAAGACATTTCTAAGCATATAAATTTAACTATTTCTTCAATAAAAAGTTTAAAATATTAAATTGTACATATATTCTGTATTCTTGAACATATTTGCTAAAATAAGAAATGAGGATACAAAATATATTTCCCTTCATTATTGTTAAATTAAAGATAAAGAAAGGTTCTCATACGAGGCTAGTACTTGCACCCCTTTTCTTTCATATCGCAAGTGGCCGCGGTAGCCGAGTGGTATAGTTATCGGATCGTGACTTGCCTGGTCACAAGTTCGATCCCAGTACCACTAAAGACCCGCCGTGTAGAGCAGCGATGCACGTTAAATCTGTCGAGAGCTTAAACGTCCTCCCGTTGGTGTGATGTGGTAGTTAGGAGAGGGGGGTGCCAGCTCAGGTGTCGTCCACGTCACTTGACCATGGTTCAAAATTACGTGGTCCGTCGCCAAAAGCCCTCGTGTAGCTGAACAGTGCGAGGTTAATATTAAATCAATAAATCAATCAATCTTTCATATCGCAAATTAAAGGTGTAATTTGTGATTTTCAATTTGACACACGATTTTGTCATTCAATTGTTAAACAATTTCTTTGCGGACTCAATATTTCTCATATGAAGAAAGATGTTTTACTTAAATATGTAGAACCAAAAGCGGAAAGCAGAGTACATGCACAATCTTCTCTCTTCAAATAGTTAAATATCTCCAGAAATAACACTCAATAATTTACAAAACAGCTGTAAATTTCTCTTTAGAGTTGTCTTGCAGATTTTTTCGTTAATTCCGTAAATGTCCGAAATTCTGAAGATGTTTGTCAAATAAGGATCATTACAAATTTATCAACTTCCAGCCACTCAAAAATTGGCAAATTAATAGAGTAGTACAGAGTGCCTCTAAGACTTATACCACGTGCCACATGTGGCACGCGTGCCGTAGGTTACCAAACCCTTGATGCAGACCATTTTTATGTAAATACTTGAAAGCATTCAAATTTACTATACAGCTTCTTAAAGAGTCACCTTTACCTGGAAACAAAATTTTGCTTTTAGCTCATGTGATTTTTTATAAAGAAAAAAACTGTCAAGAAGCTCTAATTTGCGAAATGTTTAGAAAATGATCCAAAAATTTGTTTAATAAATCAAAAGATTTTTCGATATAAATGTTATGCCCTCGAACAATATACTCTCCGTTTTTTACTGACGACGCTATGGCAATGGGACATACATAAAACAAGTTATACCGAATGTATCATCTGTATATTGTGTCATATATATAGACAACATTTCGTCACCCAAAATCTTAGTGACTTTTTGCATGCCTGTCTGTATTATTAATTAGTGCAGTTAATAAAATAAAAAAAATACCTTATATGAGAAATTATTTGCTTAACTTTGGAAAATGATGAATATTATAATATTTCCTTTCTTTACATATGAAGATTCGTTGGCTACCTAAAAGTGCATGTTTGGATCGATTTTATGCTCTTTCTGTGGTTCAGTTTTAGAATTCATGTAGAATGAAGGCAATAATTTGTGGCTCAATTTAATTGATTCAAATAAATCTGACGTTGTTTAGATAAATTTTATTTACTTATCAAATAAAACGAAACCAATTAAAAGCTACAAGGTGATCGGGGACTTTAATCAACACTAAAAGTGTAATATCTGGGCTTGCTGAAATTTTTTCTAAGTAAACAAAACTTGAGGACAGGGGAAGGCTCTCAGTTTTCAAATCTTTCAAAATTAGAAAAACGATATGAAGAGAATTGCTTACCGCTCTTCTTTCTGGTCTTACCTAAAAATTTGAAGACATTCCTCATTTAGTTATTTCGAATGGGTGTTTGAGCCCATTTACACTCAGATGAATCCATATTAATATAAGAAAAATGTATTAAGATTTTTGAATTGTCCATAAATGAAGGGCTAAAAATCACGCTTGAACATGAATACCACAAATTCTGGTAACAGAAACAGATATCAGTTTTATGTTCTGTATTATGGGTTGCTATAAAGAAGTTACTGATTGCTTCCCCGTCTCTCTATTTAGTAGAGAGAAGATTTAGGGAAATTATGAGTCTCATAGAAGCCCAGTGGCCGAGAGATAGCATATCACGCTTCCACAGCACAGGTCCGGGGTTCAAATCCCGGGCTGGGCAAGGTTGACTCAGCCTTTCATCCCTTCAATGGGTTGAGAAATGAGTACCAAGATCGTTCTTGAGGACTAAAAACTAGGGTCTTCGGATCATTGACTGTCCACATTAATGGAACATCTGCTCATGTGCCTTAATGTCCAAGATCAGGAAAACGGGATGGGCTCAGTAAATCTTCACCCTCATGGACTGTTTCGCCACTGAGTTTACTTTAGTTTAGTTTAGTTTGTATTGATGTACAATGCATACACCAGGGCATATTTGTACAATTCTGTAATAGGATATATATACATTATGAACATGAACGTGTATAATATATCTAATAAATATTTATAAGACTTTATATATATATATATATATATATATATATATATATATAACTAACTCAGTGGTGCAACAGCTCATGAGGACATTTGGTCTACTGTGCCCATCTTAGTATACGTGAAGAGCTGAAGAGCGTGAGAAGATGTCCCGATCAGGTGGTTAGTCTATACCGAAACCACCAGTGTCTTAGACCCCCAAAAGACCCATATATATACACGAAGCCCAGTCGGCTGAGTTGTAGTGCATCGCGCTTTTATTCCACAGGTACGAGGTTCAAACCCCGGACTGGGCAAGAACGACTCAGCCTTTAATCCTTTCAGTAGGTCAATAATTGATTACAAAGCTTGCATGGGAATTTAACACTAAGAGTTTCACACTGACTACCTGATCGGAACATCTGGTCATACACTTCAGCGCCCAAGTCATGGAAACTAAAATCGGCATAGTAGGTATCGGCTCTAACGGGCTGTTAAATCACTGAGTTTAGTTTAGTTTTATGAGTCTCATAATAAAAGAAAGAAATGGACTGGCAATTACTGTATGTGGAGACTTGCGACTTTTACTCACAAACACAGATTCGAAAACAAATAACCTTGTATCATCCCCTCTGCTTCACCCATTTAATTGGGAAAAAAATTGATTTTATATTATAAAACACACACACAAAAGTTGTAATTAGAATAAATACTACTACTGGTAACACAATGTTTTATTTATGTTTTCTATTTTACGTCAACATTTACCATTCAGGACTTCCGAGTTAAATTTGTAATTTTTCTACTATGCATTGGAACAGAAACTTTTCACTTCGGATTTTTGGACAAGTTTTGGTATAAAAAAAAAGTCCACGAAGACAGTTTTTTTCAAAATCTCTGTTTTAGCACAACTTCTTATTCTAATCATTTTTTTTTTCTATATCAGTGTAATTATATGAAATTTTGAAAGAATAATATAAGTTATAAATATTTAGTTACCTAATCCATTTAAACCACATGCTACACTACCGAACAAAACTTAAGCAACCAATGCATTTTTCATCTTACAACCATGAATGTATTTAAATGGGATTTTTGTGACCATTACAGTAAAAAGGCAGCTCAGCAGAAACATAATGGATAAAAAAATGTCAATACTTTGAAACTAGAGCTGGTATCATGGCACGCAAACGTGTGGAATGCTCCAACTTACAAAAAAAGAGGAATAACGCATTTCCATGCATGAGCTAAGTAACGTGGAATGGCGCATCTGTAATGACTACAAGGTATCGTGATTATGTCTATACACAATAAGCTTGAAGAAGGGCGTAGTTTGACGAGTATTGAACAAGAGTTGGGTATTAACAAAAGTGTATTTTCTACAGCTTGGAAAGTTTTCCAAATAACAGTTGGCTGGAGGTAATAGGCCGAGGAAAACAGTAGCAAGTGATACCTGGTATATCACTGTGCAGGCAAAAAGAGACCCAGACCATATGGCAGGCAATATTGTATAGCAAATGTGTACGACAATCGGATGAAAATTTTCCCACTTTACTAACGTCAGACGTTTGCATAAAGGTAGCCTAGTCCTGAACACTATATGATTTGGGAAGGCACCTCACTGGAAGATTGTATACTCTAAAGAACACCAGACCACTGAAGAAGATAATCCTTGTATAACCGCAGCTGTTACCCAACAACTGCTGGATTACTTCGTATTGAGTGTACGAACAGTCACACTATCGTTGCAGTTAGGGGAGAAGTCATATCCCTTACTGCAACGGTTCGTTGCATGTCCTCAGAACTAGACTCCTTTGTTCTATAATGTATGTGAAGAATTCCTTTTACGACCACTATGGTTTCATCAACCTTTAAATGTTACTTTGTGCCTTTGTAATGTGAATTTTGTCACACGGTTAATTTTCGTCAGAATTGCGGCACAAGTCGCAAAGTTTCCTAAATTTCGCAGACTAATCTATATATAAAATTATATACAGGGAAAACATGATTTAAATATGAATGATTTATTTACAGTTAATAATTTCAATAATTATTGGGAGGTGTTTCCTAAATTTCCACAGAATCTCTGTATTCGACTGTAGCACTCTTTTGATAACAAAATGTTGTAAAATCTTAAATATTTCTATCATATTGGCACATGTAAATTATTCTTTTTTTATTTCAAACAGTTTATTAATTTACTCGTAGTAATTTTTTAATTACATAGAATCCTTTGAAATCTTTCCATGCATGAAGATGTAATATATTTCTAGTTCATCATATAATTTACCAAATGTATTTAGAGCAAAATAATTTGATAAAACATTTTTATAGTATAAATGTTTCAGGATTCAATAGTAGTGACTATAAATTTTATTTTAACCCTAATGTTTAATAGCTTTTATTTATTTTTAAACTAATTTGTAAATGGAATGGAATTTGAATATTCTCCTCTCTCTTTCGTGATTATTATTTCCATTAAACTTTTCTAAGCCATTAGAATTTTTTTAACTGTTTAGTTAATAGATTCTTGTAATTATACTGTAATTTTAAACATAATTATTTTAATGAGGAAAAGGGAAATAATATAATAATAAATTAAAGGGTCTTTTTTTCTCGCTTTCAATGATGCGGACACTTAGAAATAGGCAACTATTGTATTCATCTGCCTATCAAACATTTGCAAAGTATTTCACAATTATAATTTATGAATGCAAAGAAACATTTGAAAAGTTCTAAGAAATGAATTGATTAAAGATAGTTCTGCGTATGTTTCGAAGGAAAAATATGTCCCCTTAAAGCCGTTATACAACTACAGTAATTGTCTTAAATTTTATGGGCCTCATTCTAAAAATTAGAATATTTTGATGTTTTATACAACAATTACGTCACGATATTAACTCTAATTCATTTTATCATCCTTTATATATATATATATATATATATATATATATATATATATATATATATATATATATATATATATATATAAAGGACAATGCAATATATATAAAGGACAACGTCAATGCAAGCCTAATTGACAGACTGAAACCCTCAGTTGTATGTTCTGAGCAACCTTTGCATACCTTTGAATCACTTATTTCGTCACAAGACGCGACGGTGTGCTCAATTTTCACTTCCAAGTGTGGAATAAAAACTCTGATTTGACAACAGCATTTGGAAGTTTTATCAAATATACTCCATATCCCTCATCTCCTGCAGACATCGTTTCCTTTGCTCAAAGCGAAAAACTTGTAACGTCTCACGCGTCTTCCGTCAACCAAATCCAAGAAGTGAAGTGTGAATGAAAGATGCAAATGACCAAACTTTTAAATATCGGATCTTAGAGTAAGTTGGATGGCAATGTAAGGTAATGTTTGACAATTGAAGCTAGTTTGTGGCAGTTGATGGTTATTACAGTTCATGGTTCAAGTCTGAATGAGTTTTGCGTGACGTGAATACAAGTTGTTATTGATCGAATATATGAAACGGTCAAGTTACACACCAGTGCATACAAAGACAAGATTAAACATAGAACAAGATTGATCGTTGCTCCAAGCTGTAATAAGGTAGGATTGATTATTTAATGTTAGAATCGGAGATTAGGCGGTTCCCTTATTGATAGTGGTCTGAGAATTAGATTAAGTCTTATTATAAATATATATATATATATATATATATTGTGTGTGTGTTGCATATTTGGTGATCGTGGATTCTCTCATATTAATTATTATAATTTAGTTTGTTAAAGTTTTAAGTTGAATATCTTAATAAAGTCATATTAAGATAATGTTTGATCCTAGTCCTTTCGTTAATCCTACGCCTCTAGCTGACGCTGATACTTCCAGGGATGTTCTTCCAAGGGGAGGAACATCACAAACTGTGATACTTTCTGATTCTCCAAAAGACATTTAATTATCAATAGAATTGCTTATTGGTGGTGACTTTTATTGGCATGTGGTTAACCCTGGAACTATGACATATATTTTAGAAAAATGAACCAAAAATAGAAAGCTTTTTTGACTGTTTTATTTTGTTCCTCATACTATTATAAAAGTTAGAAAATGGTTTTTTATTACAAAAGTAAAATTTTAAATGCAATAAATATATTATACTTATAATTTTTGCATGTACATTAAAAGTAATGGATTGCATACACATTTTATTCAATTCGAGCAAATTAAACGAAATTTTGAAGCCAAACACATTAGAATGCAGTGCTTCTCAAACTTTCAAAACTGACGACCCACTTTTCAATCATAATTTTTCTCGCCACCCCTTTTCAATAATAATGTGTTGAATGCAATAGTAATGCACTTTTTGTCACTAAAGCTACAATACGATCTTAATTATAAAGCGTGCAAATAAATAAGATACGCATATTAAATGTTCTATATGTTACTTTTAATAATATATATTTTAAGTAAATGAAATTTAAGTTATAGGAGATATTTATTATGCTATTTTTCTTTCTCTTATTTTTAAATTGGAGCATATTGCAAAATACGGTGGCTACTTTAAAGACAAAAAAAAAGATCTCAGCTAAATAAAGAAAAAGAACTCAGAGTGTCAATTTCAAATCGTAAACCCTCCTTTGAAAACCTTTACTCGGCAAAACAAGTCCATGGAAGTCGTTAATACTTGTTAAGCTTCCTCTTAATGTAGTATTTATTGATATACATATATATAAATGGATGTTCGTATATATGAAATCGCATCCCTCCAACACCATTCAATTGATCACTAAGAAAATTGGCATGTATATGTATATTTTTGTGGAGAAGGTTTTTGTGCAATCCTCTTTGCTGCAGCTTCCCACCAGGTGGCGTACAGCTTATCAACTTCTGCACCGTTCAATGAATCACCAAGTTGCCAACAGGGTCGCCAAAAATGATGCCAACTTGGCTCTATCGCCAACATTTCGCTGTTTCTATCGAATTGTCATAATGTAATGAAGGGCATCGCTTGCGAAAATTACAATTTTAAATTAAAATAAATACAACAGAAAGTAATATTGACGTATTATACATCCAGATATAAATTATTTACAATATTTTAAGCGTTCATTACACAAAATGTGTAACAATGTGTTACTTTTGCTGAGCAGAGATCAGCTTAAGAAGGTGTTTTCAAAAATCGACCCACAAGAGCGTTACGGGGAAATAGAAATAAAAAAAATCTTTTTTTATCAGCTCTTAGATCTACAGACTTAAAACTTAACAAATATGGTTTTTTGTTCTCCTGTCTTATGTAAAAAGCTGTTTTTAACTTGAAATTCGCGTAAAACTAACTCATTAAAAACTTCTTTATCCTTCAATATGTACTGTTTAAATTTTTCAATTCACTCGTGCGACGAACGGGTATACCAGCTAGTTAGATATAAAATATCTTGTCCAGCAATGATACATAAAAAGTATACTGGCTGAAGTACGTGTTCTTCACACGAGTTTTTATTTTTTTAAATAAAGCCGCATTTTTGATATAATATCTGAATTGTAAGGAGAGTAAAACCAAGTGTGCATGGCCTTTTTTAAAAAAATTAATATGATTTTATAAATGCTTATATTATACTTAGTTGTAAGGTATCCAACTACGTTCGGAACCGTGATTTTGCAAAAGCGTATAAATGGTTAATATTTATGATATTTAGTGTCATTTAGATTAGAAAATGTATGTAAAATTGTTTTAAGAATATTATTTTAATAAAAAATTATTTAAGTACAATATTTTGGCAAAAAATGAACATAGAATGACCAATTTCCAAAATATTACCATACCTACCCCTTATAAAGGTGCAACCCTAAAAACGAAAACGCTTGTTATTAATACCAATAAAACAAGCAAAAAAGTGTTCTTTATGCGAGAAAAGAAAAAAAAGACTCGTGCGTGTGAATAAAAATAATTTATGTTTTAACTGCTAAATATTTTTTTTTTGTAAAGCAATATGTTTAGAAGTGATGATACGAATAAACATTATAGCAATACGTTTAAGAGGTCATAATATGATTGACATTTAGTATTTCTTCTTAACACAATTTTATTAGTTAGACATGTATCGATAGAGATGTAATCTTTGAAATATAACGATAGGGGACTCATCCGAGGCCCCGTAAACGGAAAGAATAAATACCTTTCAGACCCATTAATTAATATCCGTTGAAGAGCAAGAGTAATTCCTGCAGCCACATAATTCTGGTTGCAAATATCAAACTCAAGAATAAATTCAACAAAGAATAAATGATAGTTTTAAAAACTAAAAAACAGGCTTTTATTGTAGATAGAACAAAAAAAAAAATGAAAATAAATTATCGTTTTAGAAAAACTAA